>CM044958.1:34598352-34683587 GCA_024516035.1 Bactericera cockerelli
CGAAAACAGAATCATTTTGAGATATTCACTGGAAAAATATAAGGTGCAATAGAGAAGTTTTGACAAAAAAACTATTGGGCCAGGAACAGAAGTTTGACAAAGTTGGCTTGTTCATTCAAGGTGTTAATCACTTTCGTGATATCATAACTACTCAAACTCGCTCTACTAAATCAACGCTGAAACCAGGACTTGAACCACCGAACTCCAGGCTACAAGCCCGTCATCCATTAATCTACGCAGGTCGGTCTAACGAGCAAGTATAATATGGCATGTACGAGTATTCTCCTACGTTATAATATCCTCTGACAGTTTGGACCAACGCTGAAACAGAACTCAGAACTAACCTGTCATCTTTCGTGTGAAGGAGGTGAGAATGAGATAGAGGAAAAGCGATAGAGATTCAAGAGAAAGAAAGATAGTGACAGAAAGAACAGGAGAGTGAAAAGGGATAGGGAGAAAAAGAATGAAAGATAAAAAACAGTGGGAATTGAGAGAGAGATAGTGAGAGAAATAAACAGGAGAGAGAAAGGAATAGGGAGAGTGAGAGAACATGAAACAATGAAAAATAATAAGAATATGAAGAAAATCATAAAAAGAGAGAGACAGAGAGGAAAAAGAGAGGGGAGGCTGAAGAACCTTGAGAAAAAATATTGTCAGCAATAAAAAAGGTGAGAAAAAACATGAATGGCGTGATATTTACAATGAAAGAGGACATGTTTACATAATTATTTACAACATCAGGGGACAAGGTTAGGATAACTTCAAAGATAAAGGAGTAGGAAATATTAGTAAGCAAAGAGTAAGAAGAAATGAAAAGCATTATTTTAAACTAAAATAAATTAATGAAAGATAGTAAAAGTAATTGAGACAGTCAAGTTCAAGTGAATTTGGCCCTAAATGGTATAAAAGTAACATGTGTGTACTCAAATAATATTGTAATGAAGTAGGTACCTATAGTATGCAGCACTAGAAAAAAGCCTTTTATTGCATCCTGTTTAATTTTTTTGAAGGAAATAGAGTTATAGGGAGAATTACGAAGGTAGGATAGAAGAAAAGTGGGCATATAAAGTAATATTATCATGCCTTGAGAATTTTATGCTCTTATGAGAGAAGCAAACTGTCTACAGGGTTATCCTATTGCGTGTCCTGAACTTGAGATTTTGAGACGCGTCAATAGCATCTGGAATGCTTCAATTCTGCGTAAGATCGCTGAAGTTAAACTACTTATCTCCAGAGATGTTAAAAAGACTTGGTGTGTGACCAGACCCTCATTCCAGATAGCACCACTCTCAAAATCCCTACATTTTCCTGTCAACCGTTAAATTTTGTTCAAATAACCCAATCTGAGTTTTCGGTTGCCCAAATAACACAATGTTGAAACGAAGTGCAGTTGAAACGAAGCGTTGGGGATTAGGAGAGTAAGAAAGCTTTCTGGAAAAAGGACTAGATTCGTTGAAACCATTTTCAACACCGGCCGCCGGGGGCTTGATGATGTGTGTAGGTCGTTGTTAGTTTTAGAAATGGACGTTTGCAAGCAGGAAAAAGCTTGAAATAAATATAAATTTCTACGAATTTGTGGAATCACAGATTTTTTACCCAATGTCAAGAAATTAAGACGCTACTCAGAAAAAGTCCAAAAATAATTATTTTATTTATTTTTTCTTCGCCTTGGGTTATGCAAAAAATGTCAGTAACTCCTGAACATTAATATGTGAGGATGTCATAAGTATTTTACTCTTGAAGTAATAATTATTTTGTTATTTATACATACTCTACTTCTTCTTCCTTTTCTAGAGTCTAGCCTGACAACTGACTATAATGGTATTGATCTATTTCCTGTTGCCCGCCGCCACCACCACTCTGAAAAGATCCTCACTGGAACCAATCCTAGAGATTCCTCATCCATGATGTTCTATTTCTGTTTTTATAATATAACTATTAGGCTTTTGTTGCATGCTTCATGAAATATGCTCTAGGCAACAGATGGTTGTATGACAACTGCTTCAATGTTGCTTAATGGAATTGCACCTTTATTGACACGTCCGTAGCTGCTTGTTCTTCCATTTTATGTAAACAAAGTAGGGTGGGTTTTTATTACAGTACACTTAATGAAATCTAACTATAAACTGCAGTTTAATCGATTTGTTATGATATTCTAATGATTTGAAAATAGAATGGACATTAAAAATTCCATAACATCCTACTCTATTTTCATGACTTTTTCAAATGATACATGAAAAAGAATATGCCAGACGAGACGCATTAGGATTTTTCAACAAGTTTTGAGCGCATATTATATATTATTTATTAATAAGTTATGTGTGCATATTATACACGTATGTATTGTATATTTTGTTAATTCAAAAAGGTCAAATTTAGGGACAAGGCAGACCTCTATGTAGTGGTTGTAAAATTACTTAATTAATAAATATATACATGGTTTTTTTTATATATAAATATTTATTTTATGATGGATGACTGACCAATTACGAAGAACATTTACAAAATAGAGAAGTTTGGTGATGGCATGGATATTCAGAATTATTAACTGCTGATGAGAGCAAATAAGCTCGAAACAACTGGCCAAGTATGTTCTGATATTCATGTACAAAATTGTACATCTAACACAACTTCTCACTTTTCTGTTTATACTCATTATACAATTATACATACATTAATCATTCAGTTTAGTGTAAGGCAGTAGCCATGATTAATTGTGTTAAACACCTCACTCGCCCGCTCATTTCTGTACTTCTACCACTACTTCAAAGGGGGGAAAAAGTGAAAAAGAAGTACACAGGCGAGTGAAACGTCATGTCCACTTCCCTGCTCACTTCTGACTGACCATAACAACAGCATGAAGTCATCATTCAGTCATTCACCTATACAAATTTCCCATTTATTTTAGAAGTTTACATCAAATTAGGGAGATACACTAAAAATCAAGATGCTTGTCCATAATATGCATGAATTGGTTCTAAGAAACGAAGGAAATCTAAGAGAAGATCTAATCATCTACCTATTATGTTTGGATCAGATTCTATGAAAAATATAATAAGGTTACATGAAATTTGAGGTTTCCTATTAAGTTCATGTATACATATACTTGTACATATTATCCCCCAAAAAACACTCCGTGTTCTAATAGTCGTCAAGTGTTGGAATGATTAAAAAGAACTGATATCAAAAACGTCAATTTTCTATGTTTGAAGGAATTGTTTTTCACATAATTAGTCTCTTTATAATTCAAGCAAAATAATAGCCTCACAACAACAACACACCTTTGAGCAAACTTCGATTTGGTATTTTGAGAATTTAACCAAAAAATAGCCACACAACAAAACAATGCTCTTGTAAGAACAATGGTTCTGTAATTATGCAACATTGTTCTTACCATGCGCGGATATAGCCCTCTTGTACTGGGGGGGCACAATCGCACAATATACCTAACTAGCAAGCCGCTTCGCAAGCCTATCACACACAAAGACACACACACACACACTCACACATACACACACACACACACACACACACACACACACACACACACACACACAAATGTCTATATTTTTCGTGTCACCCATCCATTTCTTGTCCTTACTGTAGCTCAAGAATGGCTCATCAGAATTTCGCGATAAATATGTCAAATGAAGACTCCAACCCTTGCAAAAACATTCTCGCTTTGAGTTGATAGTTCGTCACGTCAGATTTCGACAAAAAATGTCATTCAGGTCAAAAAACGTAAATACTTTTTGTTTACCCATCCATTTTATGTCCTTACTCAACGTAGCTCAAGAACGGCTCATCAGAATATCGTGATTGATATCTCAAATGAAAAATTGAACCCTTGCTTAAAACTTTCTCTTTTTGAGTTGATACGCCGCCGCCGTGGCGCCGTCACGGCGAGAAAAAAAATGTAATTTCGGTCGAAATATGTTATTTTTTTGCGTCACTCATCCATTTTTTGTCCTTACCCCGTGTAGCTGAACCCTAGAGATATATTCCCTGATCCAAATGGACCTATAGGTAAAATTTCAGGTTTCTCGGACAATCTGTGTGGATTTGACAACTTTATTATTTAATTATTTCTTATTGGTCTCAGAATTGGGAATTATTTTGGGTCCCGTGCCCCACTTGCTTATTGAGATCTTTTTTTTTTACGGGATTAGTCTTAGAATTGGAAATTATTTTGGGTCCCGTGCCCCCCTTACTTATTGAGATCTTTTTTTTTTTTTACAGGATTAGTCTTAGAATTGGGAATTATTTTGGGTCCCGTGCCCCCCTAACTTATTGAGATCTTTTTTTTTACAGGATTAGTTTTAGAATTGGGAACTATTTTGGGTCCCGTGCCCCCCTAACTTATTGAGATTTTTTACGGGATTAGTCTTAGAATTGGGAATTATTTTGGGGCCCGTGCCCCGCTAACTTATTGAGATATTTTATTTTACGGGATTAGTCTTATAATTGGGAATTATTTTGGGGCCCGTGCCCCCCTAACTTATTGAGATCTTTTTTTTACGGGATTAGCCTTAGAATTGGGAATTATTTTGGGGCCCGTGCACCCCTAACTCATTGAGATCTTTTTTTTTAACGGGATTAGGTATAATGAAATTTGAGAAACACCGCTTACCGAAAAAATTTGGGGGGCACGTGCCCCCCGTGCCCCCCCCTATATCCGCGCATGGTTCTTACAAGAGCATTGTTTTGTTGTGTGGCTATTTTTTGGTTAAATTCTCAAAATACCAAATCGAAGTTTGCTCAAAGGTGTGTTGTTGTTGTGAGGCTATTATTTTGCTTGAATTATAAAGAGACTAATTATGTGAAAAACAATTCCTTCAAACATAGAAAATTGACGTTTTTGATATCAGTTCTTTTTAATCATTCCAACACTTGACGACTATTAGAACACGGAGTGTTTTTTGGGGGATATCACTACTTTTTGATTTAATTGATTTTCCTTTGATAGATGAAATAAAAACTAATTAACAATCAACAGATAAGAAAAGACTTTTCATTTAAGGATGTTGCGATACGCAGTAATAATATAAGACTATCATATAAAATGTTGGGTAATTTATATTGAAGTACGAGTAGTGAGGTGACACTACCTTGTTTAATGAAAAAAGTTATAATGAGTTGCATGCTCGAAAATTATATTGTGACCCAAGTACTATTCCGTAAATAATAATTACAATTTGGCAATAATTAGAAATGGGTGATATCGAGTATTTCATAGAACTGGTACTTCAGTAATCGATTACTTAAAAGTACCAAGCATTTATCCAATTACTTTTGTACTTGGTTTTAGAGGTTATGAGAGCGGATGTAAATGGAATAATGGATTTGAGTAATCACTCAAGAACCAAGTACAAAAGCACTGGTTCTTTCATTATTCAGTACACTAACTAAATCTCACAATTTTGCATTCAGAACGTTTACAGGAGATGAATCTCGGTTCACAAAATTTGTTGGGTGTTTTAGTTTCAAGAGTTTCAATAAATTAGAAGCTCCACCTCCTATTTTAAAAACTGAATTACATAATGTACATTTCTCTAAACCGTTCGATTGTTTGACAAAGAAGTTTCAAATAGAAGACTTGTTCCTACGAGACAAAGAGAAAAATATTAGGACACCGACAGCTTAAATATTATTCATAGATAATATCGGAATAATTAAGTACCTCTCTCTGCTGTACCCAGTTCTAGAGATGGGTATTTGGGTAGTATTGTAATTGTAATACCAAGTATTTAATAGAACCGGTACCCAGTAAGGTACGCGGATCCAGTGTGTTATACCGTCACCAGTGTCGTGCATGGGTACAATTTTTTTGTACCCGGTACGGGTCCAGGTACCTAGCAAAATTTTGTACCCCGTATGGGTACGGGTACCTAATTTTATTTTGTGCCCGGTACGGGTACTTTTGTAACAGTACCCGGTATTTTTGGTACTTTTCGGGTACGTTATCCTTATCTATAGTAATAAGATTTGTCTAAATTATTTTAACGACCAAACTAAATAAAATACAAAATTAATAGTTAGCCTTTAATGAGGTCTTGAACTCCAAGTTTCAGGTTAAAAGTCTAATAAGCTAGATTTTAGTATTATTTAAAATTACTATTAATGTTAATTTATTATTATTATCACAATTAGGAAATAAAAAAATAGATTTATTAAAAATAAGGCTTACTCCTTTTTAATTTAAGTATGAATTTGTGAACAAAAAATAACTAGAATGTGAAAAAATAGTATTCTACCATATACTCGTATGTAAAACAAATTTGAAGAAAATCGGTTAAGTGGTTTTGGAGATACAAATGATGTAGTCGAAAAAATCAAAATTGCCACGTGTATACAATGTGAAACAATCACGAGGAATAATTGTGTCTATAATTGGCAGTGTTTTTTTTTATTTATATTTATATATATGGTACATTTTTGTAAATTTTGAATGAGATCTGTGTAATTTACGATTCAAAATACAAAAGTATTGATCCAAATAAATGCTTTATTTGGACTGTCAGTGGCCAGCGTAATAGTTGTATCTACTGCCCGTAGTCTAGACATTTCGAATTCGATTCCCGGTTGTTGCAGAAAAACGGACAACTCTGTTTCGTGGTTTTGTTTACAATACAATTTTATTTATATTATGTGCCTGTGTACATGGTAGGTAGATGGAAATTCGATCTTGGTAAAATAAAGAGGGAAATGAAAGTGCCGCGTATTATTGTATGTTCCGAAATTGCCTCTTACTATGGCTCTAAGAAATGTTGACCAGCTAGCGTCGATGGCATGTGGAATACACCGGTTCCCTTCAGAACACCGAAGTTAAGCGACATCCAGCGAGGTTAAGACTTGGATGGGTGACCATTCAAATTCTAATTCTCGTGACGCTGGCTTTTCCCGGCCCCACTCAGGCTGGGTGAGGTCAATGTGAGTAGCAGGTTTGTGAGTTTCCTGCGAATGGAGGGTAAAACCCCCGTCGTGATATGACCATGGCAGTTGAAAGCGACGTTAAACCCCACTTAAAAAAAAAAAAAAATGTTGACCCATATATTTGCCTAACTTCGAGTTACTAAACATGGTGTCAATTCAGCATAATCAGTAGGTAGATATAAACAGAAGTGAGAAATTATACTAGATATAAATTTAATAATTATAAATTAATAAGCAAGCATATATCCATGGAATATACCCTGAAAATTTCGGCTCGATTGGACAAAAAGAGCAACTTATATCATGTTACATACAAAGGTAGATGGATAATTATATTGTGACATGTGACAAATCAATGTTGATCGAGTTAAACCATACTCACTTCGTTCGAAATTAAACGGTCATAGGAGGTTGACTCAAACTACCAACTACTGTTTTTTTTCTCACGAGGAAACCGGACATTCAAAGTACAGAGTAAAAAAAAACTACCTAGCCGGGATTCGAACCCAGGTCACCTTGCAAACTTTGTGTTTTACCTACACCAGTCGACGACCACAGAGACTGCTCAATACATAATATTTTATTATAATTTATCATTGTTTTGATCTACATTAATCAATATTTTTCCTGTTACTGGCCAATATTTTATACACTTCTCATAATATAGACCTAGTTTACCTCTTGATGTTGAATTCTTTTAATGAAGTTATAGAACGTTATTTTTCCCATTCTGATAAAACGGTCTGCTGGCAGCTTGGATGAAGCAAAGACGATATTACCCCACCCATATTTTAAGTTATATGTGAGGCGAAGATTTTTTGTTACTCTCATAAATCTAAACTCAGTTTTTTCTTTTTATGTCTCACACTGTCGCTGATTTTTCTAAAATTTTATTTACATCGTAGTATAATTCTGCGTAATTAGATCTTTAGAAAGAACCTTCAGTCATCAACTTGGGATAACTAGGCGTGGCTCCAGGGTTCATTATAGATATTCCTTTAGAGGGCTTTAAAAACTTTTCTACTTGTTTCAACCATCTTAAATTAAGTCATCTCATTCCCTTTGACTAGACCTTTCTAAAAACACCAGAAATACATCTCTAGGATAAAAATAGACGGCTCTGGGCTCCAAAATAAGTATTCCTTTCAAAGGCTATAACTCAAGTTTGGTCCAGTGTAATACTTTGGTTATATTTTTATATTTTTTACTATGATAAGGCCTTTCGAAAAATACCAGAACCACCAGGGGGGCCAAGATAACCAGGGGCGGCTCTGTGCAACTTTCCGGTTTTATTTTAGAAGGCTATATCTCCTATCCTATAAAAAATAAATACTTGAAACTATAAAAGGTATGCAGAAATAAAAATTCCCTATCCAAAAATGTAGCTCACGTCTTTCCACGACAAGCACACATTGCTGTACCCTTGACAGAAAATTGGTCTGAAGAAAAAAAAAACCTGTATGAATATTTTCATGAAATTCAAGATTTTCGGCGTGGCCAGAAAACGACTTTAACTGTACGTAGGAACCTCGCGCTTTCGTGAAACACAATCTATTTTCGCGTCTCATTACGAATTTGAAATAAAAATTGATAAAAGTTAGCGGGAAGTGGGCGAAAACAATAAAGCAAAATACATATAAACTCTGTTTCGTGTTAATATAGGCCGGGTGGCTGGCGCTACTTGACGAGCGCTCGCCTCCCGGCGAGCTTGATGTTATTTTGAATATAGGTATGTATGTAGATTGTAGGTAGATGTTAAGTTGTTTACTTGTTATAATTTCTAGCATGGATCAGTCTGATCATAATCTGATTGGTGTTGATCTTGATGAGTATCGTGAGGATGCGTAGGATCCCATTCCAGGCTTGGATTTAGTGCTTTCTTCAAGATGAAGTATGCTTTGTGCCCTTACAGTTTCATCATTTCTACTAGTTTTAAAGATATAATTATTATACTATCTTAGAAAATGCAATTGGATATACCAATATAATTGAATGCGTCTCTCGTAAAACTATCTAATCTATCTATGTTACAGATATCAAATTTTACAGGAGAGGCAAAAAACGATTTATTTTCCGACTATGAATTTTTTTGGATTTTTTTTTTGATTCTATAAATCTTTTACCAATCCCAATCAATATTTTTTTTTTAAAAAAACTTCCTTCTACTCCATCTGATGACATTCATTCATTCCAATAAAACCGAACCTAGTTTACAGAGTTACGGAATATCCTTGAATCTCGCATGATTGAAACATGCGTAAAAGTTATCTGGAAAAGCAATTTTACGGCAATTTGTACCTGTGGTCGAAATTGACCTTATTGATATGTTTGTCTTATTGAGACATAATGATATCTCTGGGTTTCCCATGTTGCTGTAATCTATTGGTTTTGATCTTCATGATTTTTGCTCAATGGAAAAATACATAACATGTGTATGTACTATTGTACATACATATATTTCAGGAATCGTGTTTACATATGAGTAAGTACTAGTATTACAATACAGTATGTTTCAGAAAAGGTGGCCACCCCCTCGTAACTTTTGAACGCGACGGAATTTTTCAATTCTGTAAAGTCCTAGGTATAGGAAGTGCCCTATGGCCCATCCTGTGGTCATATTTATTTTTGGCCCCGGTCGGCCCTTCCGGCTTTTAGGCCATATTTTTTTAATTTTTCTCGCGAATTTTAAATGGAATGCTATATTTTTTATTCCTGTTAATTAAAGTCTAAGTTAGGCTGAGTATAATGAGCTTTTCAAATTTTCAAAAACCTTATCAGGGGCGGAGCTAGTAGGGTGCAAGTTTCAAAACTGTTACACGCTGTATTTCAGCGTTAGTTAGATTTTTTAGTACTCTTTTTATGTTCGTAGGTTCAAAATATTGTTTTACACCATATGAAATCAAAAAAATATTCTTGTTTACTTCTAATCAGGGTCATAGTAAGGTTTTTGTACAAGTACTTTTTTTCTCACGTCAATTTTTCCGTAAATTAATGGTGTTCTCGAAATTGGCATTTTTAGAGGTGAAAGTCTGCAGTGACATATGTTTTTTATGCTTTAAATTGAAAGAAAACTTAACGGAGAAGCGATTAAGATCATAAAAAAAGCCATTTAACCTGCTAGTTTTTTCACGACAGTGTCCGGTAAAGTGGGTGAATTTCGTATTGGATTTTTTTTTGTTGTTGAGGAAACCCAATTGGCATAGAAAATAAATAATACCTAATAAGGGAATAATACTTCAATTAACATAACTAAATGCGAAATTAAATGAAGATTATTTCTTCTTAATCAGTGCCGGATATTTTTTTTTTCTCTCTCTTTATCCTCTCTTCTCCTCTTTAAAATAATTGAATTGGTTTAATTTTCACCCTCAAGAGTTTGGTACTTGACCTTGTATTTTTTTCTCTTAAATTTTGAGATAATTAGATTTTTATTTAGAGAATTGGTATTCATTACTAGCAACACCAGTATGATTTTTTTTTAAATTTGGGTTTAATATCGCGTTTCAATTGCATGGTCATATCATAACCCTCCATTCGCAAGAAACTCACCAACCTCCTAAACACATTTATCTCACCCAGCCTGGGTTAGGCCGGAATACCAGTCTCCTCGCTAGACGTTGCTTAACTTCGGTGATCCTAGAAGAATCGTTGCATTCAAAGCGCCATCGGACTGACTCCAGAATTATTGACAATGTGTTTTCTACAGATTTTACCAACTTACCAACTAAAATTGTCTCAAGAGGGGACCCCTAGGCCGACTTTAGAAGCAGCATTATCCGACAATTTTGATACAACTTAAACTTTGAAAAGTGAAAAAAAGAGAGAGAGAAAAAAAAAAAAAATATCCGCCACTGATTTAGAAGAAATAATCTTCATTTAATTCGCATTTAGTTATGTTTATTGAAGTATTATTCCCTTATTAGATATTATTTATTTTCTATGCCAATTGGGTTTCCTCAACAACAAAAAAAATCCAATACGAAATTCACCCACTTTACCGGACACTGTCGTGAAAAAACTAGCAGGTTAAATGGCTTTTTTTATGATCTTAATCGCTTCTCCGTTAAGTTTTCTTTCGATTTAAAGCATAAAAAACATATGTCACTGCAGACTTTCACCTCTAAAAATGCCAATTTCGAGAACACCATTAATTTATGGAAAAATTGACGTGAGAAAAAAAGTACTTTTACAAAAACCTTACTATTATGACCCTGATTAAAAGTAAACAAGAATATTTTTTTGATTTCATATGGTGTAAAACAATATTTTGAACCTATAAACATAAAAAAAGTACTAAAAAATCTAACTAACGCTGAAATATAGGGTGTAACAGTTTTGAAACTTGCACCCTACTAGCTCCGCCCCTGATAAGGTTTTTGAAAATTTGAAAAGCTCATTATACTCAGCCTAACTTAGACTTTAATTAACAGGAATAAAAAATATAGCATTCTATTTAAAATTCGCGAGAAAAATGAAAAAATATGGCCTAAAAGCCGGAAGGGCCGACCGGGGCTAAAAATAAATATGACCACAGGATAGGCCATAGGGCACTTCCTATACCTAGGACTTTACAGAATGGAAAAATTCCTTCGCGTTCAAAAGTTACGAGGGGGTGGCCACCTTTTCTGAAACATACTGTATACTTTATGTATGGTATTACTATAGACGGATGAGTAATAGTCATCCGTCTATAGTAATAGCGGATAAGTCAAAAACAGGAGCCGCACCCCCAAATAAAGCTAGATAAACTTTATCTAGCAACAGTAAAGTTGCAATTATTATTATTTGCTACAGAGAGACGGATGAGTAAGTTGGTTAAATAGACCCTTCTTATCCGTCGATCTGGTCTGGCTGAGGAAGGTTTATCAATGAGAAGACCTATGATCTATATCTCGCTAGAGGACTATAAACATCAAGGAATAGAATAGGCATTCCTAATAACTCTTAAAATTCAGGCTAGCTTGTAGTTTTCCCAAGGGTTAATGGCCTATAGAGAAGAAGCCCAATTTTTCAACATGAGAATTATGTTGTTCAGGACGATTCAAAAATTTGTTGGAGACTATCAATCCCTTCTACCTGTAGACATGCTACTTAAAACAATAACAACCGAATATTGGTGATTAGAATTTTCTTCTCCCAGATTTTTTCATATCCTCTACAATTTATAGTTCCAATGTGACTACCATAATTCTATAAATTATGGTTATTTTTATGGTTATTTTAACTTGCTAACCGGTGTCCAATAAAACACGCTCCTATCTGCAATCTTCAATAGAAGTTTCATGGAATTGCCATTGTAAGCGAAACAGAAAACGGTCAAAGTTTTTCCTCAAATGAGTTTTGTTATAAAAAATAAGTATGCCATTATCTACATACAAACATAATGATATAGTCATACATAATAATACATAATTATACAACCGTATAGAATGCTATAAGGAAATGTGATAAAAGAAGCTGAGGACAAAAATGTCATTAATTTTATTTTAATAATATTCAGCATTGGATATCGCCCAAAATAAGGTAGAACTTTGAACCCTATCTAATACAGGTAAAGGTTGATATTTTTTGTCAATGTAAAGTATATCCCTTGGAAAAGGAAGGTTATATTGTTTTGTCTTGCCTTTGGCTAAGATTTTGCTTATTTACGCTTATACTGTAGAAATTTTAGTAATTAAATATCAACACTATGCAAGGAATCACAATGCTTCCATTTGCCTACCGATGATGTACCTCTGTGTCGTCATTATACATTTTCTGTTTTGGTCAAAATCAGGTAACATAATATACCGCTTGATGTTCTTACTTTGGTCGAGTCCTTTAACTCAGCGGTCGTTGTTGACTCATCAAGAGAAGCCTCCCAGTCAGCCTATTTTAGCATTGCAAAGAGCTTTCCTCGTCTGTTAAAAATCCAAGGCGACCAGACTGTTTACTGTCTCTCTGTACTCGCTCAGCAGAACAGAGAAATAAGAGAAGTTAGATCAGCAGCTGAAGAAAGGAACTCAAAGAAGAGGAAAGGAAAAGAGAGGTTGAAAGGTGATGGCATACAGTGTGCCGAAACTTTTCCATTTTTTAAAAGAATATTCAATAATTGTGAAGACTTCTCCAACAAGATCCTATAAGTAAGTCAGCAGAACTAGTGAACTATGTTAATTTATCATTTTTTTTTTTCTTAATTTGTCTCATTACAAATAAGATATTACTATGCTTCATGGTTGTCGGGGTGTATGTCTTATCTTTTAAAAAAGTTGGTACTCGAGTCAGACTACGAAGAGATTTAGAGCGTTTATGATGCTGTGACTACTGTGACAAATTTTCGGATTAAGACTACGTTGCCAACAAATGTACTGTTGGTTGAATCTTTTTATTTTACCCAATGAGACTCCGTTCTTGGCCGTCAGTGTGATAAAAAAAACGGGCTGTTAGGTATGTTCATTATAAACTGAGGGATAGAATTGTCTATTCCAATATTATATTTATTCCAACCTACCCTGTACAGTTTGATACCGGGGGATGGGACCGAGGATATAATATCATCAGATAATTAAACGGAGTCACAGGCCAAAAACCATTTTAAACTTTTCACACCAGAAGAAAAAAAGAGGGAGAGAGCGAGAGAAAAAATTACCTCTGGACCATTGCCAAGGATCTCTCAATTTCAGCTAGCGTAAAATGAAAGTTCCCAACTTTTTTTCCTCTAACATTCATGCATAGCATGAGAAGATAGCGAAAGTTTCAACACCTGAAAATCGTAAAAAAAATGATACCACGAGGACAAGTCAGTAAATTTGATGGTCCAATGGGAATTTTGTAAACTTTGAAAAAGCTGGATTTTGTGTCATGAAAAACGATGTTCTTGATAGAAGAGAAGATACAAGATTAGTATTTCGAATGATTCTATTTAACCTACTAAACACCATGACCTTTGAACTTACCGTTGAAGAGACCCCCAATGTTGTCTGGCACATACGAGTGACAAGGTTTTTGATGGGTCAAACAAGTTATTATGTATGTTTGATCCATCGAAATTAATTAACCCTACTTAATATGCATAATGTTATCAGTATGCAATAAGTGAAGTTGGTATGTACATGTACATACCAATACAATATTCATACATACAATATTCATGTACATAGTATAATTATTTAAGTACCTATGTGTACAAGTGTAATATGTGTAATATTTTACGTAAACGAGCGTATCACGCCAACTAAATATTTCAGTAATACAATATATTATTTAATATCAATTTTGAACTGCATGTATTCCAATTTTTTTTTAGACTTGGTCGAATTGGACTTTTTTCAGGGAAATTTAACGATACTATTGATGATCTGTAAAGACTCTTACTACTTATTGATCTTAAAAAACATGGAGACCGATGTGCTCACATTTCAGACGTGGTCAATGATAGTGAGAGTTGCACCCATAGCAAACACATTAAGAATCCTGTGCTCTTCAGACCACGTCTTAATGACTTTAACATAGTGAATCAATAAAATCGAAATGCATCATTTATGTTTGAGACACAGTCATGAAGATAAAATTTACCGCTCCTACCACACCTCTTTTTGCAACAAAGTTTATATGTAATGTTTTTTTTTTTTTTTTGCAATATGGGTTCTTAATTACCTACCTATAAAAAAAATCCATCATTTACATGCTTTAATACACTACCAAAGAACATAATTTAAAATCTTGAGAATATTATTTTGAAGAATCCTTCATGTGATTTGTTTAGATGTTTAGAATTAGATGAAATTTGACTTTCCTGTAAAACATTAGTGGATGTGCTAAAACTACCGTTTCGCAATGACTCATTCTCACTTTTCTCCTCGTCTCATACTCTCTTGTGCTCTAGACCTGAAGAAGTCGGGAAGGAGTGGTCATTAGGAGTAACTGTATTAGCTTTAGATATATCATTAGAAGCCCAGGAAAGAAAGATTAGGTATAAATCTAATTATTTGATTAGTTTGTGGAATATTCGGTGATTCAGTTAACAGTCTTTAATATTCCAACTGCTTAAGTGACTCTTTCACTCTCTCTCTTAATTTATACTTTGAACTATTTTTAGGCGATTTTTATCTGACAACATGTTTTTTTCTTCAACGTTGGTAATATTGATATGTGATTTTGGCATTCCGACCCAACCAAGGCTGGGTGAGTTAAATGTGGGTGGCAGGTTTGTAAGTTTCTTGCGAATGGAGGGTAATACCCCCGTCGTGATATGACAATGCAGTTGAAAACGACGTTAAAATAAAATATTGATATGTGTAGTGTACTTCTATACACGTATTTTTTTGCTCAAATCAAAAGTATAATAATAATAATAATAAGTAATATTATGTTTTATTCCTTTCATTTATACTTTTGTTTAAATACCTATGAGTTTTGTTATTACCCATATTTTGTTTTTATACCTCATACTACAAAATTTTAGATGTAGGTATTCCTTTATTTCTAAATTTCTTTGTGAGATATTCTGCGATTTGCACGCGATTGCAGGTAGATATTGCTTTGGATAAAAAGTTTCATCTCAAAATGTTTCTCATTTTAATTTTGAAGAAGCGTCAGAGCAAGAGGATAAATTTGAAACTTTGTGTTAAGCATTCTGTTTCGATGCATTCGACGTCCATCAGATTCTTTGGGTGAAACTTTCGACAGTTTTATGCGATTCTCTTTAAGTTTTTGTTTGGAAGAAAACACACACATTTTACTTCCTGTGTCCATGTGTTATAATACTTATAACAATAATAATACTCTTTAATGGAAGGTAACCACCAGGCGAGGTTAATGCTCAAAGCATTTTCTACCACCTAACCCTCGGAGTCTTATTATTATATGGTCACAAACTCAAATTAATGAGGAAAAATTCATGTACTGGGTGGGATTCGAACCAACGGACTCCTACGCTACCTGGATTACCAGACTAGCGCGTTAACCACTTGATTACCAGTGCATGGTAGTGGAAGGATTGATATGGCTATTGAACCCCTTGGACGGGGTTCAATAGTGCTGGACTGCTTCCGTGTCCCATAGCATATTTTAGCATAGGAGAACTTTTTCAACAAAGTCTTTAAATTATTCCAAGACTTGGGTGAACAAACTCCACGAGTCTTCTTGCTGGTTTATGCACGGCTATTTCGTTCAATCTAAAAAAAAAATACTGAATTTTTTGAAAATCTGTTTTTATTTTTCTAGAATTTAGAGACATCTTCAGTGGTAATAACACTATATTCAGGTGCGCGATAGCACTCCGTCCCGCAAAGTCAAAGAGTAAAGAAAACAGCTACGTGAAGTTGGCTCGCCCCTAGTACAAAAACCTATATCTCTCACTTGTTCGAGCCAACTTCACTGAGGTAAGAATAACCTAGCAAAGCGTATCATACGTCACAGCATTCTACAAACCTTATTT
Organism: Bactericera cockerelli; assembly: GCA_024516035.1. Lineage (NCBI taxonomy): Eukaryota > Metazoa > Arthropoda > Insecta > Hemiptera > Triozidae > Bactericera > Bactericera cockerelli. The sequence goes on from CM044958.1 coordinate 34,614,704, forward strand.
CTCAAAATATTAGACGTTCTCCCAACTTATTCGGCAGTTGTTCGTATCGCGTCACTCTGAAATGGATACTCACTTCTCAGCGATGACTGCTCAAAAATTTTAATTAATGAAATGCACTTAGACTGAAGCTTCTCCGTTTATCAATCCCTCCTCTGGTCTCAAAGAGTTTGCTTTTTAATTAGAAATTAGAATCGAAAGTTGCCATGAAAATTCAGGTGAAAATTATTATTACCATCTTGCACCGATCATGCCCTCATATTACAGGACGTATTTTGCCATGATTCTAAGTAAACAACATATTTTCAGCTAATTTTCTTCAATAGTTTATTATTGTACAATTTTATTAAAGAAAGTTATATTGAAATACCGATTTAAATTCATTTAAAAATTTGTCGGAGAACTCATTATGGTCACGTTTCAAATTACAATTTAAATTAAATTTAAAAAATGAACCCCATTATAGTTATATTATTATTATTTTACGCTATATTAGTAGTCACTGTGGCCGAAAGAGTTAGCGCGCTAGGCATTGAACGGGTTCGATTCCCAACGGAGTAAGATTTTTTTCTGCTTTTTACTTGGATGTTCGGGGTCCACGCATACCTCGTGAGGAAAAATCAGTAGCTGATTTGATGTGAAGCAGCGACCAGTGGCAGAGTCATAGGCAAAAAAATAATATAAGATCGTGTAAAGTAATATGATTCTGCGCTACCCACTAAAATTGTGACAAAATAACACAAAGAAAAAGCATTATTATTATTATTATTTGTAGGTATATTTTACATTAATTACATTAATTTTACATTTTATTATTATTATTATTATTATTTACATTATATTAATAATGTCCGACATACAGTAGGTATGTACAAACATGTGATTACAAAATATTATACAAAATTGGAAACAATATAATAAGAAGAAAAAAAAAAAAAAATCAGAAAAAATGGAAGTAATATTTATACTCAATACTCATGACCTAACTAAAGAGCGCGGTTATTGCCTTTGGCAATCTCTTCCCCCAACCCTTAATCATGAGAATATACAGGGTGTCCCACCAAACTTGGACACCTCAAATTACTCGGCCCCTGAAAGAGTTTTTGAAAAATAAAAAATCTTAGGGTACATGGTCTAATTATGCGGTTTCAGTCATGAAATTTTTTTTATACAGGGTGGTTCAAAAGTCAGAAATTGAGGTGTCAACTTTCGATTTTTAAATGGATCGACCTGAATTTTATTTGATAATTTTACTTCTAAATGGTTCTTGAGTACTTTTTTTAACAAAAATTTTACATACAGGGTGGTTTTTTTTCGACCAATTTTTTTTCTAAATCTCGAATAACTCAAGTTTGTTTAATTTTTTCGATAACAAGAATAGAGAGTGTTTGTGTAATGAAAACACGCACTTTCAATTGGCATCAATTTTTTTTTATACAGGGTGGTTCACAAGTGAAATAATGACTTGATTTTTTTTAAAACTGAGCTTTTTTAATTTTTTATTTGGGATTAATAATTCTCGCTTAATTTTAAACATTTTTTATTAGTCATATCGAAAAACAAAACTAAAGTGTTGTACAGGGTGAGACATAATTTTTTTGTGACACCTTGTATATGGGCAGTCAAAGAGACGTAAAATTAAATATAAAAACTAAATGTGCAAGAAAAACTTCGATTTTTAATTGTATAAAAAATTTATGGCGTTTTAACTAATATTGTCACATGGACCACCCTGTAGATATTTTCTTAAAACATCATATGGGTAGTCGAAATTGTCTAAAATTCAACGAGGAGTCCAAATCTGAAAGAAAAAAATGAATTCAAAAAGCCATTTTCACTTTTGTGTCTACACCTACCTACCTACTTCTTATTTCTAGTTTTAAAATCATTCAGTGTGTACACCAAATTGAAAATGGCTTCAAAATTCGTGTTTTTTACTTGTTTTTCCCCACGATTCGAAGTCTTCGTTGAGTTTTATACAACCTCGAGTACCCACATGATAGTTTAAGAGAATATCTACAGGGTGGTCCATGCGACAATATTAGTTAAAACGCCATAACTTTTTATATAATTAAAAATCGAAGTTTTTCTTGCACATTTAGTTTTTATATTTAATTTTACGTCTCTTTGACTGCCCATATACAGGATGTCACAAAAAAATTATGTCTCACCCTGTACAACACTTTAGTTTTGTTTTTCGATACGAATAACAAAAAATATGTAAAATTAAGCGAGAATTATTAATCCCAAATAAAAAATTAAAAAAACTCAGTTTTAAAAAAAATTAAGTCATTATTTCACTTGTGAACCACCCTGTATAAAAAAAATTGATGCCAATTGAAAGTGCGTGTTTTCATTACACAAACACTCTCTATTCTTGTTATCGAAAAAATTAAACAAACTTGAGTTATTCGAGATTTAGAAAAAAAATTGGTCGAAAAAAAACCACCCTGTATGTAAAATTTTTGTTTAAAAAAGTGTTTAGGAACCATTCAGAAGTAAAATTAACAAATAAAATTTAGGTCGATCCATTTAAAAATCGAAAGTTGACACCTCAATTTCTGACTTTTGAACCACCCTATATAAAAAAAATTTCATGACTGAAACCGCATAATTAGACCATGTACCCTAGGATTTTTTATTTTTCAAAAACTCTTTCAGGGGCCGAGTAATTTGAGGTGTCCAAGTTTGGTGGGACACCCTGTATATAATTATGTAGATCTGTCCTAGGACAGGTTTCAACTCGACGTTCTCCACTTTACTCGATCTTGGGCATCCTCCTTCATCTGTTCAATCATGAGAATACGCGAAATGTATTACCTGCATGCTTTTGTGACTTTTTTTTTTTTTTTTCTTTCTTTTCTTATGCTTTACAAAAACAGCACAAAAGAATACAGGCGTGCAATAATTATTTTGCGCATATTCTCGATTTCAATATAAATATTAAAATGCGCCCTTTTACCCTCAAGATAAGAAAACTGAAGTTCCCCGACCTCCCCTGTTAAGCATCACATCCGCTGTTGATAAAAAATAAACATATACAAAGTTTCTAGACGCATTTTTGCTATCAGGTACTACGGAAGAGTTTTTTTTTTCTTCTTGGATTTAATACCTAAGAGATAAGGGAAACATCTTCAACATTCATGGAAGATGGAATATGTAAAGAAACCTTGGAACATAACGATCTAAATATGCAGCTCTGAGAGAAATTTGTGAAAACAAAACCTGTGACACATGGCAACCTTGGCTTTTCTTTGGTATACCACCCTCTCAGCGCCGAATGAGCCAAATCCCATAAACTTTTTTCACGTCTCAAAGCTACTATGTATACAAAATTATCAGCATAACGGGTATGTTTTGTCAAGTTAAATCAATGCAGAAACCCAAAAATATTTTGAGTGAATCAATAAGTACAGAGCTGGATAACATTTTGTTGTTGTTTAGTGTAGTTATTTAAAATACGATAATCATTTTAAAGAGGTTGTTTTACCCTGGAACAGCTTTAGTATTACCTAAAGGCACTCTACCTTTACACCCATGTCTATTTGGAATAGAAAAAACTAGGGATTTTCAGTTCCGTTCCGGCCGAGATTCAAACCCGCCATCTCCGGGTCAGTAACCAATGCTCTTAACAACTAAGCCACGGAGGTCCTTGGGAAAAGCTAGGGAAAAGAGCGGTGTGACATGTCTAATAAAAATGAGAAGAAAGAATCGCCAACAAGAGGATAGAAAACAAAACTCCTGTCTCATTACCAACCCAAGCACGGATATTATCTCCGTAAAACTCAACTGACAGCTCCTGGTATTCTGTGTGCTTTCTCCTTCTCTTTCAGCTTTCTCCTTGGCTCCCTTCAGCGGGAGGAATTCATAGTTTCCTGCTCTTACTGTTCTAATAACAGGTCTGGACAGCTGTGTCTGATAGTGGACACTGTGGACAGTAATATGGTTTGCTTTCCACTGGCTTGTGGACAACTAACAGTAAGTACATTGTGCTGTCGTCTTATAATCTTCCTATCTTTCTCCTCCTCTTAAACTTAATATTTTTTCTCTTCCTCCCTCTTCTCCTCCTCTTTACTCTACTTCTACTTTCTCTTCATCTCCTTCTCATCCTCCTTCTACCACTCCTTCTCTTACGCCTCTCCATATCATCGTCCTTCTCCTCCTCTAAACTTAATATTTTTTCCTTCTCCCTCTTCTCCTCCTCTTTCCTCTACTTTTCCTCTCTCTTAATCTCCTTCTCATCCTCCTTCTACTCCTCCTTCTCTTACTCCTTTTCCCTATCATCGTCCTTCTCCTTCTTTTCCTCCTTCTCTATTTTCTACTCTTCCTTCTCTTTTATCGCCTTCTCTTTCTCCTATTCCTTCTTGTCCTACTTTTACTCTTCTCTAATTATCTATTCTTCCATTCTTCCTTCTCCTCCTCCTTATCTCTCTCATTTTCCTTTTCCACCTCCTCTTCCTTTTACTCTTGCCTTTTCTCCCTTGTTCGTTGCGTAGTTTCATTATCTCCTCTTTACATTCCTCCAATTTGCTTCCTCTTTCTTCCTCATCTTTCCCTTTCTTAAGACGCCTGGCTTTTTTCTCTGAAAAGAATATTTTTTGACAAATCTAGGACAATACTGTTAATTAACTTACCCACTTTCCCAAGGTTTTTTAGCGTGTTGTGTATTCAGACCTCAATGTATACTTGAACGCTCGTCAGTAGGGCACATCTTCAAGACTGGAAATTGCTTCATATTTTGTTATATTTATGTAAATGTATTGTCTTTTTTATCACAACTGTGGAGTTGTGGACTAACATCAACATATAAATAGTGTTACACTTCTGTTTTGAAGATTTTTAGTTGAGATCTCAGGGTGACCTTTTTGAAATTACCAGAAGCATGGCTCGAAGTGGATGATGATACAATTTTTGCGAAAATCCGCTAGTGGGAAAAGAAAGAAGAAATAGCAAGAGATGATGACTTCCTCAACATAATGTTTGTATGTACTTGCGATAAGTCACTATTACTATTCATTGAGTTTTTCTCCTGAGTCAACTTGTAAACAATTTTCTTATCAATCCAGCGGGGGTTTTGAAGTGCATCATAATTTCATTACAAATGCATGTATTATAAATATTAGATTTATGATGCAACATATTGTAAAGAAAAATCAAACTGGTCCCCTAAACCATTAAACGGAGATATGAACGAAATAATAACTCAAATTTGAATGCAAATAGGTATAAAAACACTGCCAATTATGGACACAATACTTCCTCGTGATTGTTTCACATTGTGTACACGTGCGAATTTTGAGTTTTTATACTAAATTAATTTTATCTCCGAAACGGCTGAACGATTTTCTTTAAATTTGTTTGATGCGGTAGAAAACCTTTTTTTCTACATTCTAGATTCTACAAAAAATTCTGTATCGGCAAGTCGTGGTTCTTATTTTTTGACTTTATTGTCCAAAATTTCGGATTTTCTAGATATCAGAGTTAAATTATAACTAATTAAAAAGAAATATAAAAAGCCTGTGTAAAACAATAATATGAATATACATACAAAATTTTATCAAAATCGGGTTTACCGTTCACAAGATATAAGCATTTAAGTAAAAAGTTAGTGGTCAGGCGCATGGTCTCTTTCACCCAGAGCCGCTAGTACGAATTCGATAAATTTAAAATGGGACCATCTACAGAATGTCTCCTAGATGTGTACAAAATTTCATCACAAATCAGTCGAGTAGTTTCCGAGATTTGCGCGTTACAAGGAATCGTTTCAACAGACAGACAGACAGACCGACAGACGGACACAAAACCAAATTTGCTCAGGAGGTTATGAAACGTTCAGAAATATGAAAAAAATTGAAATCGGAGCAAAAAAATATTTTTTTTTACAAAAACGAACACAATACTTCCGATTTCTAATATTAGAAATTTCTGGAAGTAAAATGTTAGGTATTAGGTATTTACTAGATGAGTTACTAACCATATTGGCACATTTTTTTATAAAGGAAAAGGAGAGGCACTGAGAGACTTTCAGAGAGTGAGAGAGATTCTAATTGATGCGATTTATATCTCTCGATGTCTAAATATAGAGGGATGGATATTTAAATTGATGTTATTAATGATAGGTGTAGGTACACAACTTTTTAAAGTAAAAGTTTTTCTATGTAAAAAAGACAGGAATGATATAGCTATGAAAAGTCCTGTGAAACATAGCTTTCCTCATGAAAGGGTATTTTTACAGGACTTGAAGGATAAAATAAAAGGGATTACCGTTAGTTGGTACAAAATAAAGTAAAGTACATCAATGGTAGTCGGGGCATTAAAGACTGCGTGGGTATATTATGAGCGTTATGTATACATTTGAACTGTGAACTTTTATGATCGTGAAAAAATGTTGAACTTTATTTTTTAATGGATAAAAATTAGACATGTTTAATAAAAGTTTATACATCCATGGTTGAATATGAAATCAGTTAATTAGGGCGGATTATTGGCACTAGGGAAAGGGACGGCTGAGGATTTTTTTTTTAATTTTGAGATAGATACTTCGGTGATGATTCTTTTTTACTTTCTATTACCTATAAAGCCAGCCTCCGTGCTGGCGTAATGGTTGTGACTACTGCCCGTAGTCCAGAGATCCTGAGTTCGATTCCGTTGGAGCAGACTTTTCGCACAGAAAATTCTGTTCCCTTCTAATATGTGAGGCTGGCGATTCCGGCCCTACCAGGCTGGGTGAGGTTAATGTGGGTAGCTGGTACGATTCCGAGCGAATGGAGGGTAAAACTCCCTAGGCGTCCATATAATCCTCTCACCACCGAGATTTAGGTATCAATACCTGTCTCACGGACACGGAATTATTATTATTATTTCCTATAAGACATAGAAAATATTGTTTCTCTGAGAAATGGAAAAATTGTAAGAAGCTAATACCTATCTTCAAATTACCAGTGCCCTTAAAAGAAAGTTTTTTTTTGTAGAAGTTGACTACAGGGTCAAGAGGCCAGGTTGATACCTTATATAACCATTTTATTTGTCTACCACCTGACCCTCAATGTGCTTTTAAGGAGTGGTCAATTGTTTAAATTATGTAATATGAGATAATTGTGATTGCGATGGGATAATTTTTTTTTTTTTTTCTTACAACGGTGGAGTATACTACTATTACACCTAGTAATGCAAGAGTGTAGAAGAACAATGTACGAGACACAAAGGTCAGTGTAGAAGGAAAATGTATTAATGTAAGGTGTGATAAGACATCACAGATTAAGTGAGAGAGAGAGAGAGAGAGAGAGAGAGAGAGAGAGAGAGAGAGAGAGAAAGAGAGAAAGAGAGAAAGAAAAGAAAGAGAGAAGTAAAAGATAGAAGGAAGAAAATAGTAAAACACAAAGAGAGAGAGAGAGCGAGATAGAGGGGAGAAAGAGAGAAGAACAGGAGTGATAAAGTGAATAGAGAAAAGGAAAAGTGATTGAAAAGGAAAATAAAATTGTAACGTGAACCAAGTAGAGCCGCCTAGAATGACGTCACAGGAGGGGATAGACCATTAAGGCAGACAAGGAGGAGGGAATAACAGGAAAGGACAGGGAGAAGGGAAGGATTATAGGTATTATGTTTATGTGAAATATGCCCTGGATCAGGAACCGTATGTTCTCGAGCTAGTAATTAGAAAGCATTGCAATAACATGGAAAAAAGCTGTATTTTAATATTTAGTTAGTCTACTAGTACTAGTAGTAACAATTAAGTATAGTTTATTGGTATTACCATTACCTGTAACCATGTATCGACACTATCTATACAGGGTCAGTTTAAAGTGTCACCCCACCTATAGTATGACATTCACCCTGTATTTGTAATACGGCAATGGTTAGAAAGTTGAATTTTTACTTTCCTTATCCTATACAAAGGAAAGTAATGGAATCACCAACATTTTCAGAAACCAAAACACATTTGGTAGCGTAAATCCAAAAGTTTCAGCCATTGGTCCGTGTGTCTCTGAAACTCTGTCTGTCTGTATACAAAATATCTCAAGAACCGCATAAGCTAGAGACTTGACATTCGTAAGAGTCAAAAGTTATAGAGAGGACGCAGCACGAAACTTTTGAAGAAAAAAAAACGGTGCCGCCACTGGCGGCCTTCTGACCGCCATTTAGCCATCACGGAATTTGCGCGTTACAAGAAATAAAATGTGCAAAAAGTAAACCGACAAACTAAGAATGAGATGTCAAATAAAATACATGTACTAGCTATGATTTTTATGTATCCGACCAGTAAAAAAAAAAAGTTGGCATTGGGCATGGTAAGGTACTTTAAAATAAAAATCTTCATATAATATGCTCGAACTTGACATTTAATATTACACGTATGTCTGGAAATTAAAATTCAATTTTTATGTGTTTTAAGATTCAACCCCACAACCACTTAGTGTAAGTACGTCTTAAACTTCTCTTCATTAGGAGCATAAGGACTCTTTATCGAAATTTGAAGCCGCTATAATTATTTATTCTGATTAAATTTATATTATTTATAGACCCCAGGAAACCTAACGGGCCAATAGAGATGAGAGTAGGTAATTAATCTGTTATGAGAGGGTGGTTCATAACAAGATGTATTAACAATTATTTGAATAATAATTTTGTGAAGCAGCTCTCATTAAGTTTCTCTCTTTGGTTCTTATGTTTTATGTTATGATATCAGGGCTGCGGACTTCACCAGCATGGCCTTTTTGAGAAATAGTAGACGCAGTAGCATGTCTTTTTTGAGAAATGTGGAACTGGCTGCAATAAAGAAGTAAAACCTTTTTGAGTAATAACCCTCTTTTGCTCTCTATTCAATTTCTGAATCATGTAATTTTTAAAGTTTATACAAAACAATATAAATGTCTCCCATTCAAAATGGTCACTTATTCAAGTCCTAGGCTCTGTGGACGTTGCTTGAATTCAGTGACTAAATAGAAACTGGTAGTATTCAACGTGCACGACATTTCCTTTCTAATATACTTAATATTTTACGCTCTGAAGAATAATTTGAATTGCCATCTCACGTATACGTGTGTAACTGTGTACACATTGACATAATATAATAATAACACTCTTTAAGTGAAAAATAATCACTAGGCGAGGTTAATGCTCAAAGCATTTTTTTCCACCTAACCTCAGTGTCTTTATCATGTGGGTCACAAACTGAAAATTAATTCGTAAAAAATTCATGCACGGGTGGGAAATTCGAAACAACGTATCCCTGCGCTACCGATGTATTACCAGACTAGCGCGTTTGACATCACTTGACTACCAGTGCACGTATGTATAATGAAGATGAGTTGGTGCACTCGCAAGAGGCAGCATGTCACACCCAGGCCATGTGTTGAGCTATAAGTCCCTTCCTCCCTTGTGTATTAAGACCCTTTTTTACGGACCTCTTTTTTTATTAAATTCTAAAGAAGTCTTTGTAATAATACTTAAAACAAATAATGTACATAATTGAATATAAAAAAAATATTCTAAATTAAATTGAGGTTTCTAATTTGGGTGAAGTGGCGATCTTGTTTATCTAGCTTATATATAGTTGCATGTCGCATGAAATAAATTTATACTTACAAAGTTCTCAATCCTTTTGAAACCATTCTAAAAGCAATGGAAGGATTCTGAATGATAGGTAAGGGTAAAAAATTCAATTTTTTCTACTTCTGAAGATGTACTATCTCTTGATACCTTTAAAGAAGTAAATACATTGATAAAAACTTCTTATTTTTATCCACAGTAAAACTTTACGTTTCCTGTGATGGAATAAATAATAATGAAACATTATTATTATTATTACTATATAAATCTTTATTAAGAGGACAAAGTACATAATGTACATATAAAAATTAAGAAAAATAACAGATAAAGTATGAAAAATAAATAAATAAGTAGAGAAGAAAATAATACTAATGTCCTAACTAAAGTGCTGGGTTATTTTCCTGGCAATCTCTTCCACCCAACCCTTTAAATTCTTATAAGTGGTACAGAAGCTTTTTGTCTATGCGTACAGAAGAACTATAGAAATACCTATGTATGTATATTTTAAGAAGAATCTGTGTGTTAATACACATCGGTATATACTACTCCCTACTCAATGTTATCTTTTCCATTGGCACGGTCAAGAGGTAGCATCGCCGCTAGTAATCGGTCTTGATACCTAGAGGTGGTTTGTTCGAACCCAAGCATGGAAGCTTTAGTAAGGCGGGTCTGACTAAATCACAATTATTTTAAGAACCTTATTAAACATATTGGATCAAGTTTTATTTTACATAGAATACACATACATAGAAATTGACATTAATAAAACAAAACTTGATTAAGGGCGGTGCTAATGCCAACGGCATTCTCTAAGAACCTTCAATTTAGTCCCGTGACAAAGTACGAGGAAACAGCTAGTTTTCTGGTAAAAAAGTATCGAAAAATCTATTCTTTCCAGGAAATGAACCGAGCCATTCCAAGAGGTTTCACTCGAGAGCTAGTTTTCATTTGTGGTGACCTATTTTTCCTAGTTGATTTTATTGCTGAGTACCTGAGTGCTAATTAAATTCTGCGGTTCCTGTTCCATTGCTGAAGGTAGAGGACTGGCTGAGGAACCCAAGGGAGCAAAAAGTTTCTGCACATTGTAACGCCCACAGCCTGAGGGAATGTCCTGTTCATGATATCTAAATAATAAAACTTGTCAGGTCGTGGTGTGGCTTTCCAATCGGGTACCCGACGGGATGAATTCATTTAGGACGACTTTTAATAATAATAATAATAATATCGCCTTATTTATACTGCCCAATTAGGACTACGAAAGTCCCATTATTTCAGCAGTAAGCCCAAGACATATTATTATGGGGTAAAAATCCCAAATGGGAGGATAACATGTCATGTCCCGGCTGGGTTTCGAACCCACGACACCTGGAATCTTTGGATTCACAGAGTGCCGCCTTTACCACTGATCGATCTCTTTGGTCTTTTGGTCGCAGTGTTCATTGTAAGGAGATTCTCATGAAACCCTACAACCAGGTCAGATATTAATAATAATATCGCCTTAGTTATACTGACCGAGTAGGATTAGGACTATTAGGTAAATACCATTATTCCAGCAGTAAGCCCAAGACATATTATTATGTGGTAAAAATCCCAATTGGGAGGATAACATGTCATGTCCCAGCTGGGTTTCGAACCCACGACCTCTGGAGGGTTTTAATTCACAGAGACTTATATTAATAAAGTGCGATGGACACTTATATTGGTGATTTAGCTCAGTGGTAAAGGCGGCACTCTGTGAATCCAGAGAGAGATGACAGAAGTCGCGGGTTTGAAACCCAGCTGGGACATGACAAATTATCCTCCCATTTGGGATTTTTACCACATAAGAATATGTCTCGGGCTTTACTGCTGCAATAATGGGACTTTATAGTCCTAATCGGGCAGTATAAATAAGGCGATATTATTATTATTATTTACTGTGTGATGTCTAATACTTTTTATGAAGTACGTATACACTATACAGGGTGGTCCAAACCAACGAGTCACTATCTTTTTTTCGAGAACAGATTGAGCTAGGCCCTTAAAACAAAATTTCTCTATAATTAGGAAGTCTGAAGTTTTATGGAAATCTATTTTGAACTTTCGTCTAGGGCTCCTAAGAGCGATTTAGTGGGCCTTCACCCGAAATCTAAATAGAAGGCATATTGTGTTTATTGATATTTAGAAATACAAAACAATTTCCTAACCCTATTGTAAAAAAAAAATATTCCATGGTTCCCGTCCAAGAAAACAAGATTTTTTTTATAATACCGGATGAAATATTTTCCTAAGAATTTTCAGACTTTATTTTGAGGGCCAATTTTTATTTCAGATATCATATTGGTTGATGGTAGAAAATGACTTAAGCATTTATTTATGTCGTACCTATATACTCATAGACATAGAGTGGCGAGGCGCAGCCGGTGCTAAGGAGATGCGGAACTGCAGCACCCCTAGACAAAAAAAGAGGATTTTCTCAAGTCTTAGCTCGTACACAATGAAAATTATCACACATTTCTAGAATAATTATTATTATTAGCATGGTGAACAAACTCAAACTCGTTAGATACTGAAAGAGTGACTTTATAAATCCCATTTAAGTCCGGTTTATGAGGCAGCACCACCAAAACATTTTCCCACCAGCCGGCCGTGCCTGATAGTGACAATACTGTATTATATACTATGTCATTTCATTTAGTAAATATTTACCTACATTTCAAATTCAGTTATTGTATATTTATTAATTTTCTTCGGGGAAATGGACTTTTGACTTTTATTAAATATTCACTTCCACGCACATATCTACCTATATATTCAAGTATATACATGCATTCTTAGAAGTAGTGCTTTATCTGCAATTGCTGAGATGAAATACTTGCTAAGGATTCTGGGAACCTGGGTTAAATATGTATTCACTTTTTCTCTTCAATTATTGTTCCTAGAAAACGAGAAGTTTCATTAAGTATTGCACTTAATTTTGTAATGATCAATATGAGCTGAGATTATACCTGGAAAAAATCTGATAGCTCACCAAATTCCACAAAATTTATTTCATTAATAATTATTGAGGTTGATGAAATGCACGTATCCTTTTACAAGGCATAAATATATATATTTTTACAAGGCAATTTATATTAAAATCACAGGTGATAGACTTGATCCATCCCACTTGCATGAGGCAATGTACCTAACATGCAGGTAGCTTTATCTCGTTGAATCGCCAAAGAAATCCTCTGAAAGAGGAAAGCCTTGGCGGCCCTATTGCCAGTGAGACGAACCAAGCCATCACCAACAGTTTTAAAAAGGTCTTCATCTCCTTGCTCCAGGAGCCCATTGTCTTACATGCCAGAGGAACAAAGATAATTTGCCTCGATGTTGATCAAATTGTTTAAACGTTGTAAATTTATATGGTCTTTGCCAGCTACGTTTTGATATTCATAATGTACTAGCGGGCTGTCGCTCGCTTTGCGGGCCGAGGCATGGCCGTGAAAGCAAAAAATCCTTTTTCGCCAATGACAGGTGTTGTAGTGGGAGTTTCGAAAAATCCCGTCTTATTGCACATCTAGACTATAAGACAAAGCTACCTACCAAATTTCAGCTTCCTAGGACTTATGGTTTGGGCTGTAGAGCGATGATCAGTCAGTGAGTGGTCAGTGACTTTGACATTTATATATATTAAGATTAGGTACGTATGTCTAATAGTAAACCTTGTAATTGGTCTGTTTTTACTGATGTTCAGTTTAGCTTTCTGGACTTCATGATGACTCTTCTTGCCTAAACGAAAAGGTTCGAAAACCTGCTTTAACTCAAATTAAACCTCAAAAATAAAATATAATATTCTTTCTTTGGCCTAAACATAATATATTCAAGTACTGCACAAAGCGACCGCTAGAATAAATCATATTCCCAAACACTAAGATGGCTGAGGGTCAAAGTACAGATTTCAATCATCAGAGCTGTAACAATAAGAATGAGGGGGATGAGAAAGAAAGTGCGAGGTGTTGAATGTGAAGATGGGGCGGGAATGTTAATGTTTGAGAGTTTATAAAAATTGAAAAAAAAAAAGAAAAAAAAAAAACTATATCAATCAAATCTAATAGTTAAAAAACAAGGCGATCAATTTGTTCGGTGTAAGAGAAAGCCACAAGCTTTAACCTCAACAAAAAAGGAAAGCCAAGATGAAGAATGTTGACCTTCTGCCGATAAAAATAATCAGATCTTGTCTGGAAAGAAAATTTCCATCATGATATTCTGGAAAGCGGAAGGAGGGAGCTACGAGGACAGGATGTAGTGATTATGGAGTTTTTTATATCTAACTTTACCTAATAATGACGTCGAAGTTCGTGAACTTTAAATCTCGCAGCAGACAAAATGTAGATGATAAGAATAATCACAAGAATAGATCTTATTTTTCAGCTACCAAAATGAGAATTTCAAGTTAAATGCGACAAAAATAAAATACGTATCCCACACAAATTTATTTATATGGACAGAATCCACAAATATAGTAACATGAGCGTTTTACATCGACTAATATGAAACGAACTAGAACCTGAGTTTCTAGAAAGCCATCGGATAGAAAATCTTTATGACACTCCAAATTTGTGAGTCCCGAAGGATGCATGCACTCCTAGGAAGAGACTGCAATAATAATATTCAGAGAAAGCATTTCGCTGTTCCTGTCATATCCCGATTTGATATCCTCTGTTCTTCCTCCCTAATGTTTAGCACTTAAAGTTATACGGTTCTCAGCATGATGTGAGAGAGATAGGTCTCGGGAGATAACAAATCACACGCCGAGTATTAACCTGGATTCCGAAAGTTGTAAAAATTTCCTCTAATTAACTTTATGTACGATTGAGTTGTTTTCCTGTTCACTGACGAAACTTTTTTCTATAGGCAGGATTTTGATGAGGCAACGTGGAATAAGTCTTCACTATATATAGTATGCTCTAACTATCTCAACCGAAAGCTAGGGAAAATATGAATGATGTGTTTAACCCGTTTTTAAATACTCAACCACTATTCATGTCTCGTTCCTGCTTGACGTTGCTTAACATTAGTAATCCGTCGGGAACTTTTGGGTTTGATAAATTCGGGATTCCACCTTGTTAACATTGAAGCAAAACGCATAGATAATACCTGGAACAATTTTTTTTAAACATGCTGGGAAAAACATCATTGTAACCAATTACCGAAATGTTTTACAGACACTTTTCCCAATGACTTTTGAAGAGATTGTTTCAGGATAACATAAGACTTAATCAGTGCAGGTGAACGAATTTGTTCCATTCATTAAGTTTTGAAACTCAAGAAGCACTACTGTGAGTGGAACGAAGCTTGAGTCCCCAACCACCATACGACATTATTCGAAATTGTGTTGCTACTATTAAAAGTTTTACTAAACTCAACAATGCACCGGTACTCAAGAGAACAAACTTCAGCCTTAGTCTAGAGAACAACGAAACTCGAATGCTCATCAAACAAATATGTATGTTTTTCATGGGGGAAAATTAAGTTGTTTTGTAAAGTTTCACGTTGATGTACTCCTCGAGTGGAAATTGAGGACCTGGGATTTTGACATACAGGGTGTCCCACCAAACTTGGACACCTCAAATTACTCGGCCCCTGAAAGAGTTTTTGAAAAATAAAAAATCTTAGGGTACATGTCCTAATTATGCGGTTTCAGTCATGAAATTTTTTTTATACAGAGTGGTTCAAAAGTCAGAAATTGAGGTGTCAACTTTCGATTTTTAAATGGATCGACCTGAATTTTATTTGATAATTTTACTTCTAAATGGTGTCTGAGTACTTTTTTTAACAAAAATATTACATACAGGGTGGTTTTTTTTCGACCAATTTTTTTTCTTAATCTCGAATAACTCAAGTTCCTTTAATTTTTTCGATATCAAGAATAGAAAGTGTTTGTGTAATGAAAACACGTACTTTCAATTGGCATCAAATTTTTTTCTACAGGGTGGTTCACAAGTGAAATAATGACTTGATTTTTTTTAAATCCGAGTTTTTTTAATTTTTTATTTAGGATTAATAATTCTCGCCTAATTTTACACATTTTTTTGTAGTCATATCGAAAAACAAAACTAAAGTGTTGTACAGGGTGAGACATAATTTTTTTGCAACACCCTGTATATGGGCAGTCAAAGAAACGTAAAATTAAATAGAAACACTAAATATGCAAGAAAAACTTCGATTTTTAATGATATTAAAAAGTTATGGTGTTTTAACTAATATTGTTGCATGGACCACCCTGTAGATATTATCTTAAACTATCATGTAGGTACTCGAAGTTGTATAAAATTCAACGAAGACTTCGAATCATGCGGAAAAAAACAATTAAAAAACACAAATTTTGAAGCCATTTTCAATTTGGTGTCTACAATGAATGATTTTAAAACTTGAAATAAAAAGTAGGTAGGTGTAGACACAAAATTGAAAATGGCTTTTTGAATTCGTTTTTTTCATTCAGATTTGGACTCCTCGTTGAATTTTAGACAATTTCGACTACCCATATGATGGTTTAAGAAAATATCTACAGGGTGGTCCATGTGGCAATATTAGTTAAAACACCATAACTTTTTAATATCATAAAAAATCGAAGTTTTTCTTGCATATTTAGTGTTTCTATTTAATTTTACGTCTCTTTGACTGCCCATATACAGGGTGTTGCAAAAAAATTATGTCTCACCCTGTACAACAGTTTAGTTTTGTTTTTCGATATGACTACAAAAAAATGTGTAAAATTAGGCGAGAATTATTAATCCTAAATAAAAATTAAAAAAAATCGGATTTAAAAAAAATCAAGTCATTATTTCACTTGTGAACCACCCTGTAGAAAAAAATTTGATGCCAATTGAAAGTACGTGTTTTCATTACACAAACATTTTCTATTCTTGATATCGAAAAAATTAAAGGAACTTGAGTTATTCGAGATTAAGAAAAAAAATTGGTCGAAAAAAAACCACCCTGTATGTAATATTTTTGTTAAAAAAAGTACTCAGACACCATTTAGAAGTAAAATTATCAAATAAAATTCAGGTCGATCCATTTAAAAATCGAAAGTTGACACCTCAATTTCTGACTTTTGAACCACCCTGTATAAAAAAAATTTCATGACTGAAACCGCATAATTAGGACATGTACCCTAGGATTTTTTATTTTTCAAAAACTCTTTCAGGGGCCGAGTAATTTGAGGTGTCCAAGTTTGGTGGGACACCCTGTATATTATAACTCAAGTGGTTTTTTTTGTTCGAGAAAGTTCAAGTACTCTAACGTGTATCATTTTTCTCTATTTTTACGTTTTTTTATACGTATTTTTTATGTTTTCAAGTCAATCAGTTACACTTCATAAGAACAAGAACTGATTTAACTTGCAAACTATTCTATAAACTACAGCTAGAAATATGCAAACTACAGCTAGAAATATTTACGTGAACAGTCTAGCTCAACTAAACAAACTGTCACTGTATCAGAAAGTACCTTAAATTAATTTAATTTAAACTCTTGTAAGTTCACGACAGTTAGGAAAATTCCATTTGTTTTTTCTAAAGGATTTTAGTAATCTAATTTAGTAATAACAGGAACTATTGATTTTTTTTTTTTTTTGCAATAATTTTTTTTTCTCAATCATAAACTTTTTGGACTGCTCTGGTCCGATTGAAATTTTACTTTTTACTTTTATATTGATATTGAAGTATATACTCGTAAGTACATAAATATATTAATATATGTACATATAGTTATATGAAGTATTGTGTTGCAATTATGTAAGATTAAAGTATATCCGAGAGAGGTCTAAAGTTCGCAAAACTACTCGTTATTTATGCTCTAGATGCGTCTTTGAGAACAAGGTGGAATAATTAAAAATAGTTTCTTTCAAAATCCCTTTACGTTGGTATCTTTTGTTTACCTGATGGAAAAGTTCAAACGTCTAGAGGTTACAGTATCCTTTTCTATTAGTTGTGTCCGTAGAGCGAGCTTCTATTATATCATCAGGTCGTTTGTTCTTTATTATTCTAAGGTCCCTGATTTCCCGAAATTCATTCATGTGACAAAAAAGTGACCTCCAAAAAGAGGAGGAATGATGATGTAAATGGGTTGATTTGAAAGGATTTCATTTTGGTTTTCAGACCGGAAAACTGAAGCTACACATAATAATAAGTATTCTTGTAGTTTCTTATTTCTATTTATGGAAATTTTTGAAGTTATAGGTGTACTTCTAGATATTGTTCAAAGAAAAACCTTGTTAGAATCCTATGACAACATGTAATAATTTTCTTCACAATTTTAGGAATTGAATTCTATTTTGTCATTTTCTTTTTTCGAATTTATAAAAAATGATAGTGATTTTAATAAATTGCAGTTAGGTAACTAACTATCAATAACTTAAATTAAACTGTAGATATTAGCCAGAGAAGAAGCTGTTGAAGTTTATACAATATTTATACAATGTTGAAGTTTATACAATATTTATACAATGTTGAAGTTTATACAATATTTATACAATGTTGAAGTTTATACAATATTGAAATGTTTATACACTGAAAGAAGTACACAATTTACACTCTAATGTAGACGCAACCGATTTTTCAAAATTTCCTCGTTTAATTCCCAAAAGTACAGGTATGGTCCAAAATAAATAGGAAATTTAAATGCTATCCTTGCCATCTCCCTTGACACATGAAGGTTTCTTCAAAAAGGGATTAGTTTAGACGAGGACAGGACTGGGGATAATGCAGAAGGTGACAAATCCCTGTGGATGATTCGGCAGTAGTTTGTCCTGGACAAGTTTATCATTTCTTCATCTTAAATCCTTCAGGAGACAGAGTTTGGCTGTTTATTTTTCATCCCTTGTGAAATGTCCAACAGAAAGGTCAATCGACTTTCTGAAGTATTTACTCGAGTCTTTATTTTCAATCATGGAATTATGAAAATGTATTTTATGATCTGATATGTTCAATTTGACAGTAAATTTGTGAAGGGGGAAAAATAATCTCATTTATAATAACTGTTAATATAATATGGGAGAACATGATGATAACTAATAATAAAATGTAGTGCACTGTATTATGTACAATTGTAAATATGTACATACATGGTAGATCAAATAATCTATGTGGTAGGACATAGGGTCTTTTCTGATATAATAGTCCTTGGACTACAGCTGCTCTCAGTAGTGGGTAACGCGCTAGTCTGGTAATCGCAGGTAACGTAGGGATCTGTTGGTTTAAATACCACTCAGTGCATCAATTTTTCCTCATTAGTTTGAGTTTGTGACCACATAATGATAAGACTCTGAGGGTTAGGTGGTAGAAAAATGCTTCGAGCATTAACCTCGCCTGGTAGTTATATTTCACTAAAGAGTGTTGTTAATATTATTATCATGAAACTTATATTTCACTAAAGAGTGTTGTTAATATTATTATCATGAAACATAGCTCCAGTCGTTTGTACATTTAGCCAATTAAAAAAAAAAAATATATTCTTTTTTTACACATCATTTTTATGTATAAATAACAAATAGTGTTCTTTGCACATCCACCAAATACCTTGTGGATCATAATATATATCTGAGTCTAAAATTGACGGAGATCTTTAACTCGAGCACTTGGTGTAATTTTACTGTGGTAATTATCTATTTAGCGATCTTAAGAAAAAAATTTCGTTGAAATTACAGCTTTTTATTTTATTTTATTTTTAATATAATACACGGGCGGACCCTATACTATCTAATTATAATTGTACCCTAACTATCAAAAAATAAACTACACTCACCGGAAGAATTAACCGGACACTTCCTGTTTTCCCCTTTAACACCGTGTATTTCCATGCGGCTGCAAAAGGTTGTAACTTCTACTGTAGATAACTTTTTTATATGACTTTTGTTTTGTATAAAAGAAAACAGATTAAGGATTTACACTCATTATAAGAAAAAATTCAGGAAAAATCATTGCAACTCATGGAAAGAAAAATTTAAAATTTCAATTTACCGTATTTTTGAGATTTTTGAAACATCCTCAATGAATTGTGTTTTTTTTTTAAATCCTTGTATTAGTAGGTCATGTTGAAATTGAAATCTTTAGGTTTTTGTATTTTTAAGAAAAATCGAATGATAAAAATAAAACAGTGAACTGAGTGTGTTCTAAATAAAACACCTCTAAAATTCTGTGTTTTGCAAGTTTACATTTTCTTTCCATGAGTTGCAATGATTTTTCCTGATTTTTTTTCTTATAATGAGCTTAAATCCTTAATCTGTTTTCTTTTATACAAAACAAAAATCATCGGAAAATGTTATCTACAGTAGAAGTTACAACCTTTTGCAGCCGCATGGAAATACACGGTGTTAAAGGGGAAAACAGGAAGTGTCCGGTTAATTCTTCCGGTGAGTGTATTAAACTTAGTACTAATAAACAATTATAAATATAACAATGTAAAATAAAAATAATAATAATAAAAAAAAACAGTTTTAAGTCAAATAAAACAGCGAAAGAAGCGAAAGGAAGCAAAGAGCGATATAGTAAGAGAGAGAGAAAGAGTGAGTGTAAAAGTGAGAGAGAGAGAAAGAGAAAGAGAAAGAGAAGAGAAAAAGAGAAAGAGAGAGAGAGAGAGAGAGAGAGAAAGAAAGAAAGAAGGAGGGAGGGAGAGGAAAAAGAGAAGGAAAAGATGATGTTCAATGGTTCATATTAATCATTTAATCACCGATACTGGATTTAATCATACAATATTAAATCCAGTATCAGTGAGATACTGGATTTAATATTGTAAGTAGGTATTGGATTGTAGATGTACAAAGGGTTAATTTCTATCATCTATTCTTTCATCATGTTGGACAAGGAGAACTAACCCATTTTCTGACAACTCCGACGGTATTCTGACTCATGTAATGTTATTTTATTTTCCTTACCTTCAGATTTGTGAAAATGTTCAAGACGAGTTTCTTACGAACTTGGTGAGTTTATGAGTTTACCTAAGTTTGAGTTGAGAAGTTTCTGTTACAATTTATTAGCAGGTTAATTATTTATGCTGATACAATAGAGTCAATAAGCGGAGAATTTAATTAACTCCCTTCCCTCGAGCTTTTTCTATGTATGTAGAGGGTTCTTGTTTATAAACCTTTGCTTTCTATACATATATGTTGAGGGTTCTTTTTTATAAACCTTTGCTCTCTATGTATGTTGATGGTTCTTTTTATATACCCTTGCTTTCATGTTAACGAACCTTGTGTTATAGTGACGGAATAGATAGTCTGAAGGGATTTCTTGGAAAATAATTATGTACGAGTATTCTCTTAATTATAATTATTCTCTTATGTATCTGTGTAGAGTGTTTTTTTAGGAATAATTATTCTCTTTCTTCTCCACTACTCTTTACTTTGTCTTCTTTTACTTTTGTTTTGATATTCTAGCGTCATGAAACCTTAGGTACAAGACAAGATTTTTAAAAGAAGAAAGAAACTGTCGAAGAAAAGGTAAAAAGTGAACAAAAAAAGGAAAAGAAAAATTGAGATAGGGAGAGAGACAGAAAAGAAAAGAGAGATGATGACAGAGAGGATAAACAAGAGGGAGAGCTAATAACAGATGGGAGGAGAGTCACAGTCTACAGGGAGAAAAAGAGAAAGGGGAAACAGAGATAGAAAGAGTGAAAAGGAAGGAGTCAAAAGGGGAAAGAGATAGAGGGAAGAGTTCTAATAATAGGTAAAACAAAGTCTCACGAGTTGTACAATGAAGGAAGTGTTGAAAGGGATGGGGAGGGGGGGAATAGCATGTTTTGCAGTTTATTCCATTAGAGAAGTATGCAAATATTTATCAATCCCTCCTCAGCTCTTGTTTATAAACTTATATACCGTACCGGCGGATTCAATAAGATGAAAAGTACTATGTATACACATATCAGTACATATCACACATGCATATACTTACTATACTCGGATTTAAACATGCATGAGAAAATTCGTTGTAGATTCTTCCACCTGAAGATTTCTGTAATGGAAGATTAGCTTTCCCCTTGTACTTTAGCTTTCAGGTTGAGAAATATTGTGTTTCCTCATTTCTGAACACACCATTAAATTGAACCAAAGAGAGTTCTCCAGTGGCGTAGTCCGGATGATGAGTGACCTGGTGAACAATTGGTCTTGTGGTGACTTAGTGTCTGCTGCTTGTCTTAACAATTAAGCTTCTGAAGTTGTCGTTTGTTCTTGTTTGATTTATGTCAACAATTAATATAAATGAAATCATAGGATACATTCTTAATGTATCCTACCTATGATTTCAATAATAAAAAAATGGCCAAAAACTAGTTAAAACATAATGTACAGGGTGGCGCAGTGCGCATGACCACATTTGAAATTGTTGCCATGCATTAATATTTGAGTTATGATATTGATATAAAAAGTATTTTGTAGAAAAAATGTGGAAGTTTATTTTACATGAGTCAATTTTTTACGTCCAACATTTCCGCGTCAAATTTTTCCGGTCGTGTGATTTCCCGGAATGGTGACGCACTGTGGCCTCCACGCTCACCCGAACTCACTCCTTGTGATTTTTTATGGGGATATCTGAAGGCCAAAGTTTATGTCGACAAACCTCGTACCCTTGCTCACCTGAAGGACTCTCTCCGCCGTGAAATCGCTCGGATTACTGAGGAGATGTTGGTGAACGTGATGCTCTAGCGAGCGTCTCGAATAATGTGTAACTCGGCAAGGACGTCTTTTGTAGGGCATCATCTTTCATGTAAATTAAACTTCCACATTTTTTCTACAAATTATTTTTTAATTCAATATCTTAACACAATTATTAATCGTATGGTAACAATTTCAAATGTGGTCATGCGCACTGCGCCACCCTGTACAATCAATAATAAATAAATATAATTGTAAAATAATAATTCGAGGATTTGAAGTTTACATCCCGTATGGACGTTCTTCATCTTTCAGAAACTTTTTTCTTTAGCAGCAGATACACCACTGGTTATCGTGTTATATTATCTTCTTTGATTCCTAGCTGTTGCTAGTTCAGTGTTTTCTCTATGGACTAATTACGTTAATGCACCAAGTTTTCTGTTTCTAATTGATCCATAATGCTTCAAGTTTTTGTTCAATTTTTCTCAGTTTTTCTCGATCAATCTATTTGAATCTTTTTACTTTCATAATCATAACTATTGTTCAATTTTTGCCTAGTTTAATTCAATTGTACAAGTTTTACCTAACTAATCCTTCTCAGTTATATTCAGTATTCTACTGAGCGTTTCTGAGTGTTCTAATTTCAAATTCATTTACTTCTTCAAATTCTTTGTTATTATTTATAGATTTTTCTTTGCGACTCTGATTGATTTTTATTTTTAAGTTATAAGAATGGTCACATTGATGAAATGTTTTACTATTTTAATTATAATTTGTAATTTTAAATAAAAATGGTCCGAAACCTTCTGTCTTTGTTCTTTTCTTGTAACATGAATTTCTTTTTTGATTGGTTTTTTATACCTCATTTATTAAATCTTCAATTTATTGGCATTTCCCACAACTGTGAGCTGTAGGCTCTGTAGGCCCATCAGTCATCACTTGAGAACTTCACTCCTTGAACTTCAACGTTTTTACAAAGTTGATTCTACCACCGTTGCGTCGTCATTTGTAGATCGTTGGATCTTTATATGAAAAGTGCATCGTTTCGTAAGTAGTACATCGTTTTGTAAGTAGTGCATCGTTTTGTAAGTAGTGCATCGTTCAGTACGTAACTAGAGTTTTTCGTCGAGGAACTTAAATTTTTTGATACATCAAGGAATCTGGTGCAGTCAAGTGCATGCAGCCTGAAACCTCGTCATCCGTGTAATGCACATGTTTCTAATTAGCCAGCTTATTATACTGATTGTTCTGCATATGCGACAATATGCGTTCTGGAGGCTAGCTTGTTATAGTTACTGATTGTTCTGGATACGTTTAGGTGGCCAGGTATTGCACCAGGAAGATACAATATGAGTGACACGTGCAATATTGGGTGGTTCAGAATTCAGATGGTATATCATGAAACTGTGTGACACGACGTCGTCGGTGTCTTTTTTATGGCTTTAACGGCAGGATTCTCACACTGTGAGCTCTTCCACCCAACCTATAGCTCTTCCATCCAACCGGTATTTCTTCCACCCAACCGGTATCTCGGTGAAAAACCTTTGGCGCACATGAACTATGACCCAGAAAGACAACAACATGAATGAGAGTAATGAGAAAGACATTAGCTATGTATATTTACAACTTTTTGTAATGTACGAAAGCATAATCTGCTATATGGATAAAATGTAAAATTTATTAAATTATAAAGATTAAAATTTAGATTGCTAAATAGATAATTCATCATTATAGGGTATTGTCATCGTGAACGATGGTAACAATTCAGTGGAGGAATGATTTAGCAATTATTCCACTTTCTTTACAAGGAGGCTAATAACTGACAAGTGCCCCCAGAACCAAGCCAATGCTGGTCTACTCCCTGTTTATAGTCCCCCAGACCAATAGACCAATTACCACAGTAAAATTACTCAAAGAGCTCGACTTAAAGAACTCCGTCCATTTCAGGCTCAATGGAAAATAGTATGATGTAGAAGGTTTTCAGTGGATGTGTTAAATACTCTATTTGTTAGTTTTTGATAAAAGTTATTTACGTATCCGACGACTGTACCTATAGCTGACAGTAGGTTCATGTTGACTCACTATTGAAGTATTTATATCATAGAAAACTAAAATGAGTTTGTTTTACTTCCGATAAATTTCTAATATTAGAAATCGGAAGTATTGTGTTAGTTTTTGTTCCGATAAAATATTTTTGCTCCGATTTCAATTTTTTTTCATTTTTGTCTTTTTACTTTGTCTTTTCTGTATTTTAACTCTTTATTATTAGTTTATACTACCTCTTTATTATTTATTAGTTTATCACAGAATGTATTTTTAATCGTCATTTTTGTATGAGATCACCCGGTTGACACATAATATGATGTGCGTGTTTTTCACTCACGGATGTTGTGACAAATAATTTGGTAATTATTTTGGTGCTAGAACCAAGTGTTATGTTGTCGTTTTGTTGAATGGAATTGATACTGATCCTTAAAAGAGTTTACAGTGAATTTAATTGAAATAGTTTACATAATATAGTTATTTATGTATGAATTAAAAATTGGAAACACATTTCCTTAATTGGACGTTTGATACAGTAATCATGGTAATTACTTAGATGCGTATAACAAATACGATAATCATGTACTTGGTGGTAGGAATAAATAAATCAACAACAACAAAAATGTTGATTTAATGAATAATATTTATAATTTTAAGAATTTAGTTTTTTCATTTGACTTAGCCTATCTACCCAAAAGTTCTGAAAATTTGGTTTGAATAAAAACAGAACTATATATTAATGATATTAATCCGAAATTATAGAATAGCATTGGAAGTTTTTCAGTCAATCCCTTGTCAAATACATAGACGAACATTTTACAGGCCATAAATTTCAACCTGTTCCCAAGTCTCACGATATTTATTTACATTCGAAAATAAATGTGTGTTCGCCCATCCCAGAATGTTGTAACGCTGAAGGGACCACCCTATAAGCCTAATTTGTATACTTTGACAAATAGCTCCATATTTGTTTCGTATAATATGAGGAGCACTCTCATTTCTCATAACGAATGTTGAAGATGATGTATGTACCTTTCCGTGTTCAGCTGTTTAGGGTTCTGCTTTATCCCTGGATTTCGTATTTATCTCCAGGTCCTATCAAGGGAACAACCTCAGTGGCTCTACCGATAGGCGGCGTACTCTTAACCTGTAGGATGGTGGTTCGAGACCCAAGTTAAGCAAAAAATTAGTAAGGCGAGATTATTATTATTCAACAATTTAGATCAATCTTTATTTACAATTTTTTTATATACAGGTGCAGTCAAAAGGAATAATTAATTAAATATAATTATTTAATTGAGTATAGGATAAATATAAATATAGGAGATTGAGTAATTGTGATATAAATAATGTGATTAATAAATTTCTTATGGATGTCTCCACAAAAAATATTCACTTAAAACCAAAAACAAACACTATCCTTTTACAGCTAAGGTAGCAACCTTAAAAGACATGTCACAGTTATTCAAACATACCTTACTAAATTTCAGTACCTTTGGAACTCAAATCAACGACCTCCAGCTTCAGAGTCAAGAACTCCCAGTAAGTTTATAAAAGGAGCACCCAGTAAGAAGCTTGACTAACATCCGAGAGTTCACATTCAAATAAGATGATAATGTTACGTGGAGTGTGTGTCAGACACGGAATATACCTCACTGCCATGATTGAATATTCATTTAGTAAAATTTCACAAGATGGATGAGGATGATTTCGGGACATTTCCCTCCATCCACTTCCTACCTCCTCCCATGATAGGAGTTTCCTTACTACCTCCTCCCATGATAGGAGTTCCCTTACTACCCCTCCCATGATAGGAGTTCCCTTACTACTCCTCCCATGATAGGAGTCCCCTTACCTCCCATGATAGGAGTCCCCTTTCTACCCCCTCCCTAGATAGGAGTTCCCTTACTACCCCCTCCCATGATAGGAGTTCCCTTACTACTCCTCCCATGATAGGAGTTCCCTTTCTACCGCCTCGCCTCCCAAGATAGGAGTTCCCTTACTACCCCCTCCCATGATAGGAGTTCCCTTACTACCCCCTCCCATGATTAGAGTCCCCTTACTACCCCCTTCCATGATAGAAGTACCCATACTACCCCCTCCCATGATAGGAGTACCCATACTACCCCCTTCCATGATAGGAGTACCCATACTACCGCCTACCATGATAGGAGTTCCCTTACTAATGCCTCCCATGATAGGAGTTCCCTTACTACCCCTCCCATGATTAGAGCTCACTCCTTCCCCTACCCCCCCCTTAAAAAAGGAGTCCCACCTGCCATCTCTGGAGTCTTGAGAGAGTTCCTGTGTTTATGTTTACTAAGACCTTCTTCCTACTCAAAATTATTTACAGGTAGGTATTTTTTGAGTGAAGCAGTTTCTTCTCTTAGGTACTTGAGAATATATTATGTGGGTCGAAGTGCATAATAATTTATGTGTTCTATAATATTATGTCCTTGAATTTTTGTTGAATAGGTAAACATGGATGCACAATTGCACATTTGTAAACAGTTGGTACCTTCTTCAAGTGCATTGGCGTAAATTTCATACACACCAGTTTTCTTTCCAGTTATATTTCTTAACAACAAAAATCTCAGGTTCTGATTTTGTCTCACGGTTAGTAAAAATACACCAGGGGTACTAGGGCCCGCTGAATACATCATTTCACCTGAATCACTTGGGCCAAGCAACGACTAAAGGTGTTAGGATTTCGTAGGCTTAGGTGACGACTAAAATACAAGTCCTCGGGTTACAAGCTAATCCCCGGCTCGATACGTTGAAGTTATGGTTCACAATCCGTCTGATTAGTAGAATATCAGATAATTATCCCCACCTTCAGCACAAGATTTTCTATATTTTGAAGGTGGGTATACCCTCATTATGTGTTGAAGATGTTTATTTGTGAAATATAAATACACGGAAACTAAAAAAAAGAGTACCCGGCGCCCCCTAAAAAAGGCGCCCCCCCCCCTAAATAACAAAAAATTGACTCATCCAATTTTTGGTTTCAGACTTGATTTGCATCAGAAGAAAGATTCACTAGATAGCAGTAGGCTGCGTTGGTATAGACATGTTTGAAGGGAGAAGATTGTTATGTAGGAAAAAGAATGTCTTGAGATGGAAGTTGAATAATAATAATACTCTTTAGTGGAAGGTAACTACCAGACGAGGTTAATGATTAAAGTATTTTCTACCACCTAACCCTTATTATTATTATGTGTCTTATTATTATGTGGTCACAAACTCTTATTAATGAAGAAGAATTCATGAACTGGGCGGGATTCGAACCAACGGATCCCTACGCTACCTGTATTACTAGACTAGCGCGTTAACCGACTAACAGTGTATGGTAGTCAAGTGGTTTGAAGAGAGGAGAGCAAGAGGCAGACCAAAAAAACAGTGAAGATCCCTTCAGTTAATGAATGGTTTCTCCTAAAAACCTTATGTTCAATATGAGAGAGAATATTAAACAGTGCTAATTAATTCCAGACATTTTAATTGAATTGGACTAAAAATAAACATTCAATTTGAATTGCAAAAAGTGAAAGGAAAATTTTCATGTCTGAAAATAATGATTCCAGCTCATTACTCATTAAGTTCAACCACATTATTTACCTCCCATGCACCAAATCCTTACCTCTCTGGATGTTACTATACTTTAGCGATCTTACAAGAATCGGTATATACAAACATGTGGAAGCTGTAAATAAGAGAAAACTCGATATTAGAGAACAATTTCCAGGTCCAATTCACCTCTTTATAAGGTAAAATAACCTTTTTATTAGAGCAACCAAGATATAAGAGAAAACTCGATATAAGAGAACAATTTCCAGGTCTAATTCACCTCTTTATAGGGTAAAATAACCTTATTACCTATAAGAGCAACCAAGATATAAGAGAACAATTTCCAGGTCCAATTCACCTTTTTATAAGGTAAAATAACCTTTTTATAAGAGCAACCAGGATATAAGAGGGGAGAAAAATTCGGTTTCCTGAGTTCTCATATAATTATGTATAATTGTATACCTACAGGTTCGAGACTGTATTGAACGAATTGTGCTCATCACTCTTCACTTATTGAACAAAAATTATTGTTAGTGGACCTTATAGTGAACAATAATTGTGAACAAGTTTAATGTATTCCTCAAGGGTCCATAGATCCCCGAGTCGGAACCTTGGGGCCATCCGTATGATAATGAGGAGTTGGACCCCATACCAATCATCCATCTGATCTGGATTGAGTTGTTTCCTATCAAGCAGGATCAAGTAGAGGTAATGTATTCATAGTGATCACATTTTATAGTTCCTAACAATAATATTCTCTCAATTGATTTAGAGATATTGGTATATTGTTTATGATGTGTTTAAAAGATATAGGTATTTTGTTTATATTTTGTTGTAGAGATATATTTTGTATGGTATTAAGTTAACGATGTGTTTTAGTAAGGCCAACAGGCGGTTTGGTATTGTAGAGTCAACAGATCATTATTAATTTTTCTATTGGAAGTCTCTTGTTACTAGAGCAGTCATGTTAAAACAAATTAGTTTTCTTACAAGTTCTGTCTTCATTATTATGTATAAGAAAATGTTCCTACTTTTAATAAAATAAAGACCTCCACGCGCTTATGTACATTAGCCATACCTGCAAGCCATTCAGCTACATCCACTTTGGTCTTTTACGACTCGGGACATTCACGTTGTCTCCGCGTTAAATAATCATCTTTTCCAAGATGTTTAACACAAGATACCCTCTTGCAGCTAAAACGATCTGTCCAGCAAATTTCTTTACTCTGAAATCCATTGGACAAATCAAGCGAATGTATGACTGAGATATTTAAGCATACGCTGGGATACGAACTGACGGACTGCGGCACTACCTGACTCCTGATGACCAGACTGTGAGGTTATCATATTTGTGTTCATCACTTTCGCGATAGCACAATATTACTCAAACTGGCTTAACTAAGTCTACTCTTTTGTTCTATACTTTTTCTATATATTTATTATTATTAATACAAACATACATGTAGGTACGTATCTTTTCACTCCTAGGACACATTCCTCATCATCCTCCACTGCTATCAACTCTTGCATGTCTCACTTTGCTCAGCCAATATTCTAAATTGCTTTTAATAAAGTTTCACTTTACCTTTCCCAACCATTTACATAAAAGGAAAGTTTCAAACTTGACGACCGAGAGAGTCAATATATCGGCCGAATTCCATGTTTCAACTAGCAATACTTTCTTGAAAAACACGTACATGGCCGAGAAAAATGGTATGGCATGTGGTTTCTTGTGTTACAACTTCAGTGGGTAGCAAAGCATTTCGAAACTCCTAATCTCATCTTTTTACCAATGTTATTTTTTCTCGTAGTGTCGCAAGTGGTATGAGTGGAACCCGAACAGGCACTAGCACCGAACATGCAGAGACGAAAAAAAATATATGGTGCAGGGGAGCAGTGATAGTTAAAAAAAAACGGTTATCATATTTTGGTTAATATCAATCGTGGTATCACAATTACCCAAACTCGAGTTACTAAATTTTTACTTAACTGGGAACTTGAACCACCGACCTCCAAAT
Organism: Bactericera cockerelli; assembly: GCA_024516035.1. NCBI lineage: Eukaryota > Metazoa > Arthropoda > Insecta > Hemiptera > Triozidae > Bactericera > Bactericera cockerelli. The sequence goes on from CM044958.1 coordinate 34,644,488, forward strand.
TACAAGTCCGCCGCCTTATCTATCAAGCTAACTGAAGCCAGTGAGAGCAAGGAAAAATTCTATCCCCCTATCCTTGATGTAATCTTATTTATAATTTGGCCTTGAGAAACATGTGCTGTGAAAAGCTCAGCTTTTTGGTAGTTGTCATCAATGCCATCGGAAATGCTTGAGTACGGAAATTTCCGAAAGTAAAATTTCCAGGAAAACTCAGGAAATTTTTATCATACTTTTTCTTGCGGACACTTCCAGGAATTTTTTTTGGTTTATCCTCGTGCCCAATCATCTTATCTCTATTTAAATACATAATATATAAAACTCATATCTGTGCGTGTTTGACAGGCTGGCTGACTATGTCCTCTTAATGGATGTCTGTTTACCATACCACAGCCCAAACGGTAATAGATATTGAATTTTTCATGAGAGTTGAACCCCCTTAACTCTCAAAATTATCAAAATTAAAATATGACACCAGCCATGGAAAAAACCTTAACGGCGACTAAGTGCCGGAATTTAGCTAGTGCTCTGCAAACACATCTGCACAATTTTGATAAAATTTATCGAAATACTCACACAGTTACCATACTTTCCTTATCCTATAATAAGGAAAGTATTGTATTCGTCGAAAATTTGACCTACCCAGTTTTTCACATTTCTGGACGAATCAAAGCCTCAGGATACCAAAAAAGTTGTTTTCAGCCATTGGTCCGTGCGTCTGTCTGTCTGTCTGTCTGTCTGTGTGTCTGTGTGTGTGTGTGTGAACAGGATATCTCAAGAACGGTTAGAGCTAGAGACTTGAAATTTGGTATGAAAATTAATTTTATACACCAGACGAACCACGAAACTTTTGGTTGCAATCGGCCTCAGAATGCGGCCGCAGGGCCGCAAATATTGGCGCAAGCGCCGTTTCTATGAATTGGTTAAAGATACAAAAAAAGTTACAGAACAACATTTTCTTAGATTAAAAAAATAATAGGGTCTATTCTGATCATTTTTTGATATCTTGAACTTATTTGATCTCGGCCCCAATTTACCGGTATTTTGGGGTAACCCGCTTGGACTAACTTTTTATTATTCATCCTAGATGGGGTTGTGACATATCAAATCCAATGATTTTAAGGTGCTGATTACGAATTTGATGTTTATTTTTATCTAAATGTTACCTTTGAGTCACCAGTGGCTTTTGGTCCCGTTTCCATTCCTAATAATATGATAAGGAAAGTCGTGTGATGTTTACACCAGATTTTTTAATTTGGATTTAATAATTTATGATCGTCCAAAGCAAGAGGACCTTTCTTGGAAATTTCTTTTACGTTAAGTCATTCTTGAACTACAGTTTATAATACTTGCCGATAAATTTCTAATATTAGAAATCAGATGTATTGTGTTCGTTTTTGTATATAAAAAAAAAATGTTTTTTTCTTCTCCGATTTTTATGATTGAATTAGTGAGTGTACTTGAGTAGTGAGTACAACCCCTGTATGGGCATTTTCCTATATGACGGTATACATAGATAGTTAGATATTATTTATATTCCCCTTATGAAGTATTTTGGATACATTTCTCCCCTCTACAGATTTTGCTTTTCCTATTCAAAAAGGTAAGATTCGTAAGTTACTTTTTTATAGAATTTCCAGAGGACTAATCCTGTATTCTAAATATTGATAAATCTCTCAGATCGTTATTGCGAGGCTTGATCCAGCCTTTTCTTCTCTCTCTCTTCATCTCTTTCTCTCTCGCTTGAACTCTTCTTCTCCTTCTCTAATCGATATAGGATAATAGATAACTCATTCTTAGATTTAGGGAACATTCGAAAACCTATCTCAACCTATCTCACTAGTAATAATACATAATATTATAAGTTTCTGGAAATTTTTGTAAAGAACAAAGTCAGGACAATTTACAACTGTGTTAGACCTTGATGAACGGAAATGATTAAACTGCATAAAAAAAGTTTTACAAGGTGCCTCTCCAATAATTTCCAACTCAAATACCCTAGAGAAGTATAATTTATACAGTCGCTCTTGCAGTATCTAAAGAGGTTCATTTCCTTCAAGTTGAGGAGGGCTAGTAAGAAATCAAAATAGGTAGTAAAAATTTCGAGTATTTAAGTTTCGTGTATTAAAAGCACCGTAAGTAGGTAAAGCATTAGGATGCAGAGCTTTAACGTACCTTTGCCATTTCGAATTGTGTTCGGAAAATAGGTGAAACGAGGGTAGGGAGGGGAGGGAGATAAAGGAAGAGAGAGATGAAGAGAAAGAGAGAGAGATGAAAAGAGAGAGAGAAAGTTGTATTTCCAAACAGAAATGGCTTTAAATAACAACATTAGCTCCAAAATCAATTTTTATTGCCCGCCCGTCTACCTCTGTCTGCTCAAAAGCTTTCGACTTTATTCAAGCATCTTCTTTGTGTCAGAGTGGGGGAGGATTTCTTGATTTACTTGACCTCGTAAATCTTTCCAAGAAGAATGTTCTTAGGAAAGACAGACATGAGCTTTTGCCTCAGTAAGTCTTTTTTACGCTGGTGATCATTTGAGGATCTCAAATTCCAAAGTATAGTTGATTAAATATTTTTTCATTTTATTTTTAAAAACATTACAGTTCTTAATTCATTTAATCGTCCTCTTCAGTTTAAGTGGGATATACCTATATAATTTGTAATTGATTGAAGTCTTGAGACCAAAAAATAGGCGTCCTATAACACCCCTGTGGAATCTGAATATTTATTTTACGTCCTTTATTAATCAATTAAAGAAATTTCTAGAATTGATTAATTCAACATTAGAAATTATCTCGCTAATCTTAGGAAAAATGTTTGGTCCGATGAAACACTCATGCAGTAATCTCATTATTAATATTATTTAGGTACATTTATAGCGTGTTTATTCCTATATTAGCTCAAAAAGCAAAAATTCAAGTATTTCATGCATGGAAGAACTTCCATGATGAATTTAAAATCAAAGTTTTTCACTTTAGTTTTCCATAATCGAAAATGGTTTTTAGAGAGGAATTTCTTCAGAGAAGAAATTGAATTTTGGAAAATAAATTAGAAACATGTAAGTTGCTCTATACCTAAATGTTGTATTTGCATCAGAGAAACATGAAAAGCTAATATTAATTTTTTTGTGAATAGACCAGCAGTCTGGCTGGGGGGCTATTCCTCGGATTCCTACCATCCTACAGAAAAAAAAACAAAATTAATATAGATGAGTTGATTTTAATCTCATAATTAGTCTGGCTGGGGGACTATAAACAGGGAGTAGACCAGCATTGGCTTGGTTCTGGGGGCCCTTGTCAATTATTAGCCTCCTTGTAAAGACAGTAGTAGAAGTGCTGAGTCATTCCTCCACTGTCTGGCTACCATTGTTCACGATGACGCCACCCTATGATAATGATGATAGGTGGTAGTTGATCACATCCTCAGAGTCTCGAACCAACTCGAAGACACTTACCCAATTAAATGGAATTTTCAAGAGAACTACAATGATTTTTTGTTACTAAAAAATATTCACACAGGATACTTGGTACCTGCGGACCTGCCGTATCTTTAGAGCACTGTCCTTACGAAGAAATCCTCAATGGAAAAATCTCGACACGAGAAATCCTAAAAACTTGTAATCGAAGAAATGAGACAGGAAGGAGAGAGAGAGAGAGAGAGAGAGAGAGAGAGAGAGAGAGAGAGAGAGAGAGATAGAGATAGAGAGAGAGAGAGGCGTAGAGAGGGTGAGGGAGAGAGAGAGAGAGAGACAGAGAGATCGAAGTAGGGAGAAATGGAAAAGTTGAAAAGAAAAGAAATAACTTGCTAGGAAATATTGCGAGAATGAGGAGGAAGGAGAATTGAGAAGTTCGGTTAACCCTGAACAGCTAAAGTTTCCTGAGAGTAACTCGTGGTAACATTTGTACGTCAACAACATCATCATCAAAACCAACACCACCACCAACAACTACAAGAACAAGAACAACAAAATTAACAAGAACAAGAACGTTACTAGAAATTCAACTACATACAACAAATGTCTGGAAAAATATAAAAAATGTTTGTTCCCTTTTATGACTAAATCTAAACATGAAAATATAAGAAACAGAGACAGCTATGGATTCTTTCTCTTAAATTTTTTTCTAAGACTCATGCCCAACCTTACCAAAATACTTAGAACAGTGATTCATGAATCTTTTTAAGTCAAGTGTAGATCCACCTAGACTGTAACCCTGCCTTGTTCAACAGAACACCCTAAAAGTACATAATAGTAAATCTGGCCATGTCCATGCTGGCTACTTGCTGAAAGTAGACAAGTACTCTCCAACAATCACAGATCTAAATTCTTCATGGAGCCTGTGATTGATGGAAAGTTCTTATCCGATTTGTGCCATGGTAGCCAACATGACTATATCGACACGACCTTTTGGCAAGAGAGGAATTAGATGGTTCTAACCATCTTTAAAGACAGAGTCATAGTCAGTATTCTTTAATGGAGGGTTAAGGGTTCGAAATTTTCGGAAAAGCAGATCGAGATTGTTCGATTTGTTCGAGATAGAAATGGCACGGGAGGTGGACAGTTCTGTAAACTTTAACGATAGTAAAAATAAATTTCAAATTAAATTCTTTTAAATTTCTTGTTCCTAACTTTTCCCTGCAGGAAAGCTACAACAAGTATTTTACCAATAGAGAGGTATTTTGAGTCTTACCTTTTTGCACTTTCCAAATTGTTGAAAATTATTTTCTTTGTTATTCTTTCTTCTTACTTTTTAGTTGAAAATCCAATTTCATTTTAAAAATCATCGTGCCTGCCTGCTTCATATACGTTCAAGTGTTGATTTTTCAATTTTCTTCTCATAAATAATAATGATTGGTTTTGTTATTCATTCAAGTTTCCAAGCTGTAGGTTTCTATTAGGATTTTTACGCCTTATTTTAGTCGTGTTGATGGTTGAAAGAGGTGCCAAGTAAATCCATTTAACCAATAGGCAACACAGAATTATATCAGACTCTTGTTTGTGTTTACTTTAGATATTCATGAGGAATATTTTTAAAACAATTCAATATAACTAAACAGACATTTTCATATTTTTTGTAAGACACAAGTAGGTAACCCCAAGAGGAAAATACATTGAAATGGAATTTTTAAGTATATTTCAAGCATTGCAATAATCGCAATTTCTTTTAAAACTGTCTCATTATCCTCATCATCTGATTCTATCGTTATTAAACTGCTTTCATTCAACCCTGAAGTGTATAGAGATAGAGTGATTAAAGAAAGTAGCTTTTTTTGTTATAATTATAATTAGAGAAGTTGCAAGTGACTGCTGGAATTGTGTAAAAAGGTCATTCACCCTAGTATAAATATTTATGGATTAAATATCCTTCCTAATGAGTATGTACTTCAGCACACTATAAAATATCATCTCCACTTAAAATTAAGGTAGTTTATCCAGAAGCAGGATCGTTGACTTCATGAATCCCAGGTAATATTTTCAACCTTATAAAATATGTTCTACGTAGCGCAGAGATAAAAATTCAAAAGTAAAGAGAAAGAGACAATGCGACATAAATCTCCAAGACAAATATTGTCCCAAAATAAAAGCTAACACATTCTCAGCACAGATCCAGGGTCGGTCGAAAATTTATGCTCCGCGTTCTCTTGAGAAAGCGGGACGCTTTAATCTTAAGAATTTAGAGCCTGACTTGTTGGAAAGAGCGAGCTGTAAATTTGACATGAAGGAAGGGGTCTCTCTTATGAAAACCTTGAATTTACCTTTGTTGACATTTTTTATAAAACTATAGGGGATGAATTTTTAATCGTCAGTCAATTGATCTATTCTCGAAATCTCGTGCATAATTAGTTACTCAGATTTTTAGGTTTAGGTCTAAACTAAAATCCTAATGTCCAAATGTCAACCCAATGCAGAAGTTTTTTTAAACTTTGAATATTGAAATCATTATCAGATTATCATAAATATTATTATTTACAATAACAACAGGGTAAAGTCGAGATGTGAACAATAATAAATGGCACCTAACTCAAATTCGTGTAAAATATCAATATTAAATAAATAACTCAAACCACCGATTTCCAGGTTATAAGAGTTAACTGGGATATCATTAAAATAACCGAGTTCTGTATAATCTTCCCAAATATTTCTTGTTATTGTCATTTCATAGCTTTTTTAAAATCGAGTAAAAGAATTAAAAATAAAAGGTACGAACTAGAAGAGCTTAATCTTCGGCCCTTTGGTAGGTACGAAACTTTTTGGATATTTGTATCATAGGTATTTCGAAAGGTATTGCAAGGCACATATACAACTTTCCTTTTGGATTATTATCAGCTTATCACTATTGGTAGGTAAGTATAAATATCAAGTTTGCAGTAAACCTTCTAGAATGTCTGGCGCCCGGGCCGGGGATCTAAAGTTGGGCGAAGGTGAAGACTCTCAGCGGGTGTCTTGTGGCGAGATGTCAAGACTAGCGCTCTCTTTATCTCCGCGCTGGAGATAGCTGAACTTGCGATTGTGTTTCATGTATAAATAAAGCACAAGATACATAATACAGGCATACATTATGGAACTCTTTTTACATAACACAGATTAAAATTTATGCTGAAATACATAAATAACATAATAATAATATATAATAATGTACATCTTTGCAGGGAAATGCTTAAATGAATTCTGTCGAGAATCTGGCATGAGGTACTTTTTGATATTTTATGCATCGAATATTGAATCATTTGCCAATTTGTTCATTTGACGAATCTTGAAATTCCTGATGACGACATCACGTTATCATTTTAAGCTCATGCGGCTTTGTTTTGTTTTTAATACGGCAAAGTTTCCACGGAGGCTATTGTATGTTCCGTTTCAAGGTCTTAAAGACCAACTGGTGTGCTTACCAACTGGGACGTTTCAGCCAGCAAAAGTTCAACATGAATTCCAAAAGTTGTAATTTTTGTTGTATAACTAATATTTATTGCAGAAATGAACTCTCCAATGAAAAAGTTATTGATGTGACTTTTCTTTGACTTTCTAAGCCAAGGAATGGTATTTTTGAGACCACCAAAACATTCTTTAAGAATGAAAAAATTCATATATTATTTGATTGTGTTAAGGTGATTTTTTTTTCATATGGTTTATAAGACCCGATATACCTTTCTGTGGTTTTCACTTTGACTTAACATCTACCGGAACTATTCAAGTCCTAGTGAAACAATAATAGCACAGTCCTTCTCCGCTAGTCAGTAGTCAGGCGTCAACGATGGACCTGCCGATAGGTATGGACTGAAAGTCCTCACTGGCATGTCAAAATTTATCTCTTAAATAAGCAATATTAACTTTGCTACAGGTATTGTAGAAGAAGTGGGTTTCATGCAACAACATAGATGTCTGAATTTCAAACAAGTTAATTTCACCCAACAGCCTGAATAGGTTTTCGAACAAAACTTTCGTCCTGTTGAACAATAGTTTTATGTTGATTAGAAAGTTATAGAAACAATGTTGTTCGATTTTTTTCCCTGTTGCATGTGATAGGAAATAGAAAGCAAAAAAAAAAAAAAATCTGACGTCATGTATTTCCCTCTCTTCGCCTTTTCGTTCTTTTGTTACCCCTCCTCACCCTATTACGCAAAGAACAAGCAAAAGAAACGTTTAAAGACGCTCATTCGCGTTCAAATATTCATGGACTTTCCTTTAGAAAAGGAAATTATTTTCTGTTAAGTAATTAAAATGTCAAATGTGATAATGAGACTTCGTCTAGCATCGATTATTTCTGTCTAATTTGTACTTCTGCCGTGGCGTGGGGGTGGGTGTCGAGTTGATTGCTTGACCCATTTTCCAATAGCGTTTGATAAGTTATGTTCCCATCAGTTGAGGGTTGAGATAATATGTATGTCTGCGGTTAATAATATCTTCCATGGCACTCGAGTACATAATTACCATACATAGTATGTATAGTTTAGTTATTATATTTATAATTATTTACTTACTGTACAATTTGTACATACGATTATGTCTGTGGAAAACAACTGCATATGCTTAAAGCTCATATACATATATATATATATATATATTATTTTTTTAATTATCTAAACCTATCTAAACTGACAGTTAAAAACTCAAAATGTAAGGTAAGAATGAATCACGAACTCTCATCCTCCTTTTGTGTTAACACAGGAGTTAGGCAAGGGGATGGGCTTTCCCCAATCCTATTTAACATTGCTTTAGAAAAAGCTTTACAGAAAGTAGCCACATCCAACAAAGGTATACAGATTGGAGAAAACATAAGCGCCCTCGCCTTTGCTGATGATATCGCCCTGATCGCCGAAAATATAGAAGATCTGAAAATATTGGTAAACATGTTGACTGAAGAAACTACAAAAGTTGGTTTGAAAATTAATGATAGTAAAACAAAATATATGGAAATTAATAGAGATATAAGAGAATTCAGATTAGATAAACTGGAAATAGCAGAACACTCTTTTGAAAAGACAGAACAATTTAAATATCTAGGTGTAATAATAAGGGAAAAAAATAATGAAACGCTAGAAATCATTAATAGAATTGAAGGTGCGAACAAAAGTTTTCACGCTTGTAGCAAACTTCTGGGATCTAAATTACTTTCGCGCTGCACTAAATTGCGAATCTACAAAACAATCATTAGACCTGTACTAACCTATGGTTCAGAAAGCTGGATATTAAACAAGGATGTTGAAAATAAAGTTTATGTTTTTGAAAACAAAGTACTGAGAAAGATATTTGGCCCTATTATGATGATGAGAAATGGAGAAGAAGACACAATCGAGAACTGAGAGAGATTTACACAGATGATGACATTGTTGCAGTAATAAGAAGTAGGAGATTGAGATGGGGCGGGGCATGTGATACGCAGACCAGATGACAACAACATGAAGAATGTCTGGGAAAACAGAAGCTTAGGAACAAGACCAAGAGGAGACCAAAAACAGATGGAAGGATCAAGTACTAAGAGACATGGAAAAGTTGAATTACGCGAAGAGGACGCAGAAGATCGAAACCGATGAGGCAACAAATTGATGAGGCCATAAACCGACTGAGGTTTCAAAGGCCAGGATAGTAAGTAAGTTATTTTTTTAATTCTAACTTTATTTATATAATAAAACTTTTACATTCTAAGTTAATTCTAAGTAAGTACCTATAGTTTTTACATTTTTATGGACTGAGTAATTTACACAATATATCATGTTTGTTACATCAAACTGAAAGATGAGATATTAACACCAATAAGCTTAGAGCTTGAGCTGGGTGATGTGGATTACATGCATGTTGCAATGTTGCATGTGTGGAATAAAACACTATTTGATAGACACTATAGACATGCCCAAAGTCTTCGTCGATTAGTGGCAGAGAAATTTAATTACAAAGTTACTGTTCAGGAATGTTTGCCAATTTTACACAACTCCATCTATCAATCCTATTAAGTGATATTACAGCTCTGTAAAACTTTGCGTATATGAGTGCTATATATGCAATATGTAATTATACTCGTATATTTCCAGGAGAAGAAATGAGCACTAATATATTTGTTCCTTCCATTATTGACATCTAATAAACCATTGATGCTGGTGATTTTTTTTTTTTTTTTTTTTTTCTTCTTCTTTTTCTTTTTGAAAGTGATCTTGTAGGTTTGAGAAACCTATTGATAATTATCTATGTTATGTTCAATGATGTAAGATAAACTAACAGCAGGAGTGGAATGTCCAAGTCCCAATAGATGTACCGTACCTAGATATTTTTACATTTATCTACGTGAGCTGATATTCAATAAGAGTATTTTAACCAAACCGTAAATTGTCTTCTTTCAATCACTCATGAGTGATATTTTGTTTAAAAAAAAAAAAAAAAAAAAAAAAAAAAAAAAAAAAAAAAAAAAAAACTTACAATAAAACTTACAAAAGAACACTCTGACAAATAAAACTCTCAATAGTCACGAACCAGCTTGCATTATTAGGACAAAACAGAGGTTGCATGTATTTGAATTCATTGATCATTGCTTCATTTGTTGTGTATATAGGAAATACTTTTTTACTTTCCTTATCTTATAATAAGGAAAGTATTGTATTCGTCCGAAAATTTGACCTACCCAGTTTTTACATTTCTGGACGAATCATGGCCTCAGGATACCAAAAAGTTGTTTTCAGCCATTGGTCCGTGCGTCTGTCTGTCTGTCTGTCTGTCTGTAAACAGGATATCTCAAGAACGGTAAAAGCTAGAAACTTGAAATTGGTACACAAATTAATTTTATACCCCAGACGAACCACGAAACTTTTGGTTGAAATCGGCCGCATTCTGCGGCCACAGGGCCGCAAATTCTAGCCGCAAGCGCCGCTTCTTTAAATTGGTTAAAGTACAAATTTTTTTAGAGAACAACATTTTTCTTAGATTAAAAAAATAATAGGGGTCTATTCTGATCATTTTTTTTGATATCTTGAACTTTTTGGAACTCGCCCCAATTTACCGGTATTTGGGGGGGACCCGCTTTGACTAACTTTTTTATTATTCATCCTAAATGGGGTTTGTGACATATCAAATTCAATGATTTTGAAGTGCTGGATTACGATTGGCATTGGTTTTAGTTATCTGTTACCGTTGAGTCACCAGTGGCGGAATTCGACTCTTTTTTGGGATAAGGAAAGTCTGTGATGTTTACACCAGATTTTTTTCTTTTTAGTTATGATATCATAACACAATTGTGATATCACAACTATCCAAACTCGCTTTACTAAATATTTGCTTAACTTAGGACTTGAACCACCGACCTCCGGTTACAAGTCGCGCGCCTTATCAATCAAGCTACTGAGGTTGGTCGCCAGACGTACTTTACTCCCTGTAACACATTCCGGTAGGAGTTTCGGAATTTGAGACGTGAGATTTCAAGATGTACTCCAGGGTTGCTGTATTTGGCCTCTCTAGTACTGTAGTACTACCTGAGTACCTGGAGATGGATCACCAGAAACTGTCACGCGTTGGAAAAGGACATCCTGCAAATATTTGTCTTAGCGTTTTTGTCTCTCCGTTCCTCGTTTGCTGTTGTTTGATAGTTTCACGAAGTATTTCCTTGTTTGTTTTTTACATTTTGTGATCATGTATTTGCCGTTACTTTCTTTTTCTCGAGCTATTGTTTTTTCCTTATTTCTGTTTCACTCTTCCCATTTTTACTTTCTCTCTCTGTCTCTCTTCCTTTTTCCTCTCTCTCTCTCTCTCTCCCTCTCATTCCAACTCCTTATTATGTTTATCTCTTACCTCTTTCTCTCCTTGTTGTCAGTAACAGTGCAAACTCAACTTCTTAAGTTCGGTACCTACTACTTTTGAGAAGAAGAAAAAGGAGAATTGAAGAAATTAGCCTATTAGGGTAGGTAAGTATTTACACTATCGAACTGCCCACCTCCCTGCTCACTAATCTGATTGCAAGCGTCCCACTTTTTACTTCCTTATCTTATAATAAGGAAAGTATTGTATTCGTCGAAAATTTGACCTACCCAGTTTTTCACATTTCTGGACGAATCATGGCCTCAGATACCAAAAAAGTTGTTTTCAGCCATTGGTCCGTGCGTCTGTCTGTCTGTCTGTCTGTCTGTCTGTCTGTCTGTCTGTCTGTCTGTTGTTGTCTGTCTGTCTGTGTGTAAACAGGATATCTCAGAACGGTTAAAAGCTAGAAACTTGAAATTTGGTACACAATTAATTTTATACACAGACGAACCACGAAACTTTTGGTTGAAATCGGCCGCATTCTGCGGCCACAGGGCCGCAAATGCTAGCCGCAAGCGCCGCTTCTTTAAATTGGTTAAAGATACAAATTTTTTTAGAGAACAACATTTTCTTAGATTAAAAAAATAATAGGGGTCTATTCTGATCATTTTTTTGATATCTTGAACTTTTTGGAACTCGGCCCAATTTACGGTATTTGGGGGGGACCGCTTTGACTAACTTTTTTATTATTCATCCTAAATGGGGTTGTGACATATCAAATTCAATGATTTTGAAGTGCTGATTACGATTTGGCATTGGTTTTTAGTTATCTGTTACCGTTGAGTCACCAGTGGCGGAATTCGACTCTTTTTTGGGGATAAGGAAAGTCGTGTGATGTTTACACCAGATTTTTTTTCTTGCGTTTCTTCAAAATTTAGCTCACATTCTACATCTCTTTTGTTCTTTTGCTTTTCTTCGCTGAGAATTCCCCATACTCGTATCAGTATAAACCCGTAAAAACAGAAAAGTGAGAAGTTGTATTAGATGTATATGAATATCAGAACATACCGGGACAGCTGTATCGAACTTATTTGCTCTCATCAGCAGGTAACATTTCTGAATATCCATGTCATCAACTAACCTCTCTATTTTAGTCAGTATATACAGAAAAGTGAGAAGTTGTATTAGATGTATGTGAATATCAGATTTCGTATTTCCACAAAGTTTCTAATGTAATGTACATAGGTAATTTTATCAATGTATAGTTAAGAGACTATTGTTCTATAGGTAATTAGATTTTTGTGAGTATTTTTTTTTTTGTTGCCCTATTCGACACTTGCGGAAATCTTTTGTTTACAACCGATCATTTGCGACAATGAAAAAAGGTTTCAAACCATACATTTGCGACAATATATTGCAGGTATAGATTTCAATGTTTCATACAGTGTGAATCAAATTTCAGTTCGTACTGGTAGGTGTATGGTAAACCTTTGATTTTGTTTGATTGGAAATTGATGCATAAGTGAATTATTTGTTATAGGAATTTTGTAGTTAGGTAGGGTTAGGTAAAGTTAACAAGGTGAGATTGCACGGTAGATCACTGACTTCAGTTTGTCGGGTAGGATGGTTGGGTGAGGGGCTTAGGTTAGGTTGAAATTAGCGCAGGCGGTTTGGCCGGATCGCACATCGACCTGGTCTAACCCTGCGCTAATTTCAACCTAACCTAAGCCCCTCACCCAAGCTATCCTAGCCGGCTAACGAAACATTTTTTTTTATCAAACCATCAACATTTTATTTGGAAAGGCCATCAATATTTTAGTCGACCCGGTATTTATTTGGAAATGCCGAAATGAACAAAGGAGTTAACCTGTTCCTTTGTCTGTCTGATATTGTCGCAAACATTACAGTGAATACCTTTTTTTCTGTTGTCGCAAATGTCGGATTTTTTAAGATAAATTGTCGCAAGTGATCGGTAGCCTTTTTTTGAATCGTTAAGAAGGCTACCGATCACTTGCGACAATTTACCTGAAAAAACCCGACATTTGCGACAACAGAAAAAGGTATTCACTGTAACGTTTGCGACAATATCAGACAGACAAAGGAACAGGTTAACTCCTTTGTTCATTTCGGAATTTCCAAATAAATACCGGGTCGACTAAAATATGGACGTATGTGAATTTATCCGATTTAATGAATTCCTTCTCTCATCTTAGATAAATTTATTTTATTTGAGGAGACTCCTTGTCAGACAAACGGTTGTCAGACTAAATGTTGTGTTTCGTTAGCCGGCTAGGATAGCTTGGGTGAGGGGCTTAGGTTAGGTTGAAATTAGCGCAGGGTTAGACCGGGTCGCTACGCAACCCGGCCTAACCGCCTGCGCTAATTTCAACCTAACCTAAGCCCCTCACCCAACCATCCTACCCGACAAACTGAAGTCAGTGATCTATCGTGCAATCTCACCTTGTTAACTTTACCTAACCCTATCTAACAACAAAATTCCTCTAACAAAAAAACACCTACCAGTACGAACTAAAATTTGATTCACACTGTATGAAACATTGAAATCTATACCTGCAATATATTGTCGCAAATGTATGGTTTGAAACCTTTTTTCATTGTCGCAAATGATCGGTTTTAAACAAAAGATTTCCGCAAGTGTCGAATTGCGGTTAAGAAAACTAACTGATAACCGACAATTTTCTACTGTTATTGTAGTTTTCATGGACTTATGTAGTATGTACCAATATAATGTATCTGGATAAGTACAACATAATAAATATAGGTATGTAATTTCTTTCCATTTACCTGAAAGATAAAATTATCTAGTATTATAATTACTACCTTTGGCTAGCTAGAGGTTTCAATTACCCACTAATACTTAAAAAATGAGAATTCTAAATTCAACACGGATTTGATTTTAAATATTTCATGTATGACAGTGGAAAGTCATTTCGTGTAAGGTAGGAATGGGAGTTACAGCAATTGTATTCATATGATTCAATGTAGCTGAAAAATTAATTTTTTTTTATTTTAATTTTTTTTTAAGTGGGGTTTAACGTCGCTTTCAACTGCCATGGTCATATCACGACGGGGGTTTTACCCTCCATTCGCAGAAACTCACAAACCTGCTACTCACATTGACCTCACCCAGCCTGAGTGGGGCCGGAAAAGCCAGCGTCACAAGAATTAGAATTTGAATGGTCACCCATCCAAGTCTTAACCTCGTTGGATGTCGCTTAACTTCGGTGTTCTGAAGGGAACCGGTGTATTCAACATGCCATCGACGCTAGCTTATTAATTTATTTTAAGTTGAACTTTATTTCAGACTCGGTGTTGTTTGAAACAAGACTTTTGATCTCTATTTATCTGGAAACCCACGTATCATTGACTTATTTTAAAGATCCTCAGTTTGTGTGTGCCGAAAAAAGCCAGCATTGCGAAGGTTCGATTTCAAATGGTCAACCTCCAGTTTTTTTTTACGGTCATAACATTTTTTTTTTTCTTCAAATTACGGTGATAAGCCTTTCGTCCGCGTCATAACTTAGTTCCCGTGGAAGTTGCTGTTTTCTTTCTTCCGAACTTTGCTAGAAATTAATACTAATAGAGACTAGCATAAAATAACTAAATGAAAAAAAAAAAAAAAAAAAGTGAGATTAATCTCTGGGAAAAATAGAAAATGCACATATTTATAACATCCTATTTACTTAACAAAGAGAAATAGCAAATCTTGCAACAGTGTTATCCCAACACATACTTAACAGACTATAGGATTATATACACCCTGTAAATTTGCCAAAATATAATAACTACTTGAAGTTGCTCCTGGCTTTATAACGTGAGAATCTGGTTCCGAATTCCAGAAGCCAAAAACCAATTAGCTGCTAGTGGTAGTCATAAAAAATTAGCTAGAATTTTTGCTGAACCATAAATACGATAATATTAAGCTTTTATTAGATGCTAATACTCATACATGTCTCCCTTTGTAACATTCAGCTTTTTTTTGCTTAGCGAAGAGACGTTATAGGCTGTATTTTAATGTAGGTACATTATTATTCATGAAACATTATAAAATATTGTGATATTTATTAAAGACTTACTTTACTTTCCGAGTCTGTTGCTGTCATCAAATCATATTCTGTTCTTTCAAGAATCTGCAAGCTCAGCAAAAAAGCTGCAAATCTATGCTAGAAGCAGCAGCAGGAGAATATTTGCCAGTATGAGGTCCACCACTTAATTACAGGTGACATTAGCTGTGGAGCAGTTAAGATGATGTTCTTCAACCTGTATTTTGTATTGAACAGCAATCACGTTTGTCATCATCTCTGTAACACTATCTGGACAAGTTAGTATTCTTTTATTATCTGGCTTTATTTAAGATGATTCAAAGTACTCCACTGAAGGTATTTCTATTTTAGGTCAAGTATTGAATTGGGTGTCCATATTTTCCACCGAAGAGCTCTCCGGGAATCGGGAGTAGACAAGACAGAATATGTAGATCCGACCCTTCGCATAAAAGACACGTTTTCTAATAATAAATGGTAGAGCAACTTGTCATCGTACATAAATGACATTATATAATACCTACCTACATGTTTTCAGAATTTCTGTAAAGGAGTTGAAAGGAGTCTTTAAAAGAAAAGAGAGAAGCAGGAGATAAATGGAAAAGAACGCTTACAAAAGTGAAAAGTCACATACAAAATGTAGCATGAGAAATTTCATAATTTGACAGAAGTAAACCCTAAGCTCCCTCATTAGGGTATCAATGACATACCCCCTCCTGGCTTGTCTCCTTGTATTATGATGTCAAACTCGTGACAAGATATGGAATGAAAGAATGGTAAACAAAAGGGGAATATTATTTCCCTTCCTTCGCACAGGGAGTATTTCCTTCCTGGAACAGGGGAGTATTATTTCCCTTCTTATAGGGAAATTTTCTTCCCCCTACTTCCCTGGTCCCTAACCTTTCACCAGAAGGCAGATGTACTACACAGCACTCTGGAATGTTGATGCATGGGGGAAATTTTTGCTCTAATGTAGCAGACGTGACGCGCTGTTTTAGCGTTTCATTGTACTTTATTTACTATGTGTATACATACAAGAGTAAGTATTACTATTACTACTCACAAAATGTAGCTTTATGTATACCGAGAATACTACTTTGTGCAGACTGAAAGAAGAATTTTACGTTATATGTTGCTATAGTATTTTCCATCTCTCCATGACACCATGTTAAACTAGAAATACATTGTAGGTGGAGCATTTTTTGTTTCATTTGAGGCAAGCTAATAAAGTACAAAAGGTTCACATCAACATTTTCAATAGTAGTGTCCCATTTGTAATACTTATTTGTATACATGAAGGTAATTTAGTTTTTCACAATGTTTTCCTTAACTCAGCAGCGTTTTGCGGAAAATATGCCCTAGAAATAAAGGAGCTTATATTTGTTATTACAAATATATATTGCACCTGTTTTTGCTCCATTAAAAGTCCCTGTTAAACAAAGCCTTCACCTTAGCTACACCGGTCTCCCTAAACATCAGCCTCATACATATATTCTATGAGGCCTGCCATCACTAATCGAATTCTAATGAAAAGTCCAAATATTTGCTATTGTTATTGCCGTTCAAATTTCACTCGGTTGAAAGGAAAAGCTCTCCTGAGGGAGGTCCTATCAATAATTTTCACCAGGTTCATCAAAAAATTTTCTCCTACAGAAATAGATCCCTTACTTTGAGTAAACTCTTTCAATTTGGAAGCGGAGAGTTTTGTTCAGGTGTTCTTAGAGAAAGACAGAGTCGGGGTGAATGAATTAATACCTACAGCTTTTCTTACAGGGTCGTCTTGTCTTTCAGAAATGGTTTAAAATTAGAAAAAATAATGAGTGTTTCACATTCATCGAGTGCTAATTTCGTAGCCATGAAATAGGAGCTACTGTAGACGCTTTTGGTCTGTGTTGTAGCCTGCCCATTCCGTAGTATGCCTCCCCTCTGATGGGCGAGATGTAACACAATACTTCCCATTTAGATGCTGGGTCAACACGATCGCACCGGAAGGTATCCCTTACAAACAACTGGAACCAAATTTTGAATAGAAATTTTTGACGGAGCGGGGGTTTGAACCCGGGACCTTCCGGATGGAAAGCGAGTGCTTAACCCCTGAGCTATTCGTGCGCGCTGAACGTTACTTAATTAGAGCTTGCCTTTTGTAATTCATAGACATAAGACACTAACAGCCGTATTGATGAACAGAAAACGCCATCTGAGCAATGTCTCAAACATGAAAAAATTATCTGTTGGTTTTTAGAGTCTAAATCGTCCAGAGATCCAATACTTAAACAACTGTAGGTGAAATGGTGTGTGAAAACATCTATAGACAAAATGACTGTTTGGTGTATTTATCCATCTCAATTAAGTAGGTGTTTCTCAAGAAAACACTTCTTTCCTACTTAAGTGTTTTCAAAGACCAAAACACAATATGAGAGTATTTTTAAAAAGTACACTCAATTTTGAAGGAGAAAAATATGATATCACACCTTCTCTAACTAGCTTTTCTCATTTTTTGCTCAATACCTCCAGATTACAAGTCAGCCGCCTTATACATCAAGCTATACTAGTATAGTATAGTAGTGCTTTATTTAGACTGTCGGATCGAGACAAGAAGTCCCATTACGCTACGCCATTACTACTGAGGTCCTTTGAATAAGAAATACAATACTTTCCTTACTGTGAGATAAGAAAAATAAAATTTCCTTTACAATACTCTGTCCTACAAGTCTGTCCCGGTAGCTCAGTGGTAAAGGCGGCACTCTATGAATCCAAGGATTCCAGAAGTCATGGGTTCGAAACCCAGCCGGGACATGACAAGTTATCCTCCTATTTGGGATTTTTACCACATAATAATATGTCTTGAGCTTACTTCTGGAATAATGGAACTTTAATAGTCTTAATCGGGCAGTATAAATAAGGCGATATTATTATTATTATTATGACTCATCTAAACAGAAAAACACATGTACTCACTGTATACTCTTAAAATACGACATAACATTATTAGTTCAACAAGAAGTGAGGCAGACTATATCGGTATTATTGAGACCAAAAGAAAGCGTGTTTGCTTTTCAGCCCCTTCCCCCTCTTCAATTATACTTCACGCAACCCTTCTCCCTCTTTTGTCATTATTTTCTTCCTCCCTCCATTTTATCTCCCTCTGTTTCCCAGTTCAACATCCTCATTCTGTTTTGTACATTTGCATTAGTCTAAAAACTCTCATTTTAGCGAAGAAAAAAATATTTCTATATTTTATTCATCCATTTTTTCCTTTTCATCACTCTTATTATTAAAGAAAAAAAACCTCTTTACACTTTATTCTCCGGTTCAACATTTTTCTTCCGGTATGGTCCAATTTATTATAATAATCTGGTAGCTTGTGTAGATGCCCGCTCATGGAAGATCCTACTTCCAATACCATCATCTCCAACAGTGGTGAGGTACCTAAACATTTATGTTTATCATTATAACTTTGAACTCCAATGATTAATTTTTTATCACAGATAATAATGACAGAGATTTTTTAAATTAAATACTATTCTACTGATATGTACTCGTAGATACTAATAAATAGCAAGATGATAAACAATCTTATACAAATAGGATTATGTTTCGATTGTTTTACACCCTGTATATTTTAAAAACAATGAAAGTAATACCTACACACCATACTAAAATAGTGAATTATAAATGGGACTGCCATTATCATTTATTAATTATGTATATTCCGCGCAACAATACGGTTGAGATGAGAACATAATCATTGTTCTGATATTACAAAACACACTTTATCCCAAACCATTATAATGGATCCGCCATTAGAAATCAACATAAATTCCATAGAATAGACAGTAGGTTTTCTACATTGTTGTCAAGCCTAGTAATAATTTGACATTACAGTGTTGGCTTTTTTAAGATTATCATGAGACCTCAGTCAGCAGTGTTGTCATTGAAACAATGTCATGAGACTTCTTGTCATTGCTAAAAATGACATGAAACTTCCATCAACAGTGCTGTAAAAATGTCATGAGACTATGAACAGTATTGTCTTTTTTGAAATTGTAATGAGCTTGGAAGAAAGAAGGGGAAGCTCATGAGACTTTTCTCAACAGTGTTGTCAATGCTAAGAATATACAATTAGACTTCAAGCAACAGTGTTGTCACTGCTAAGAAAGCTATGAAGCTTATATCAACATCAACAGTTTTAGACTGTCTAAAACTACCACGGTAAATGTTTATTTTTACGGTAGTACCACGCTACCACGTTCTTCTAACTTAAGTACAATGTGTTTTTAAAAAGAATACGGTACCTACTCTAAAAATAAAAAATAAATATAAAAAAAACTTGCGATGCACATGCTTTCTAAAAAAAAAAAAAAACTGCTTTGTTGATCTTTTAATCCGTTTTTCACACTTCGTAAATAGAAAGCGGATTTGATTATTACATGCCATCCATCGAACAAAAAGGTCGAATGTAGCCACAGGGTACTGGCATACTGAACTTAATACCTTAGCAGAGAATGAACTTTCCTTCTTTTAAGCTTAAAGCATGGAAACCTACGTGAGAGAGAGAAAAAAAAAAAAAACATTAAAAAGCCATTATTGTTAATTAATTTTGTATCTTACTTTCAGAAAGAAATGGGAATGGTATTAGATATAGAGGTATGTTTAATGTATAGTAGAGAGGAGCAGTGGGATTATACTTACATAGCTTGGAAATGTAAAGGAAAAGTTCATTTTCACTTCATGTAATTTTTTTTAGCACTTTGGTTTTTCACAATTTAATTTGTTACTCTGCTTGCTTTCTCTATCTTTCGACTTTTTTCGCTCAAAGTTTCGCTAGTTCTCTTGCTCTCTATTTCTCTCTCATTTCTGGCTTTTCAAGAACACATTGAATCAGTAAAATTCTTTTGCATAAAATCTTCGAATTCTGCTCTAGGCGCCTTCAAACGATACTACACTTTCGTTGTGGCGATAAAAATCGGTAGAGTGGTCATGTTCATATTTCTGAGACGGTGGGGGTCGATACTTTCCGAAACAGTAAATGAAAGAAAAACGCACTATAATATTACACTCTTTAGAGGAAGGTAACCACTAAGCGGAGTTAATGCTAGCATTTTGTACCTCCCAACCTTAAGTTCGCCATTATTTTTGTTCTCACTCGGCCACGGTGACTTCAGACATAACAAAACATATTTACACAACCCGCTTAAGATTAAGATATAAGAGTGCCATTATTCCAATTAAGTGCCATTTAACAAAGGAAAAATTCATCCTATGAGCTGAATCCGATCAAACCAAAGATCTACCTGGATTACCTGACTAACTCCTTGGCCACCTCAAAAACCAATGCATACTTTGGTATTTTAGAGAATAAAAAAAAATCATTTTTGAGACACTTTCTTGATTCCCTAATCTCTTTTGCCTTCCTTACTAACTAGAATATTGTGTATAACCGCGCCTGATTTCGAGGCAGTATTAAATCATAATAATGTTTGAATGCTTCTATTTTTTACCATTATAAAACAAAAAAAAGGGTAAAAATGAACGTTATTTTCATAATAAAGAAATTGCTTGAGAGTTCTTTGGAAATTGAAGTATTCTTAATTCATAAAAAAATACATGTGCAATTTACATTTATAAATAAATAATATGGTGGTACGTATATGTATTTCGGTTCGAAAGCAGGTATCAACCAAGTTTCCTAATAGGTGGATTTCAACTGCTCCTTTTCATAGCAATTGCTCCGATTTTGATGCTTGCAGTTAATGCAGGCCTAAAGATAAAATTTATCTTTAGTTAATATTTAATATTAACTAATTGCTCCTCTAGCAGAAAAAAAGTCACAAAAGCCATGAGATTAAACAATAGTCAAATACATTCCTGTAGTTGTGAACGATACTATGAAGTTGCAATGTCATTAATGGTCTGATTTAATCGCTTGTTTAACCGACCTCAGTAGCTTGATTGATAAGGCGGCGGACTTGTAACCTGGAGGTTGGTGGTTCAAGTTCCGGTTTCAGCGTAGATTTAGTAGAGCGAGTTTGAGTAGTTGTTTTTTTTTTTTTTTTTTTTAAAGATGAGTGTTTCACAGCCTTTTTTATTTCGTAGCCATGAAACAGGAGCTACTGTAGACGCTTGTGGTCTGTGTTGTAGCCTGCCCATCCCGTAGTATGGCTCCCGTCTGATGGCGAGAAGTGACACAGTACTTTCCATTTAGGTGCTGGGTCAACACGAGCGCACCGGAAGGTATCCCTTACAAACAATTGTAACCAAATTAAGAATACAAATTTTTGTCGGCTCGGGGGATCGAACCCGGGACCTTCCGCATGGCAAGCAAGTGCTTAACCACTGAGCTTATCGCGCGCTCAAAGTGATTAACACAAATATGATAACTTTTTTAATCGTTTGTTTAATTGGCCATTCTCTATTTGTTTCTGGGTAAAGTTTTTTATTAAATGCATGATGAAATCTGTCAATTAGCAATAATGCAATTAGGCTATAACATTTCAATCAATTATTTCAATGAATTTTAATGCCAATTATGCATTTATTATTTAAGTTCTCTAAATCTAACAGTTCACTTCTCAATGGTGCTACCCAAATCACTTTTTTCCATGACTGTTTCAAACAAATCTTTCAATCCTGATGTTAATTCTTTGAACAGCAAGAGATACTTTGCGTGTTGAAAAGTACCTTCAGTTACTGGTTCTTGTTGTTGTAGCCTCCTTCACTTACTTCATTCAACCCATCAAGGTAACGAGTATAATTTCCCTCACACCACTGAACTAAGAGAACCTTGATTAGATCCTAATCTCTGTTATCAGTATCTCCCAAAAAGTTTATTTAACACACCGCATCATTATCACAGCGAAACTGAAAAGAAGCGTAGATAACCAATAAGCAGAGCATATTTATGTTTACGATCAAAAAAACTTTTATTTCTGCTTATTTTTCAGCCAATGTACAATGTACATAATAACTGATATAATCCTTGAATTTTTTTCATTTTTTTTGACGGCTAAAAATTATGTTCAGAAGATAAAATTATAAATAAAGAAAAACTTTTCGAATTTTTCTTCTCTTCATCTCACATTTTTATCTCGTTTACTTTCTCAATTGGAACAGAAGAAGAGTTAGTAATGTGTGAACTGTAATCAACAGGCTATTTAGATCTGTTGTATCGTATGGAGCTTCACTCGCAAAAGGTAGATCGGACCTGATTACTACTGATCTACATAAATATGTACTTTTGTCTTTCATCTCAAATGATGTTCTTGATTGTTTCAAATACCTATCCAATTAACTGATATTAATATGTATATTGTGTACCATTGCTTCTCTCTTTTTTTTCATTCGATTCAAAATAACAATTTTATTATTTGTTTACTTCTTCTTTTAAAAAAATGAGACTTCTTTATCACTTGGTGGAAGAAGTCTGCTGAAACGGATTCAAAATTTCATTACTTTTAGTTTTGAGATTGATTGAACACCAGGTTTTATTGTTTTCATTGTTATTTAAATTCATGTCAGTGAATTTCAACCTAGATTTTTCTACGAAAGCGAACCGAGCAAATATTGTGCCCACATCTAAAATGAAAAGTAATTTTCATATAACTTTTCCGTTCCTAAAAACTTCTTTATTTTACTCTGTCTGTTCTAAAAAGTTATTTTTTATTTTGCTTTATAGTTCCCGTAGGATATTTCAATGTTTTCTTTCTCTTTTTTACACGTTCTCTTCTTTGCTGTCTAACTTCTAGAATCCACTTTTCTAGCAAAAAAACATTTCAACAAGTATTAATTTTTTGCCTCTCATTTACAACTCCCTGGTATAATTTGAAATTAATTTTAAAACTTAAAGTTAATGTTAATTTTAGTAACATTGAGGTTTATCTTAGCCACACTTTTTGAAATTTATACCTTCACTTTTTTTGTTTACGTCACTCACTTCCGAAGAATATTCTTCTTTTATTAGCCCTCATCTCATCAATGAAATTATTAATAGGTCTTTTGTTCTTTTGTTACATTTACTACCTTGTTAACACATACCTATGTGTGTATTGTGTAATACTCTTACAAATTAACAAACATCATGTAGTTATTAGAATAAAGGTGGACCAATTATATTCCTTTTAATAGGAATATAATTTCTACTTGGTTTGGGAAGTCTTGGTTAAAAGTCTTCTACTTGGTTTGGAAAAAGTGAAAGATTTCCAAATTGCAGGAAATAGTATCATCTGATAATATTATGGTTATGATAGAAGGTTAAGTCGGTATAAATAGAAAGTGTCATTTTCAATTAAGTGAGAACATGAACCTTTACAGTTTGCAGGATTTCGTAAATGATGAAACCAAGGAGAAGGAAAGTCCTGATGAAGGATATGACAAAGACGTCAAGACGTTACTGCAGTAAATGAACTGTAAGATTGTAAGTTTGTGTTCTCGTGTCTGGGAAGAGTGACACAATAGAAGTAAACTATTAAGTGACATCGTACAGTTAACTATGTACCTAAATATAAGTAAACTATAAAGTGACATCGTACAGTTAACTATGTACGTAAATATAAGTTACGTAAGAAGTGACATCGCATACACCATGTATCAGAAAAGTTAGGTAGGATCTGTTTCAAGATATAAAATGAAAATTTCTTATTGTGTTTAGCTCAGATGTTTATAGGCGGTTTAATAAGTGTACTAGGTATTATATTGATTATAATTATTGTTTGTACTATTATTAATGTGATTTTTGTCAATTGAAAGAGTACTATGTTTATATTTATAAAATACATAATTATAATTTGAATTCGTGAAACCAGTAATCCTATTTATTTCAGTCGAAGCACGATGTTCTTTAAGTTTGGTGGAATTGTATCTATTATCTATGCGTGCTAGTAATTAATAACAAGACTTAATAGAAAAGGTAATTATGAAACACATCTTCCAGGAATACATATCGTTTATGGAATGAATAATGTGAATCGGAATCAGATACAAGAAAATAGACGCGGCATACTGATGAGAAGATACCGATCAGTTATTATGAGAAGTTGTTCTTTGTTGTCTTGTCCGAAATTCTCTGTTTCCGCCTCTCTTGGGACTGGCAGGTTCTTTGATTCTTGTGTAATACCCGTCTGAATAGGAGCTATAGGTAATATAGGAATACTTCTAATGCTTTGGATAGGAAGGATGGGACACGTACGTAATAATATGACAGTATGCTGCCTGTGTCATTTTTTTCCTTCCGTTCTGACTGAACGAATATTCAACCATCTGAACACCCAGAAATTCCCAAAATTTTGTTGTGAATTTGAGAATGTTGTCCAGAATCTCAATGTAACCTACCTAAATTAATGATGAATTGTTGTAAAAAGGATACTGTGTGTTTTTGACGTTGAATATCTTATAGTAAGAGCAAACCACCAGGATGATGTTATTCTTATGGATGCTTATGATGAAGAAGAAAACTACAAGATATTAAACTGAAGGACTCTTTTGTTTTAAGTGTCAAAATAAGGAAGTGTCTATTAATAAGTCGTGTGTAAAAGAAAAGGGATGATACGTTGAGTGACAGAGAGATACTGAAGTAAAGACAAGATAATAGGGTCGTATCGACCAAATGGCAAGTTGTGTGAATGTTTGTAAGTGGATCCAGCAGTACGGCCATGCCTTAGTAAATTTGAAATTTAGTCCCATTGCAAAGCACGGGCAAACGGCTAGTATATAATATATGGTAGATTTTGAGAGTTATCGAGGAAAAAAATGGTAAATATAAAAACTGACGTAATACGTTGAAAGTCCCTTTATAAAAATACTAACCTTAACTGATACGGCTATGTACGAGTTCGGTGCGAAAAATAAAAAAATGTATGAGTTGGGTCCCGTTTAAAAAAGGTCATGTATGAATTCGGTGCCCTGGTACTTGCCCTGATGATCAGGTAATTATAGTATTTTTTTTTCTTATAGGCATGGCCTTCAATTAATAAACCGAGGCATGGCCTACATTGTATTTTACCTAACCCTACTATAAACCCAAGGCATGGCCTTCATTGTATTTTACCTAACCCTACTATTAACCCTAGGCATGGCCTTCAAAGAGGAAATGGATAGTCTTGCTGAATGTAATTGTCTACAACATAATGTACTAACTTAATAACAGCAGGATGACTGTTAAGAAGCAACTAGTACATTATAAAATATAAATAAACAATCAATCTATAAGTCATCAAGACCGCACCGGACTCGTACATCACCTTTTTTGGGCGGCACCAAATTCATACATACAAAAAAGATGTGGGTAATCTTCGCACCGAACTCACCTTTTGCCACTGATACCTACCCTCTTCTTATATCCGACGTATGTTTGGTGATCAATCATTCTTCAGTCTGACTTTTTGCTTAAGTCCTATGACTTTCCCTTCCATCATGTCAACTGTAAAATTCTGGACAAATTGTCTCTTTATTCCAATTGATTGTTTACCTTTCAATGTCTTCTTTAGTTTTTTTTTTCACTTCCGTCAATTTCCTTCTTGACTCGCTCCATGGACTTTAGTTCCTCGTCCATATCTTTCAGAGCAAAACGTCGTTACTTTTTAGTACGTTGTGTATCCCTTCCCATTATGAGAACAAGACAATGTAGATAACATTGTTGACATAATGAGCTGTCCTATTTATGCAGTGGGATTTATGGAGCGGATCTTATTTCTGATTATCTCTCTGTTTTAGCTGTTATTCTTTTTAATAAAGGGGGTGGAATAACATCTTACTGGACTTTTGTTCTGTCTTATTACCTTTGTTTTAACAACAACTATGGATCTGTGCAAGTTCTGACTATAGATAAGTGAAGTGAATACCTAACTTTGCATTACAGAACGCAATTAAAACCGACAAGATATCCAATTATATTAGCAAAGTAAGTCGGGAGTGTTGACAGAGTTACAATTTTCGGACCATCAAAAATACTTCCTAAACACGGGCAGTCTCAACTGTAATAATAACACTTTAAAGATACTTTTAATTCCCCGAGAATTTTATCCCTACTTTTTTGTCTATTGTTCTCATGAACTTCTTATTAGTCCAATATAAAATTTAAATAATTACAACCAACAAGTGTCTGTTAGTGGTACAATAGTGGCAGGTTGAATGCTATTTGATTATAATAATGATAGGTGTCGTTCAATGGTCATCATTGAATTATAAAAAACCAGGGCTGGTTTCATAGGTAAGAATTCATCCTTGATCATAAAAAATTGATCAAGAATGTTTTTTTTTTTATTTAGTAAAGTCATTTTTACTTTATTTTCCATAATGAATACTTTATTTTCCAATAATATGCTGATTTACTTTTTACTATTGGATATCAATTAGGACTACGATAATAAGCTCCGTTTATTATTCTGCCATTATATTCATTTTTTAAGCGATAAAAAGTGAGCATGTAAAGAATGTAAAGTTGTTACTCATCTGCTTATTTCTACAAACTTCTCTTGTCGATATTCCCTTGAAGAAGTACCAGTAGAAGTGAAAAGATGAGCAGATCAGTTAAGTATTTGATTTTTGTCGAGTCCACTTCGGCTGAATGTAAAGATATCACAAAGATAACGTAATAATGACCCAATTACTGCTCCTTTCTTTTATTGTGTCATTTCCAAAACGTACTTGAGATTTGCATTATTTTACAGTATTTTTGCCTTCCATTAGTTTGTGTGTTCCTAATGTTCCTAACTTTCCAGTTCTTCTGCACTAAGTCATTTGTTTGTTCCTCCAGCTCAATATTTGTCTTTCTCTCCTATCCTTCTCTATCCTCCTTTCGTCAGTTTTCTTTCTCGCATAGGTAATGTTATTTTCTCTGCCGCCTCTCTAGGAGTATCTGCACTAAATCCAAGCCTGGTCGAAGCACGCATACAAATTATTAATGATAATGGACTCTGAGCAATGGGCATACTCCAATGATAGTCATTATTGTATTGCCGACACATTCATTTCATCTTTCACTAATAAACAATTTATTCTTATAGTTATAGGGCGGCGTATTTATTAGTAGATGGGAACCGCTAGTCAATATACACGGTAGAGGTATTAATATTCCTTTTATTGATGCTTCCATCTTTAAGTATGGCGGCCTGCAGGTATTGTAATTATGTAAATATTCCTGTACATTTGAACTTGACTATTTAAAATGCATTCTGGAGAAATTCACTGAAATTATCCAACATCGGGTACTTTGGGTAGCAGAATTAGGTAAATTAGGCAGTGCTAAGTGTAATTGGACTATCATTTTGTAAATGCTCAGTACACAAATCTATTCTAATTCCCTATGATTATAACTTTATTGAACCTTCTGTTATAAATTTCAGATCTGATCTTGGGTCTGCTTTACACGATCAATATTATTAAATAGATAAAGTAGATAATTCTGACTAAACAAAGGACGCAGAAGATTCAATGTACTAAAGTGGTCTGTATGGTCCACTAGACAGTTAGACACATCATGTAAGTATGTTGATTAGGGAACTAAATTTTATTTATGTATACCTATCAACACGCGATTTTTTTGCTCAACAATAATTTCATGTCAGTTCTTATTTAAATGACCCAAAAATACTATTTAAATGAGTATTATGGAAAAAAAATATAATACCATATTATTATGAGTATAAAACCACTGTTAATTTAATAATGTACAGATACCGACAATTGATATAATAAATTATAAATTATAATTTCACTTGTAGGAGAATCGTCTGAAAATAATTTAAAATTGTTTTTAGTCCATTTAACCCCTCTTAGTCGAACTACGTAGATATTATACATTTCGGACAAATGATTCTTTAGAGCTTTTTTTACAAAAATTAGATTTGAGATCAATTCTTCTAATTGTTATTGTGGAGTTCATCTCTCCTTAACTTCATTCTGCAAGATTTTACTTCATTATCAATTCGGTTCAACGGTGTTTTGTTATTCTTTTAGCCGATTAATTGCACCAAGCCATATAGTTATTATACCTATTATGTCCAGAATATTTGCCCTTTTGAAAGATTTTTTTAGATTTATTTGAAATATGTACTATAATTTTTGAATCAGATTGTATAAAAAAGTTGTTTGTACGTTGTTGTGTGGGTGAAAGGTAACCCAAAAATAAACTGCTCAAAATCCCCAAATAATATTATTTAGTTTGTATTGTGGGTAGTTATTGTGGTTGAAATTTTACGCCCATTTCTGTGAAATCAACATTTACGATGTCCGGCATTGCGGGGTACCAATGTAACTGAAAATACCTGTAGAAGCGCTTCTGACAACAAATCAGTTGCAATTTTTTCTGCATATTCATTTCCACATTTTTGGCAATATTTTCATACAAGAGGATGTGAAAAAAATGGTTGTAAAAACATAAATATTAAAAATAACTTTAAATGACATTCAAATATTGTAAATTCTTCTGCAGGTAGTCCCTTTTTTTTATCTCAAATATATTCATTTTTACCTGGAAAGAAGAATGTATGAATTTAGTTTTCATAATTATCTCTTTCACCACTTCATTGAAACCGAGGTGGATACTATGGAAAAAAAATGCGGGTTAAATTCGGAATATTGTTCAAGCAATTCAAGTTTACTGCTCTTAACTCCGTTGTTTTCTCAAGGAACACATTTTGTACAGTTAGCAGAGTGAAATCTTTGTCAGACAGTTGGGTCTCAATTGCCTGTATACAGTTTACATGCTTTTAAATAGGTCTTTAATATACTAGTATGTAGGTACTTCTAAACTTCAAAATACTTTCCTATTCTTTCATGTATTTATTCATTCCTGAGAACAGTAACAGCTACGAAAATTAAAAACATTGTATGAAGCCTGTTATCGAAATTTACGCTAATATCTAGATGTCTGATGTACGAGTATTTGAAACACCAAATAGATCAGAAAAAAATATTAAAAAATCAGGAATTCTTAATCAATAATGAAAAATGAATTAGGGTAAAGTGATCATTTTGGTTAAGAATTTACCTTGTATTAAGTGCAATAAGGTTCCAGTTATGTCAAACTTTATTGTACAAAATAGTTATCTCCAATTCAGCTCAGTTCATTTTAGAGAAAACACCATCAGCTCCTCTGGTATAATATTCATAAGTCTTGTTGTACCCATGAAATCTGTCTGTAGCTGTAAAAAGCTGAAATGTTTTATTCAAAACACAAATAGAGAGCTCCTCTGATGAGAACAGTTTGTTTGTATTTGCTGATGGAAAAGTTTCTGCTGACGGACTCAAAATTGCAATGCTCGATGCCTCTAGTTTGTGATTTTTTTGTACAAATGTATGTTTCGTAGCTTGTAATTTTTTGACTGAATTATGTAAAATGCAAGTAAGCATGTTTTTTTCCAAGAACTTTAAATCCTTCATTGTATTTTGTAACAATTTTAAATACTCATTAATTTTTGCTCTAGTTATCAACCTACAGCTAAATGGTTAAATTTGAAAAAATAATTCAATTAAGTTTTTTGGTTTTATATATTATTGAGAAACAATTCTTGGTTGACTAATTTATTTATTGTAATTTTTTATGCTATTGTTTCAGGTAAGTTATATCAATTCTTGGAGTCTTACTACTTGTGGACTGACAATGCTTATGTGGCACAATATACCTACTCATTATGAATTTCAAGCCCATGCATGGGTAAGTTACAAGAAATTTATCTAAAATTTGAGTAAGCTGACTGTGCTCCCCTACAGTCAACACAGTTCTGGGTCTGGGCTAGAATAATTTTTATTTTTTTTAGGCGCTTTAACTCTTACTTTAATTTAGTTTTTCTATCTCATTAAGTCAGGACTAGATAGATATAATTATTTGATGGCAAGAACTCCTCAAAACAATGCATGAAAAAAAAAATAATGTTAATATAGTAAAATAATCCAGGATTCAATATTGTGGTACTGAAAATTTCTTTTGAATCACTTCGGAGAATATCATTCTAATATTAGATATCGGAAAAATTGTGCTTGTTTTTTTTTTTTGGAAATCTTTTTTTTTGTTCAAGAATAACAATATGTATGAATAAATCCAGTTGAAACCTCAGAAATAAACATTACCCTCAAGTAAGTGTAGGCGAATTCAATTCCTACCCAAATTTAAGGAGGAGTTTCATAATTTGAAACCTCAGGCTTGGTAAAAATAATAGTGACCGTTTCTTTTACTCCCCGGCATTTTTTATTTTCTTCTTTTTCCAAACGAATATTATGATACTTAGAAATAGATAATTGTATTGTATGAATCAGATTTTATATTTTTTGTGCTTCTTCACATTTTTGTGGGTAGCACTACATTACCAGGACCATTCATCCCATCACATTTCTAATCACTTTGCAATACATGGGTACCTACTTTCTTTCTATTTCTACTGTGATAGTATCACCTCTGATCAATACTCATACAAGTAACTACTCGTTTTTCCTCTCGAGAAATGAGTGAGTGTACCCCAAACATTTAAAGGAAAAATAAAATAATAAATTAGGTTTTTTCCATCCAGTCGGGATGTAAACCCGGGTAACCTATGTGCAAGCCTAGTTTGCTTTATTAAGGGCCGAATCATGTAACCGTATTTGTTAATCTTAGTGGACACTATCCCTAAACTTTTACCTTGACAACAACTGTAGAGGTCATAAATTATCTAAGCCGGGATTTGTAGCTGTATATTACCACTGTGGTGTAATGGAGCTGTACCCAGCCTTTGTGGCGGAAAATCTTGTTTTAAAATACCGATCGGTCAGCTGATAAAATAAAATTGATAACTTATATTTACTAAATCTGTTTCATAATTCTCCTCTTCCTTCCTCCAGTCCTTCCTCTTATCGCTCTCTCTCTCTCTCTCTTTTCCCACTATTTCTCCTCTAGCTTCTCCTTTCCCAGCTTTTTTTTCTTTTTCGCCTCCTGTTTTTTTATCTCCTCTTTTTTGCTTTCTTTATCCTTCAATTATTCTCTTCCTACTAAGTTTACTCGGTACATAGGTCTACATTGTACGCCTCTTTTCCATCCTAACATCCACTGCAAACGTATAAATTGTATTATTTATTGGTAGGATTGCAAACTTAGTTGTGCAAACACTCGGTACCAAGTAACTCTATCCTGCAGTATTACAGGAAAGTGTTTTTTCTGGAGAGTTCCAGGAGAAAGAGAGAGAGAGGTCACGAATGTCTTTGAAGTGGAAGGAGGAGAGAGAGAGAGAGAAGGAGAGGGAGAGAGGGAGAGAGAGAGAGGGAGAGAAGAAAAAAGAAGAAGAAGAGAAGGAGAAAGAGGAGAGAGAAGCGATAGAGTATAGGAAGGAGTAATAAGGAGAATCGAAGAGAGAAAATGATTAAAAGAGAGGAAGGGAGTTAAAGAAATAGACTAGGAAGGGAGAAAAGGAGGAAAATAGAGCGAAGATAAGGAGAAAAGGAGAGGGAGTAACAAATATCTTTGAAGTGGGAGGAAAAGAGAGAAGAGAAGCAAAGAGTAACGGAGAATAATTTGTAGGAAGGAGGAGAGTGATAAAGAGGAACAGAGGGGATACGGACAGTAACAGAGAAGGAAAAAGAGGAGGAGAGAGAAAAGGAGTCGAATTACGATTGTGTTTTTAATAGAGGAAGAGAGAGAAGATGAGGAGAGTGTAAGGGACAAGTACGAAGAGGAGAATAAGGAAAAATAGAGAATAGGTAGATGAAAGAAAAGAGCAAAAAAGAAGGAATAGAGAAAAAAAAGAGGAGATGCAAAAAAAAAAGAAGGAACAGAGAAGGAGACGAGAGAAAGAGAAGGGGAGAGAAAAGAAGTAGGAATACAAACGATAGAGACAAGGTGAGAAGAAAGGAGGATATAGGAAGAGAGAGAGGAGGGGGACACTTTGTCAGCTGCATACTAAATACTTTCTGAAGGCGTCCAATTTCACTGCAGACTGCATCGAGGCGCGTTTACACTTCACGTTTTCTGGAAGAAACCTAATACCTCAGAATTTCCAAAAAATACAGGAAAAGAAAAGAAAAGTTTATTTACATACTTTCTAAAATCTCTTAATAGTAAGTATTACTAGTTAGATTCTTATAAATATTATAAAGAATTGAATCATGTTTTAACTAATCATATTTAAATTGGTTTCTGACTGTACCTGTCCTTTACCGCAAGAAAATAATTAAATGTCCTATTTAGCCATACTGATAACGGATCCGCCAAGCTTTTCGTTTAATGAGTCGTTGAATCCGCCAAACTTTTCTTTAAATGAGTAGAATAAGTGTTATCTCTTATTCCACGCATTAAATCTGTTGGATTTACTGTTATTTATTTCTTATAGAACAAATAGCTTTGTATAATATTAATATTGTACACGGGGCTTAAGTCAGTTGTTCATGATTATATTTCTACTACTTATTGTTACCGACCTCAGTATAATAGCTTGATCGATAATGCGGGGAATTGTAACCTGGAGGTCGGTGGTTCAAGTCCCACTTTCAGCGTAGATTTAGTATTAGAGCGAGTTCGAGTAGTTATGATATCACGAAAGTGATCAACACAAATTAATATGATAATTGATAACATTTTCTTGTAACTTCATAACTTTTCGTGGAGGAGATTTACAGAAAAACATTCTTGCCTGTCTTTCATCTTCTCATCCTATTCCTTTTTCTCGTCCATCACCTCCTCCATTTACATTGCTTTCTAACTCTCCCTCTCTTTTCCCTCCTCCTTCTCATTTTGACATTTTCATGTCTTTGCTCTGGCACATAACCAAAATTATGTGACGAAATTATGTGACGAAATTATGTAACGAAATTATGTAACGAAATATTGAATTGTAAAGGGAGAGAAGAGGGAAAGTGTGTGTCATGCGCACAATGGCGAAGTATTGAATTGTAGAGGGAGAGAAGAGAGAAGGTATGTGTCATGCGCACAATACGAAATTTGGTCAGTTGGGTTTTGGACCTTGAATAGTAAAGATGAAAATGTCCCAATGGTTGCAGACTCGTATGCAAGCGTTTTTTTAAACAAAAATTTAACATCGCTTTCAACTGCATGGTCATATCAGTAGTCACCGTGGCAGAGTGAGTAAGCGCGCTAGGCATTGTACGCATGGTGACCTGGGTTCGATTCCCAGCGGGGCAGGAATTTTTTAATTTCCCGACTGAGTTTCGAACCTGAAACCTCTGTATTACCAGACTGACACCTTGACTACTGAGCAACCGGGACATGTTATTTTCCCTGGTCCATAGTTGACCAAAATCGATAAAATAAAATACTTCCAATTTTTCTTCTCATCTTCTTCTCCTCCATCATTTTCTCTTTCTTCTTTTTCTTTTCCACCAAATATTTTTCCCTCTGCTCTTCTTCAAGTTCTTCTCTTCTTCCTTCTTCGTCCCTTCCTACACCCTCCTCCTCCTCTTCCTTCTCCTTTACCACCTTCTCAACCGCCATCTCTTTTAACTTTTCCTCTTTCTCTTCCTCCTCCTTCTCCTTCATCTTTACTTCCTTCTCCTCTTTCACCTTTACCGCCGTCTCTTTCAACTTATCCTCTTTCTCATCCTTCACCTTTACCACCTTCTCAACCGCCTTCTCTTTCCCTTTCTCTTCCTTCTCTCACTTTTAACCTCATCTTCCTCCTCCTTCTTCTTCATCTTTACCACCTTCTAAACTGCTTTCTCTCTCGCCATCTCCATCGCTCCCTTGTCCTACACTTCTACCTCTTCCTCTTACTTCACCTTTAAAACCTTCTCAACCGCCTTCTCTTTCCCTTTCTCTTCCTTCTCTCACTTTTAACCTCATCTTCCTCCTCCTTCTTCTTCATCTTTACCACCTTCTAAACTGCTTTCTCTCTCGCCATCTCCATCGCTCCCTTGTCCTACACTTCTACCTCTTCCTCTTACTTCACCTTTAAAACCTTCTCAACCGTCTTCTCTTTCACTTTCTCCTCATTCGTCTCTCCCTCTACCTCCTCCCTCTACTCACTTCTCACTCTCCTCCTCCGCCTCTTCCTCATCCACCTCCCCTTTCGTTTTCTGGGAGAAACTCACTTTCCTTTGTCGAGAACTCGCTACATACTAGCATTGTGTAGCACGTGACCTCCCTCATTACCAGTGGCATACGACTCCATGCATACCTTTCCATCTATACTCTTTACATGCATACTCTTACCGTGCATACTCTTTCCGTGCACACTTTCCAAGGTTAATTACTCTCTAGCTCTTCAGGAATCTTACTACCATCTTGTCTTACAATATTGCACAACACATCATACTTGCGCCCTACTTCTGACTAGCATTCAAGTTTCATTCTTCAAAACTTTTTCCGGTTGCAAATTTTATCTTCATACTTCACACCCTGAAGAATTTTCGTATCATTCTAATAAAGGAATGTATTTTTATTGAGATTATTTATAGACTCCTTAGAATAAGCTTTATGTATCAGGTACTTCTATGTATGGTACTGATATAAATACTTAGGGTTTTACCCTAAGTATCCAAACAATATAAGTTATAAAACATTAATTGAAAATCTCCCCATAGAATCAATCGAAGAAAGATTTGTAGGTAATCAGATTAAACTTTTGCAAAACATAATTAACAATACAATAAATAGTCCCTACATTCTCTCTCAACTTAATTTCAGAATACCAGACCCTAGGCTTAGAATAGACACAACTCAATTTTTTTCCATCCCTAATAAAAACAAGAATATGCTCAAATCCCCTATAGTATCATGCATGAAAATTTTTAACGATATGTCCCAACAACCTGATTTATTTAAATAAATACATGTGTGAATGAATGAATGAATGATCATACCAGTTATTGCTTGATTGTTATAAACTATAACTTCAAGTGTAGGTATTTGAATTAAAAAAAAAAAAAAAAAAAAAAAAAAAAAAAAAAAAAAATACAATGATGTATGATTTATATTTTGTATGCCTACTTCGTACATAAATGGATCTGATTGGATAAAAACAGGCACATGGTATGTTATTTTTTTGGTTTTTGTTTATTTTTTTTATACATATATAGGTTTTATATTATTTTATTTACTTACAATGTTTTCAAATCTGGCGAGTGGTGGTCGGATATAATATACAAATATACTCTAGGAAAAACCAAAACAAACTAACATTGTTCTTCAAATATCTATATAGAATACCTATAGTAGATAGCTTTGCGCCTAGGCCGGGTCTTCCTAAAATTAAGATTTATCATAATATACATCATACTATCTTTTATTCCACTCCTAATATGTTTTCCAAAGTTTCAACACAAAAAAATGAAAGCTTGTGTACAGATATCCTTGGGAGCACCAAATTCTAGTTCCATTTCCCCCCAAATTTCTCCCAGGCAAGGAGAGCTGGAAGGATACAAGCATCTGTTAACAGAGCTCCACAATGCGAAGAAAATAAAATGGAAATATAACTTTTCATGAGAGAAAATCAAAAACTATACGAGTTGACGAAGAAAAGCTGGAAATTTCATGAGAAATAATGAGATGAGGAAAGAAGAATGAGGAAAGAGAATAATACAAAGGAAAAAGAAAGAACTCCGGATAATAATAAGTTTCGTGGCTTTGTGTGATCGTTGTCAGGGGTGGAATAAATGTGCTTTATGAAGGTTTGGGTAGAGGAGGGTTTTGTTTGTTGGTCCAACAATAAAATAAATTTGCTTTATGAAGGCTTGTGTATCAGCACGAAAGTCAGTCTTTTAGCTTTGTTAAAAAGTAAAAAAAAGTACAAAAAAAAACCGTTGGTGTTAGGAGTGAGTTGGTTTGTAACTAGTTATGAAGTATGAACAAACAGCCTTTTTATATTATTATAGTAGGTACCAATACTTTTTTTCTGTGTTGTTACTTTATAGCGTTCCAGGGAGCTCTCACTAGGTAAATTATTATTATTAGTCAATCGGTATTTGAAAAGGTGATATTAAAAAATAAAATATTAATCAAAAGTTAAATATGAATGACTAAATAATTATGATTGACTTAATTTATCAGCAAGAACTTATGAAGGTTAAGATCCCCCAAAAAAGCCCCTGTTTCAACAAATACCATTTCTTAGTACCTAATGGTAATATTCCGCGAGTTTGACTAACTTATTCTTCTTTTCTTCATTTTTTTAATGCATGATGAAAAAAAAAAAAAAAAAAAAAGTTTAAGGAATTATGTTCCCCATAGAGAAAAGTAATTGAAGAGAGATAGAGAGAGAACGGATGAATAATAATAAGTAAAAAAGTAGAAAGTAAGGATTCCGATTCATATTAACCCTTAAGGAAGATGCATTAGGAATAAGTAACTTTTGCTATAAATTGCAGTTCATTTTGCATAATATACGTACTTTTTGTATGTAGTACTGTTTTATGAGCCATAGGGTTGATTTTCCTTCAAGTTAATGTATTTTTTTTTTCTTAAAGTAAATACTACAAATATAGATTATAGAAGAACTAATTATAATATAACCAAGCATTTGGAACTAAAATTGCATTTTTGTCCTCAAGCCATTATACTCGTTTCGCATAAACAACTTTTGTTTTTATTCCCCTCCAATTAGCAGGTTAATAATTCTAGAAAATATTATGAACATTTCAAATGTATCTAATTGTACAGAGTTTGGTCTGAGTTTTTTTTCCCAGTAAAAGAAAAGTTATAACACGATCATAATTATTATAAATATAGCAAATATCGGTTGTAGTCTTTGTAGACAAAGGTCATGTTGTGTTCCACCCTTTATTATAAATATGTATAAAAAAATCCTGATCATACTTAGATCATAATATAATAATAATGATTTTTCTTTGTCTTATTTTGTGTTGTCTGGGTAGCGCAGAGTCATTGGATTTTACCACTTAAATTTACAATAACTTCTTTTTTTTTCCATAATTCCGCAACTTATCCCTGCTCACATTAAAGCAGCTACACATTTTTCCTCACTAGGTATAAGTGGACCCCAAACATCCAAGTACAAAAGTAGAAAAAATCTTGCCCTGCTGTGGATCAAACCCAGGTCACCTTGCGTGCAATGCCGGCGACGCGCGACGGTGACTACCTGAGATCATAATATAATCAGTTTTAAACCCAAATCTGCTAATTCAGCCCTTAAAATACGTTACCTTGTAATTTCTGTGTATAGTATACCTATTTACCTATCTAAGCGTATTAACAAATGAAATAATCCCACACCCATATGGCACAGTGAAATTCTGAATTGAGAACGATTAAACTTTATGTATACTCTTTTATCTTTAACAATTATTTCCTTTTTAAAAGTTTAAACTCATTTCTTATCATAGTTATTTCTCTTTCTCTTTCTCCATCTCCTTTTCTGTCTCTCCTCTTTCTCTTTCAATTTCTCTTTCTCTCTCTCTCTCTCTCCTCTTTCTCCTCTCTCTTCCACTTATTTTTTATAGTAATGATCTGCAAATATTTTACTTTAATGTCTTTAGGTTCCATTATGTTTCTCTTCCTCTCGTCTCCATTGGCCTCATTTCAGTTGTTTTCATATGTTTTGTGTACATTCTTCTATTCTTTCGGTTCCTCATTCTTTTTATTTATTTATACATATAGTCAGACATTCACCCTTCATCTTTCCTATCTCCCTCTCTCTTTTTAAATTCTATCTTACTCTTTGCCGTTTACTTTTTCTGCTAGTTTCATATGTTTTACTAAAGGAAGTTAGAATATTTTGTTCCAAGACAATCTACTTTGTTATTTTTTCGTCTCTGTTCATACATGTACACATTCCTTTTGGTACTGTTATTGTACTTCGTCATACAGAGAGATTATGAAATTGTGGGTGTATCTCTGTGGGGTATGACTTTTCAAGAATAGAGAGATAGTTTTCTCTGTGCTTAGAGCGTGAGGAGAAAGAGAAAAAATGTGAAATTCTATTACCAAAGGATCACGGTGTGTGTGTGGATTTACCGAAAAAGGAGTAAACCGGATAGACACTATACATAGAGTCACTAATGTTGAAATCCTGCAACGTTTAAACAAAGAAACTGACATTGTTAAAACCATAAAGACCAGGAAATTGGGTCATATTATGGCATCCTGATGGATATAAAATAATGCAAAAGATTTAAAAAAGGAGAAATAGAAGGAAGACGAAGAGGTGGAGGAAGAAACACATTGGATGCAGAACCTGGTTCAATGAATCAAATGCCTCACTCTACGAGATGGTACAAGATAGAGATTAATTAGCAAATTTTTGATAACAACGCCCAATTACGGGCATGGTACTTGAAAAAGAAGCAGCAGTATCAGGACTTGCAGCAAAAATATGCACTTATAAGCAATGTAGTAAACTTGTAGATATGCATAAAACCTAGCATGTTGCCCTGGAAAGGAAGACATAAAGAGATAGTGCAAGATACTGACGAAGCATCCTTGGGACATGTTACAGAACTAGACGGGATTTTCCTCCCTTGGAACAAACATGGGAGGCTACGCCATTAAATAATCATTCCTATCTTAGTGAAAGAGAGAGTACATTCTCAGTGCAAGAGAGAGAGAGAGAAAAAGAGAGGCAAAAGTTCTGAAAGCTTTGAGCTATAGCAGAGTAGCTTTGAGAAATATTGCAGGGAAAAGGTATTTACAGGGTATTCTGAATGTCTGCTTCTTGATGAGGGTTGCTTTCTACTGGTATTTCTATTTCACATAGTCAGACATTGTTTAACCCTCTCAGAGAGACCAAATACAATTATTGGCCAAAAAAGAAAGGGGCTTGTTCTGTAAGCAAAAACTACAAATACCTAGATATCTATATTGGGTATTTATGTTGTCTAATAGAGCCAGGTGTCAATTCTTTAGAACTAAATACAAGTCCTTATCGGGTTAAGATTCAAATCTGTACCCTTGAGACTTACA
>CM044958.1:34683687-34750188 GCA_024516035.1 Bactericera cockerelli
TTTTGAAATTTTATACTAAATCAATTGTATCTTTGGAACCACTTAACCGATTTTCTTCAAATTTATATGGTTTTATATGGTTGAATACTACTTTTCCTACATTCTAGATTCTACAAAAAATTCTGTATTATTCTGCTGATGATGCCTAATTATTAACTTGTGGAAATTCAATTAAAATGTAACTCATTATAACTTCTAGCGAGATGCAAGCCTAGGTTAATAAGTCACTCTATCGGACAGAGGAACTCCGGCCAAATACACTGACTGGACCTGCGTCTGGCCGCAAGACGCAGGTATAGCCGCAAGATCGCATGCGGCCATTTTATGCGGTCATAGTTACTATAGTCCTATACTCGTCCCTACTTCATAACAACGTGAAAATAAATTTTGTTTTGGTGGGTAATATCAAACTTTAATATTTCCGGGGGTTTAGAGCAGATTTTTTATGTGAGCTGAAATTTATGAGATTACGACACCTGTAAAACTGTTATTATTATTTATTTTATGCTGCTGGGCTGACCATAGCTTACAACATTTCATTTATAACGTACTAACATGCTGGATATTAGACCACAATATTAAACCTATCGCCTCTTTTCAACGGTGTAAACCCATTTTATGTACTGATGAATTTTCCCTGTAGGTTTATGATTTATGCTGTAGATAATAAAAATTCTGTTTGAGAAAAATTTCATGACAGTGAGAGATGCTTTGATCTTTATTTTCTAACTATATCATCACGTGGCGTAGTGTGCTGACTTGACTCTGGCAGACGTCGTGTCACGTCGTAAGTACCTACATACACATACAAACCTATTATGTATATTATATAAAGAGGATCTCCAAATTACCTACTCCAAGTACTACGTGAAACTTGCTCACGATGAACTTTTGAAATGAGGTTCTAGCGTGAATAAAATTATTTTTGCGTAACTACAGGTGGACTGAAAAAAGAACATATTATATTTATTAAGAGTTAGTATGAACTTTGAATTTTCAGTTGAACATTTTCAGTTTCATTTCTAAATTTCCCCAGGGGTAGGTTTCAGAGTTGGTGAAATAAAATAAAATCTTTTTTGTACATATAATAATAATACCTACGTATAAAAAAAAAAACAATGCTGGAAAATTTGGACCATCCCTTCTCCTCTCTGCACATCCCTTATATGACAGTGAAAATCTCATCAGCATAATTTCCATTTAGTTTTCAATTTTCTTCAATTTCCAAATTGATAAATTCATTATAATTATTTGAATTGTTCAAATTATTATAATGATGAGATACCAAAGGGGGGGAGGGGAGTGGACAAAGCAGCGTAACCTTATAATGAAATTTTCAACTAGAAAAGGTAAAAAATAAAGAACTTTAAGCGTTTTCAAATTTCCCATTTGATATTTCCGATATTGGTACTACTTTCGGCATTTTAATAATAACTGTTTCATTTTATCTTTTTTTAAACCAGGAATTTTACAGCATTCTTCCGAGTCTATGCGTTTCTTGTGTTTTTTTTGTTTGTACCCTCTTTACGTAGCATAAATTATCAGATGTGGATTTTTTATTGCTGTTTCTGGACTTCTTAATGGATGACTCAGAGTTTGAAATGCACATTTTGGATGATATTTGGAACACGAACTGGTCTGGTATGCAGTTGTTGTCTGATGGAGTTATAATATTGATGATACAATTTTTTTTCTTTGTTGGGCTCAAGTCAACATCTTCGCAATTTTTTAAGGGTCTCTTGGTAGAATTTTGATAGCTTTTATCAATTTGTTTCAGCTTGGATAATTCCTCTCTAATTTCTCGCATGAAGTTTATTTTCTTTTTTATTATGGCGTCTTTTTCTCTTTCGTAACATTGAACTTGTTTCCGGAATGCTCTTGCGTTAAGCTGAACACCACTCAGACTTTCTTTTAGCCTCTCTGATGCCTTTACCTCGTAACGTAGTTTTGGCTTCAAGTCATCGTAGTTTTCTTCCGCATTTTTCATTTTTCTACGTAATTCTTTTTCTTTCATTGATAAATTCACCAAGTAACATTCATTCGATTCTAAGTTCTTGACTACCGAATCTAGTTCATAGCATATCTGTTGATGTTCATCAGATATTTTCTCAAGTTCATTAGTTACATTTGCTAAATTTTCCTCCAAATCATTTATACCACTATATTTTTCGTTCTTTTCTTCTTGCACCTTCACTAGTAAAGAAGCGGTTTCACAATATTTGTTACATAAGATATCAACAGCTTTTTCCAGTGCATTTACATGTCCCCTAAACTGATTAATTTCACATTGCAGTGTGTTACAACTAACTTTCAAGTTTTTGTTTTTATTCAAAAGTTTTTTGTGCTCTTTTTGTAATTCTTTTACCTTATTCCTTTTACACTGACTTTGTTCTCCTAGAGAATCTGGATGTTCTTCAGGTTTGTTCTTTTTCTTGAGATGTGGTAACTCATTTTGAATATTAGAAATATCTTCCTGCAAAGTACACAACTCTGCTTTGACGATTTCAATGTCTTCCTCCAATATTTTGTTCTCGCACACCAATTCATTTTTCTTGGTAGCTAATTCACGAATTTCTGTACAAAGGGAATCCATATTCATAATGGTGTGTGTGTTGTGGAGGTAGTTTTTAGTATGATTCTGTCGTTTTTGATAAATCCTATTTCAATTTTCAATAAGTGATAATATATCCAGGGAAGTGGTTAGGTAAAAAATTCGTTAAAAAAAAATCGAGTTCTGAATTTTTTGTGTTTGTGGTCTAAAAAAAACGAAATATTTTACACAGTATTGATTTGTTATCACTTTTTTATCAACATAAAAATAATTTGTATAATTATTTTGTCAACCTTTGTAAAAATGTTTCATATTAACACGTTCGTTACCAAGCCAATTTTTTCAAATTTTACGTAGGACCGGGCGATAAAGTCGCTGTTGCATTCTGGGGACCAAAATTTTTTTTGTTGCATATTTGGCATCGTATTTGTACAACAATCGATCCTATACTAACAACCTAATACTAACAACCTAACAACCTACCTCAAAAAGGCCACATATGGATGTCCGGTCCCTCGTTAAAATTTTGATAACGGCCACATGTGTGTTTTCGGTCCCAGAGAAAAACACAAAAACATCCACATATGGCCGTTCGGTAACGAACGTGTTTTAATACAACCAAATTTATTATTCTATTATATTCTGTTCAGTTAAATCAACATAAATGTATAAAATCCTGAGTTTTTGGATTTTTAAAACAGTTTGATGCTCAGTTCTACGAAACTTGAAAGTGGTTTCATGTTTTTCAAGATTCGTAAAATCGAGCATGAAGTGTCGATGGCACTTTCAATACACTAGTTCTACCATCTACCAGTGCAGCGTCGGCGTCTGTTGATGGTGCTTAACGCACCGTTTCTCGTAGGATTGCCGAAGTTAGGTAACGTCCAGCGAGGTGAAGACTTCGTTATGCTGGCGTTCAGATCCAACCCAGGCTGGGTGGGGTTCATATGGGTAGGAAGTTTGCCCCACCGTTCTGATATGACCTTGCAGTTGAAAGCGACGTTAAGCCCAAAAGAAAAACACCAGTACTTATTCAGTCACTGAAATTAAGCAACGTCCAGCTAGGCTAGGACTTGGATGGGTGACTATATAAATTCAAACCCTCGTGATGCTGGCTATTCCCGGCCCCACTCAGGCTGGATGAATTTAATTTGAGTAGCTGGTTTGTGTGTTTCCAGCAAATGGAGGGTAACACCCTCGTGGTGATATGACCATGCAGTTGATAGCAAAGATAAACCCAAATTAAAAATAAACTGGTGTTTATTTTTAACACGACTTTCCTTCTTACTCGAGAATAAGTCAAATTGCGTGATTCAGTGGTAACAATTAGTTGAAAATGAATCATAGTTGTTACTTATCTACCTATCTCTATAGAAAAGAAAAAAAGCGCTGTCACCAAAATCATGAAACAAAGGCCTCACTTAATCTGGTTTTGAGTAGCTGGATTTTTGCCCCGGGAATGTACATGAGGTAGTAAAATCCTTGTTGTGTTATAACCATGCAATTGAAAAAGACTTTAAATTAAAATAAACTAAGAAAGTAGGTACAAGCCCACTAACAAATTAACAGAAAAATTATTTTAAACTTTTGAAATTAAATTTGCATAAATTTTATTTTTGTAAAGAAATAATTTCATACCTAGATACAACACACCTCAAAAATTAAAAATCAATGGATGGAAAAGTACAATAAACTGAGAATCAACCGAACTACTTAAAAATTTGC
This sequence comes from Bactericera cockerelli, assembly GCA_024516035.1. Classification (NCBI taxonomy): domain Eukaryota; kingdom Metazoa; phylum Arthropoda; class Insecta; order Hemiptera; family Triozidae; genus Bactericera; species Bactericera cockerelli. The sequence continues at coordinate 34,687,964 of CM044958.1, forward strand.
TTACAAATTGACACGAATATATTGGTTGCCAATACCACAAACCTTTCTTACGTTTGCCCTCCACAGAGTAACTTTAGACTTCAGAAGGCAGAGAAACTGAGGCTTACCGTTTTTAATTGACACAAGGAAACAAAAAAACAGATAAAAAGGAAATTTAGAGCCCAAAAAAGAAATTGTCTAGAAGAATAAAGAGGAAATAAACGGGCACATTAAAAACAGACGAGAAGAAAAAATAATATAGACGGCCATAATCATTACCATTTTGGTAAGAAGATTAAAATGGAGGAGAACAGCGTTGGAAAACATGGACACAAAGTCGTGGCTAGGCAACAAAATAGAAGCTTTTCCCTTTGCACTGACCGTTCTGGAAGAATGAAACTATGATTTCGGAAGAGAATGCCGTGGGCATTAGCATCGCCCTTCATCAAGTTTTGTTTTATTAATGTCAATATCCATTATGTATGTATATATTCTATGTAAATAAAGCTTGATCTAATATGTTTAATAATTGTTTCTCGTCCATGCAGAGTCGGTCATAATAAACGTACAGAGTTTTACTTCCGAGAAATTTCTAATATTAGAAATCGGAAGTATTGTGTTCGTTTTTGTAAAAAAAATATTTATTTGCTTCGATTTCAATTTTTTTCATATTTCTCGACATTTCATAACCTACTGAGTAAATTTGGTTTTGTGTCCGTCTGTCGGTCTGTTAAAACGATTCCTTGTAACGCGCAAATCTCGGAGACTACTCGACGGATTTTGATGAAATTTTGCACACATCTAGGATACGTTCTGAAGATGGTCCCATTTTAAATTCATCGAATTCGTAGTAGCGGTTCTGGGTGAAAGAGACCATGCGCCTGACCACTAACTTTTTACTTAAACGCTTATATCTCGTGAACGGTACACCTGATTTTGATGAAATTTTGTGAGTATATGCATATTATTGTTTTACATAGGCTATTTATATTTATTTTTTAATTAATTATAATTTGACTCTGATATTTAAGAAAATCCAAAATTTTGGACAAAAAAGTAAAAAAATAAGGACCACGATTTGCCGATACAGAATTTTTTGTAGAATCTAGAATTCTAGAATGAATAAAAAATAGTATTCTACCATATAAAACAAGTTTGAAGAAAATCGGTTCAGTCGTTTTGGAGATACAAGTAATTTTGTATAAAATCTCAAAATTGGCACGTGTTTACAATGTGAAACAATCACGAGGAAGTATTGTGTCCATAATTGGCAGTGTTTTTATTTATTCGTATGAATTACTTTAATAATGACACAAAAATCGCACATTCATCACAAATCGAAAGCAATAACGTAAAATGAGTGCTCAAAAATATTCTTATGGGTATATAAGAGATTTTCTGCTTATATCTACAATCTACATACATTAAATGATACAGAGCAAGGACCTGGAGCTTCTTGTTGACCTACATTCAAGGGGTTCAGGAGGAATGCAGAAAAAAAAACATACAAAATTATGTAGTTAAAACTGTACTCGTTGTCTTGTTATGAAAAGACTGCTGAAGTAGTTCAATGCTAAGAAGATGTAGATCATTCAGCATTCAGACGCTGGGAATTGTGCTGATTTATTCTAAGCTGACTGCTCCTCGTGCAGTGCTCTTGTTATTCCTTCTCGTCGCGCTCATAAAGATAACGAAAATTGATGGCTTGGTTTTACATTGTTACCGCATGTAGATTTCTTGTCTAGAATGATCTATGTCTATGGGTGCATAGTTGTAAAACAAACAGACGCAAGAGTAGTTACTATTTCGTCGATGTGGTGAGAAAGTAAACCTCTGCCCCTTGATGTGAGGGTTGTGGGTTCAAAACCGAGATGTAGACCATCAGTACGAAATTTTTCACTACTGTGGTTAGCGGTAAGATTTTTTTTGCCAAAGCAATCAAAGATAAGAAAAATTCGAAGAAGAAGAAGAAAAAATTGTTTTCAAAACTAGAAAAAATAAAATACATCATTGTAGGTATACCTGAGTGATTGATGCGATATAGATAAGTATTTATCAATGGCGATGGCGTATTATTATTCAGCTCCGTGCCCTATTGTCGAGATATTTAATTAATTCAATCCTCAGTCCTGGAGCTACGTTTTTAGATTTTTCATTTTCGATACCAATCGGGGGGAAAAAATGCAGCCAGATTTCCATTTAAAATAATTAACTTTGTTCCCTTCAGTACAAAGAACAAACACGGGGGAAAAAAAACCATGTTTGTATTTCATTCAAGGTCCCTGGAGATCTTTTTTAACAAACCTGTGAGTAAACTACTGGAAAATGACCTTCGATATATTTCATCAGGTAAAACCGGAAAGAAGAAAATTAAATAATAGAAAGTCCCGTTTTACCATTTTAACTATTTTTAGAACATTTATACGTATAATCCATGAAAATCAGAGTACTGATATCATCCTATATCGGTGTATGGATTATTGAATTTAGATAATCATGTCCCGGTAGCTAAGTGGTCAAGGCGTTGTCCGCGTCGGTCTGGTAATCCAGAGATCGCGGGTTCGAAACTCGGCAAGAACATGACAAGCTATCAGCTTGTTTGGTATTTTGACCACAATACAGAATAATGAGTCTTTGACTACAATACTTACTGCTGGAGAGATGGGACTCTTTGGTCCTAACAGGACAGTTCAAATAAAGCGGGGTTATTATTATCATGGACTTGAGAATTATTTATCATGACATTGTAGCAAAGATATAATTGTAAAAAGTAAAATAGTTGATTACCTATGTAACCGTTCCTAACTTACGAAATCAGACAAGATACCAAATAGCCTGCACGAAAACTGAAAGAACATTGGAAATTTCACTGAGCTCGCCAAAACTTCTCTACTATCTACTCTGCAAGGTTGTATACAAAGTTTTCCAGGTAGATAGCAAGCCAGAGGGAAAGGGAGATATGCTATATTGAAAACAACTTTCCGTCTATCAATAATAAACTTTGAAAACTTGCGAAAAAAACTATGGTTGCTAGTAGATGGAGGGAGAGGTTTTCATTTTAAAATTGACACGGTAAGAGATGGGAACTAAATTTGAGGAATAATAAAGTTTTCCTCGAATGCAGGGCAATAACAATGATAGATGCAGCCGGGTGCATAGATGCAAAAGCTGGAATATGAGGTGCACTTCAATGAGATTATTGAAAACAATTTCTGGAAAGTTGGTATTTGTAAGTGCAATCTATCTAAACTATATACAATACATGTATTTGTAAGTGCAATGTATCTAAACTACATACAATACATGTATTTGTAAGTGCAATGTATCTAAACTAAATACAATACCTACATGTATTTGTAAGTGAAATTTATCTAAACTAAATACAATACATGTATTTGTAAGTGCAATGTATCTAAACTAAAAACAATACATGTATTTGTAAGTGAAATGTATCTAAACCAGTGATTCTCAACGTGGGCGATATCGCCCCCGGGGGGCGCTGGGGGGGCAATGAGTACATTTTGGGCAGTCGGGGGGCGATGAAATTATTTTGGGCAATAAGGGGGCGATGGAATTGGCTTGACGAGGTAATCATCTTATAATCCAAAAATAACCAACTCCTCCACCAATGACTAATTTGTCACCATTTGCACCAACAACGACTATAATCAGAAAAGATAAACAGCTTAATGTGACGTCATCAACAGCAACCAAAAGTCACGTGACAGCGTCCTCTTCTCTTATAAACCTTGGTACAGTATTCCTTTCGGTGCGTAGTGACTAGTGACTTCAGTCAGCAGGTCTGTGCTCTTTTTCTGTAAGATTTAAATTTGACTTCAATATATTCTTGACTTCAATTACTTTCTACTTACCTAAGTACACTTGAGAGCAGAAAAAGCGAATCAAACTTTTTCCTCCACCAAATCTGCCATATCTTCGAAATTACTATTTCTATCGAGTCGTATGATATCTCAAAATGTTGTAAATTTTGTTTTCTACAATGTCATATTTTGATTGTAAAAAAAACCTACCAGAAGCCGTCAAAATTGAATTTTACTACAGGATGTCAAAAAAGAAGAAAAATATGATTTTTTTTTTTTTTTAACAAAAGACGTTATAACCTGAGAAATCAACAAGATTCATTCATAAGTACAAGAGTACTTAAGAGGAGGTAGATGATGTGACATAGTATGAAAATATGAATAAAAACAATTATTATTATTATAACACTGGTGAATCAGTATTTTGTGTTGCCTAATTGAGCTTTGATCACAGCATTCATTCGATTTGGTATTGAGTGGATCAAAGTAACCACAATTTCTTGGGGCAAACTCTCCCATTCTTCGATGAGGGCGATCTTGAGCACTGCTACAGTCTGGGGAGCCGGTATTCTGCCTCGAATACTTCGTCTGAGTTGGTCCCACAGATTTTCAATCGGATTGAGGACATTGAGGTCGGCACTAAGAGAGGGTCCAAAGTGTCAATATTCTCCTCACCCAAGAACTCCCGAACACAGTTTGCCACATGTGGGCGGGCATTGTCGTGCATGAGGAGGAACTGGTCGCCCATAATTTAATCGAGAAGAACCACATGGGTCTGCAGGACTCCAAGAAGGTAGAATTTAACCAAAGAGAACTTCAACTGGACCCAAACTCTCCAGAGAGGATAGGGAAAGGAGACTCAGATTCGTCATAGAACACGTGGATTGGACACCCGAGCAATAGCGCTCTGTTTTCTTCACTGATGAATGCCGGGTGTGTTTGTTTGGTAATGTTAAAAGGAAAAGAGTCTATCGAAGAGCGGGAGAAAGGTATGCTGAGTACTACATCACAGAAACTGTCAGTTTCGGCGGTGGTTCCTATATGGTGTGGGCTGGGATTTCAACTGAAAGAAAGACTGAATTGGTTTTCACCACATGCGGTGCGGGAGGTGGCCTGAACAGTCAGCGATACATTGATAAGATCCTGCAGACCCATGTGGTTCCTCTCGCTCAAATTATGGGCCACCAGTTCCTCCTCATGCACGACAATGCCCGCCCACATGCGGCTAACTGTGTACGGGAGTTCTTGGGTGAGGAGAATTTTGACAATTTGGACTGGCCCTCTCTTAGTCTCGGCCACAACCCGATCCAGGATCTATGGGACCAACTCAAACGAAGTGTTCGAGGAAGAATACCGGCTCCCCAGACTGTAGCAGAGCTCAAGATCGCCCTCACCAAAGAATGGGAGAGGTTGCCCCAAGAAATTGTGGTTACTTTGATCCACTCAATACCAAATCGAATGAATGCTGTGATCAAAAGCTCGGGGAGGCAACACAAAATACTGATTCACCATGGTTATGAATGAATCTTGTTGCTTTCTCAGGTTATAACGTCTTTTGTTAAAAATAAAAAAAAATCATGTTTTTCTTTTTTTGACATCCTGTAGTAAAATTTAATTTTGACGGCTTCCGGTAAGTTTTTTTTTACAATCAAATTATGATATTGTAGAAAACAAAATTTACAACATTTTGAGATAACATACGACTCGATAGAAATAGTAATTTCGAAGATATCGCAGATTTGGTGCAGGAAAAAGTTTGATTCTCTTTTTCTGCTCTCGAGTGTAGTTTTGATTTATATGGATACTAATTTATACCTACTTACTGATTGGGGGAATTGGAGAGGGGGGGGGGGGCGATGAAAGGTATAATTTTTCGCAGAGGGGGAACTATGCTACAAAAGGTTGAGAACCACTGATCTAAACTAAATACAATACATGTATTTGTAAGTGCAATGTATCTAAACTAAAAACAATACCTACATGTATTTGTAAGTGAAATGTATCTAAACTAAATACAATACATGTATTTGTAAGTGCAATGTATCTAAACTATATACAATACATGTGATAATAATATGATAGGTATTATTGTACCTTTGTTTACGGTTTAGGTACCTACCTACGTTCATCCAGTCAGCATTAATATTCAAATTTATGTCTTTTCTAAACTTGGTTACTGTTGAAATAAAGTTATTATATATGATAATTGTCTAGTAAAACTACACAAACGAACCTGTAGATACAAATAATTATGTCAGTTAACGGAAGAAAATTTTTATTTCTCATTTTTTTTTTTTTCTCTCCTATAAAAATTTCTATTTTTGCATAATATATATTTCTCAACAAACCTGATTTATTTTTTTTGATTTGCCTTTGAGATCCAAAAATGAGATTTTTAAATTTTCAAAATCCCGTTTTTGGCTTTAAAAGAATGCAATTCAGAGGTTCAGACATATTGGCTCATAAACCTTTGTGAAAAAAAAAAAAAAAAATCAAAATCAAAACAAATCGATAGTTCGCAGGGTTATTAAAACTTACTATTATTATTGTTGCCTCAGGGGTCTGATTGTTCTGCCGAATCACTGCTATTATTCTGCATTGGAATTCCACAATACCCAGGGAAAGCTGGGTGAGGGGGATTAAAACTCTATTCCGTCTGTTTTACTCACAAAATCTGGACAAGGGGACAGAGTGCGAAAAAAATGACGAAAAATAAATAAAAAAATGTTCCAAACATAAATTTCCCATTAATACAAAAATGAGTAGGTGTATTCTGGTTTGTTGGTTTGCTACTTCCGAGTGCTGGTATATGTTATTTCTGAGAACGAATCTGGTTCTTGATTTTGTGGTTTTTAAGGGAATTTTTTCGCATGATAGCCTATTATTTATCGTGTTATACCTGTTTTTAATTTTTATATTTATTATCCTTTTTTATTATTTCTTGTTTAATTCTAGTCTCTTTTTTGAAAATTTTAGTGAGATTATTTTGACTTTTGAATTTTTCAATTATTTGTAAACTTTTATTTACTGTTTTCACATGTTCTATTGACTATAACCACATATAAAAAACTTGACCCGTAATTATTCGTCCGTTCTGCGGAGTATTATTATTATTGATAAGTATATCTAAGTAAGATTACCTTTTACAAGTAAGAACTAAGTACCTAGATATTGTCATTATTGCCACACATACATTTATAGTTTTCAGTGCCACGGCTCAGTTACAATATTGTTATAAATGGACGTGAGTTATTTATTATAGTTACATAGTTAGTATTCTTGAAAAAAAGGACTTGAAAAGCATTAACCTTGCCTGTTGGTTACCTTCCACTAAAGAGTGTTACTATTATAATAATAAAACTGCTGTCTCAGGGGTCTTTTCAATGCTCCTTCGAGAGATTTAATAACCCATATAAAATATCAAGCAGGTAGTTCATGTACACATGTACACCATACTAACTACAAACTGTTGTCCATAGTAAAATGACGTCACTTCGAAACCATTCGCGAGGAAGAGATGCGTCACAAATGGAGAGAAAAAAATGTCTTCTACGAGGCAATTGTATTTTTATGGGGGCACGGATTAAAACGCCTTGAAATAACCATACCGCACTCGCATTAAACATTGATACACACAATACTCAGTTGGGTACTAAATGGAAATAGATAAAGGGTGTTTGCGTCCTCAACAGAAAAATACCTCTATACAGGGTTGCGCAGAAGTATTGACAATAATAATAATAATAATAATAATAGCGTCTTATTTATACTGCCCGATTAAGACTTTAAGTCCCATTAATCGAGCAGTAAGCCCAAGACGTATTTTTATGTGTGGTAAAAATCCCAAACGAGAGGATAACTTGTCATGTCCCGGCTGGGTTTCGATCCCGCGACTTCTGAAATCTCTGGATTCACAGAGTGTCGCATTTACCACTGAGCTACCGGGACAGACTTTCTTTTTCTTAGATTTTTCTTGTGTTTTTTTTTTTTTTTTTTTTTTTTTTTTTCAGCAGAAAATATTATATATTAAATGATAAAATACCGTTAAAATGTGTTACATACTAAAACACGAAAAATAAGTCAAGGAGGTGCTTGCTATTTTTGATATCTTATATTGTTCTTTTTTAGTTTTCCATTACTGTGTACTTCATTATGTGGTTTTTCAATTATATGGAATAATTTTAAAATGATAAGAAGTAAAAAAAAAAAAAATAAATAAAAAAAAAAACACACCAATCCTTCTTTTCAGTGAGTTGGGTATAATTCAAAATCCATTAGATTTAGAAAATCTTTTATTAATAATTTCTGTGGACACATCTCTGTACCTGCAGGCATTTTATCTTTGTATTTCAACCTTTTGAAATGTTGTATACGTCATGTGTACGAGCTGAGATTTTCAAATTTAAATTCTATTTTTAAAATGCACAAGCGACGCTTCGAACTGTGTGCGATAACAGTCACCATATTATTATTTTTGAAAAAGAGAGAGCGAGATGGAACGGTATATTTTTTACTTTTTTTTTTAACTATGGCTCTAATCTCTTACGAATCATTTAATTCGATTCTCGTGAGCCCCCGAGTCCTCACTCCATTATCGACTCACCCCTTTACTTACCCTTTCTCTCACACTCTACGCTACAGCACTTACCCTTTTCACCTAATATGTAATCTACTCACCTCTTATAACTATCTGTGTCGAGTGAGGAATTATGTTCACATGAGCTCACAGGTATAGGTTTTCGCATGACTTATTTTTTTAGACAGGCTTGGATTGAAGAAGTCACAACAAGTAACAAAGTTCGTTGAATCGTTGAATGTAGTGACAAAGTATCCAATTAGATGTTCTCTGGTAGCATTTAATTTGAGGGTTTGATAATTTCTACTTCTTTTAATTTTACCTATAGGAACCTTACTTTAACACTTTAGTTTTTAATATATTAGTCACCTTGATGTTTTAACCATGCAGCTGCAAAAGAAATTCTGTTCTGATCAAAGTCCAGAAGTAATTGACTCTTCACTTTACAGGGGTCCAGGTTAAACAAAATTTAACTTTGTTGATTAAACCAACGTCCTCTGGTTTACAATTTTTCCGCCTTATCGATCGAGCTACTGAGTTTGGTCGAGAAACGAAATGATTTATTTATTTACCAGAGCAAGAACGCACTCAAGAGCAGAGAAGAAGAAAGGATGTGATTTTAACAAAGTGAATAAATAAACAGGAAAATAGTTGTATGAAAAAGGAGAAAGCTGTTTTGACGTTGGCACACTCAAGAGCCTACTCAATTATTCATGCTCAATTCATTAGAATCGGAACGTCAACATGTTATGGACATATTTCAGCACAGATGTTGCAGCATGTTTCCAGCTAATTAATTATTTCAATTGTAAATAAATAATTACTCAAAGGCAGATTAGGAGGGTGAGAAGGAACAAGAAATCAGGCAGGGTTTGCCTGCTTTACGTGTTTGTACAATTTTCTATTAAGTTCAAGTGAAAAATTTACTCTTGAATTGGAAATAGCTGATGGATGTAATGGAACAAAGAAAATGTGTAGAAAAATAAAACGGCATAAACCTATAAACGCCTTCAAAATACTATACAGTATGTTTCAGAAAAGGTGGCCACCCCCTCGTAACTTTTGAACGCGACGGAATTTTTCAATTTTGTAAAGTCCTAGGTATAGGAAGTGCCCTATGGCCCATCCTGTGGTCATATTTATTTTTGGCCCCGGTCGGCCCTTCCGGCTTTTAGGCCATATTTTTTCATTTTTCTCGCAAATTTTAAATAGAATGCTATATTTTTTATTCCTGTTAATTAAAGTCCAAGTTAGGCTGAGTATAACGAGCTTTTAAAATTTTCAAAAACCTTATCAGGGGCGGAGCTAGTAGGGTTCAAGTTTCAAAATTGTTACACCCTGTATTTCAGCGTTAGTTAGATTTTTTAGTACTTTTTTTATGTTCATAGGTTCAAAATATTGTTTTACACCATATGAAATCAAAAAAATATTCTTGTTTACTTATAATCAGGGTCATAGTAAGGTTTTTGTAAAGGTACTTTTTTTCTCACGTCAATTTTTCCGTAATTTAATGGTGTTCTCGAAATTGGCATTTTTAGAGGTGAAAGTCTGCAGTGACATATGTTTTTTATGCTTGAAATCGCAAGAAAACTTAACGCAGAAGCGATTAAGATCATAAAAAAAGCCATTTAACCTGCTAGTTTTTTCACGACAGTGTCCGGTAAAGTGGGTGAATTTCGTATTGGATTTTTTTGTTGTTGAGGAAACACAATTGGCATAGAAGATAAATAATACCTAATAAGGGAATAATACTTCAATTAACATAACTAAATGCGAAATTAAATGAAGATTATTTCTTCTAAATCAGTGCCGTATTTTTTTTTTTTTTTTTTTTCTCTCTCTCTTTTTTTATCTTTTCAAAGTTCAACTTGTATCAAAAATAATTATCGGATAATGCTGCTTCTAAAGTTGGCCTAGGGGTCCCCTCTTGAGACAATTTTAGTTGGTAAGTTGGTAAAATCTGTAGAAAACACATTCTGGAGAAAACACTCTAAATCAATAATTCTGGAGTCAGTCCGATGGCGCTTTGAATGCAACGATTCTTGTAGGATCACCGAAGTTAAGCAACGTCCAGCGAGGAGAAGACTTCGTGATGCTGGCATTCCGGCCTAACCCAGGCTGGGTGAGATAAATGTGTTTAGGAGGTTGGTGAGTTTCTTGCGAATGGAATGTAACACCCGCGTTATGATATGACCATGCAGTTGAAACGCGATATTAAACCCAAATTTAAAAAAAAAAATCATACTGGTATTGCTAGTAATGAATACCAGGTCTCTAAATAAAAATCTAATTATTTCGAAATTTAAGAGAAAAAAATACCAGGTCAAGTACCAAACTCTTGAGGGTGAAAATTAAACCAATTCAATTATTTTAAAGAGGAGAAGAGAGAGAGAAAGAGAGAGAAAAAAAAATTATCCGGCACTGATTCAGAAGAAATAATCTTCATTTAATTTCGCATTTACTTATGTTAATTGAAGTATTATTCCCTTATTAGGTATTATTTATTTTCTATGCCAATTGTGTTTCCTCAACAACAAAAAAATCCAATACGAAATTCACCCACTTTACCGGACACTGTCGTGAAAAAACTAGCAGGTTAAATGGCTTTTTTTATGATCTTAATCGATTCTGCGTTAAGTTTTCTTGCGATTTCAAGCATAAAAAATATATGTCACTGCAGACTTTCACCTCTAAAAATGCCAATTTCGAGAACACCATTAAAATACGGAAAAATTGACGTGAGAAAAAAAGTACCTTTACAAAAACCTTACTATGACCCTTATTATAAGTAAACAAGAATATTTTTTTGATTTCATATGGTGTAAAACAATATTTTGAACCTATGAACATAAAAAAAGTACTGAAAAATCTAACTAACGCTGAAATACAGGGTGTAACAATTTTGAAACTTGCACCCTACTAGCTCCGCCCCTGATAAGGTTTTTGAAAATTTTAAAAGCTCGTTATACTCAGCCTAACTTGGAGTGTAATTAACAGGAATAAAAAATATAGCATTCCATTTAAAATTCGCGAGAAAAATGAAAAAATATGGTCTAAAAGCCGGAAGGGCCGACCGGGGCCAAAAATAAATATGACCACAGGATGGGCCATAGGGCACTTCCTATACCTAGGACTTTACAAAATTGAAAAATTCCGTCGCGTTCAAAAGTTACGAGGGGGTGGCCACCTTTTCTGAAACATACTGTATATATGCAATGTGCAACTTCCTAAATAAAAAGAAGTAGTGTTAAAATTGGAATTTGAAAGAAAAAAATAAAACTCTGTTTTAACCTCCTGAGACCTGAGTGTTTTTTTCTTTTTACTGGATATAGACCGAACGTTTTAATTGTAGAACATTGAGTTTTACTTCATACAGACCTGAAGGTTAGAATTTTTTCCATGCATATAGACAGAGCGTTCTACTACTAGAACATTATTTTGAACATGTTCAGTAAAAAAATTAAAGACACTCAGGTTTATATTTTTTTTTAAGTGGGGTTTAACGTCGCTTTCAACTGCCATGGTCATATCACGACGGGGGTTTTACCCTCCATTCGCAGGAAACTCACAAACCTGCTACTCACATTGACCTCACCCAGCCTGAGTGGGGCCGGGAAAAGCCAGCGTCACGAGAATTAGAATTTGAATGGTCACCCATCCAAGTCTTAACGTCGCTGGATGTCGCTTAACTTCGGTGTTCTGAAGGGAACCGGTGTATTCAACATGCCATCGACGCTGGCTTTCAGGTTTATATTGAGGAGATTTCAATGTTCTACCAGTAGAACTTCAGGTCTCAGGAGGATAAGATAGTAGGTAAAAGTAAAAATGTATTTTTTTTTTCATTTCTTAAATTAGATAGGTTCTGGTTACTTGTTGAAAGTAAAATGGGCCCATAACCTCCCACAACTATATTCTACCACTATTATATTCCAATGATTTCTAGAATGGTTTTTTGATCCATAGCACTACCTTTTTGAAGGAATGTATAGGTAGTTTCGAGGGATAGAAATTGTCTGTATTGCACTACTATGATGAAAAAAATAACCGAAAGAAAATGGAATACCTTCACTTCCATGCACATCGTTGGTTGAGGAAGCATAATAATATACGTGAATCCGCCCGCTATTCGGTGTAGAGAAACCCTGGCATCAACTGTCAGCAGGACTTCCAATTTAACTATGAATTTATCTATGAATTTTCTGGTTTCATGAGACTTTTTGGGCTTTAACGTCGCATTTAACTACATGGTCATATCACGACGGGGGTGTTACACTCTATTCGCAGGAAACTCACAAACCTGCCTACCCACATTAGCCTCACCCAGCCTGGGTTGGGCCGAAATGCCTCGTTCACGAAGTCGGTGAACCTTTCATTGATCATACGTCCACGCAATAATGATCTAATGTGACTGGCACATCCACTATGATACAAAAACCAAACTAGATCTAATATTTTTTAACTATTATTGTACTAATGCAAAGCCATTGCATACAGCCCTAGATCTAATTAGTAACTGAGTTATATATTTGGGATAGGTAGGTTAAAAAGGTAAGTATATATCCATCGTATAGTATTGTTTTTTTTTTTATATTGATAATTTTCGGCAAGAGCATCACCTAAGTTGCCACCGTGACCGGTTTAGCACAATTCACGACGACCTGGGTTTAAATTCTAGCTGCGTAGAAAATTTTCTAATCTGTAATTTGGATGTTCGGATGTTTACCTTGTCGAGAAAAATGAGTTTGTTATTGTACGAGTATCGACCAGTAGCAGCATTCCAACAGCATAAAGTAAAATAAAAGATTTCGATAAGTGAAGGAGGCTTCTTAGAGTTCTTAGTATAGCTATCCAAAAACATCGGGAAATGGCCTTGTACTTCACTACAAAAGATCATACATTAACTTAAAAAAAAACTTGTTCGGTACCTTTTTATTTTGGCTGTGGCCATTTTAGTTTGCCACAGGCAATAAATCCGCCCTTTAGTTAGAACATATTATATTTTTCTATTATTTTTCCTTCTTACTGTATAGGTTTATAGTTTCCATTTTTTCATTGTTGTAATTATTATTTGTAGTGTACATTTGTCCTTTATATCTGATTAAGTGTTTAGTAACAATAATAATTTTAATACGCTGTCGTATTCATTGTGAACTTCATTAAAGCAAATACTAACAACACAAAAAATATTTCGAATATATTTTACAAAGGACGAAACAAACAAAAATAAATACATTAAAAAGATTAAATAAATACTAGCATACAAAACAATTTGTCCCACATTTTTATGAGGTTGTTTTGCTTCTTATCATTCTGATTCATCTAAATATTTTGGTAATTCGCGGTCGCACTTCATGAACAATGTACTTAGCAAAGCAATATTAAATTTGCTGGTTGAATCATACAAACAAATATTGTGTTAAAAAGCGCAAGAGTGAGTATACAAAGGGAAAATGATGGCGATAGCATTGCAAACAATATCCTCATCTGATAGGGTTAACCTCCACGTACCATAATATTAATAATGTAAAGAGGAAAAGGTAATCTCCCTCCCTGGTGAAATTCAGGGCGGAGGGAAAAAATAGAGTTTCCCAATTTCCTGCAAAACGTCTGAAAACATAAATACGTATAAATTATATTTTAATAAAATAGAATATTAAATATATGTTCATCTGACATTTGAGTGGAACACTGTTTCTCCAGACCCTCTTCCAGTACTCTTGTTTAATCCGATATTCTGTTGAGTAGGGCTCCAGACCCTCTTTACTCATTCTGAACCTGATTTTCATTTGCGTACCGCCTCCAACTTCTCTTCAATTACTAATGCTGTACCTGATTTTTACTTAAGTATTACTTTAAAACCTCTTGTAGTACTAATTATGAACCCGATATACATTTGAGTAGGGCTCCCCGGACCTTTTTCAAGTACTTATGCTGTACCCTATTTCTAGAGTAGGGCTCAGTCATTCTTTGTTGATTTTTTCATGGTCAGCAAGATTAGTTTTATTGTAGTAATTAGTCCTTTGATTTTAATATAAAACTAATCAACAATATTTACCTATATACAGTAAAAGATCACACACAGGACACGACTATTTGTAGTTTCGGGCGGATATTTTTTTTAAAGATGAGTCCTTCACAGCCTTTTTATTTCGTAGCCATGAAACAGGAGCTACTGTAGACGCTTGTGGTCTGTGTTGTAGCCTGCCCATTCCTTAGTATGCCTCCCCTCTGATGGGCATCAAGAAGTGACACAATACTTCGCATTTAGTTGCTGGGTCAACACGAGCGCCCCGGAAGGTGTCCCTTACAAACAACTTTAACCAAAATTTGAATACAATTTTTTTTTATTTGATGTTGACCACATTCTCCCGTTATTCCGATGAGGAGAAAATGGATGAACAAAATCAAATGGATACTCCAAATTTCGAAGGACCAAATAGTGAAAATATAGAAAACGAAAATTCGCGAGAGAAGATATAATGAAAAACAGGTATTTGATAACATTACTTTTAATATTACAAGGAAAGCTGTGACTAATAATTCTGATACAGAAAATGAAAGACAAGAAAGTCATGAACACCATTATAGTTATAGTACAAGCATACCTACATCCAGAATGTTTTTTGAAGAGAACATTAGAAAGCATTATGATAGAATACAAGAATCAGAATGGAGATATTGATGAGGAGATTGTAGAGGAACTGCTAGCATTAACAGACCTCTAATGCAAATGTTGACAATAATAAATATTATAGATGCAACAACTATGGTAAAAAATTGAACAGGTGTGAACACACGATGCATCAAATTACACCAACATTAAACCCTGAAAGTGCCAACATTAAACACTGAAACCTTAATCAGAAATTCCAACACATCAGAGTGTTAAGTTCACGACTTTGACTTTATAATTATCCAAATTGCCATTTTTTATTAACACGATGGAAAAAACATGTTTTGTGTGCTCACGTAGCATAAATTAAAAATTGGTTCACCCGTTCACACGGAGAAGAATGCTCAGGAACCTGATCTTGCGATACCTCAGTACATGAATGTGAAAAAAACTAATGCAAAAAAGAAAGAAAGAAAAAAGAAAGAAAAAAAAAAAAAAAAAAACAGTATAAAAACTACACTTTCTTAGAAATAAAAAATGAGAAACATAATTACATTGGCAACACTACATAAACGATGCCATTAGTCAGGAGTTGAGTAGCCGGTAGTCAAATCATAACACTTTAATGGTAAACTGTTTAGCAAGTCCTGGGACATGCTCTTGAGTACGTGCTGTGTTCAGAGTAAGATAATGTACGATAAAACGTGCATTTATTAATGGCACACTTATTACTCTGGTAAGATAAATTGTCTCTGAACCCACTTTAAATAATGAATAATCCTTTGAGATGAGTAGTTGTTGAGCAAAATCAGTATCAGTATAAACGGAAAGTGAGAAGTTGTATTAGATGTACAATTGTACATGAATATCAGAACATACCTGGACAGCTGTTTCGAGCTTATTTGCTCTCATCAGCAGGTAATGTTCTAAAAATGCTCATGATAGTATAGGTACCTACTAAATCCTAAATAAAAACAGGTAGAGGTATACGAGTACTTACCTATTAAAGTTGCTTTTATCAATCTCAGAAAGCTAACTTTTTTTAAATTTTGTATATTAATTTTTACCATTATTTGTTTGTATATACCTATGTTCTTCCAATAAAGAGTTTAATAATGTATATAAAACATTAATACCAGCTAAGTATACAGTAGGGACATACTTTTATACAGTTCATTCCTTGGAACTACAGACAGTTTGGTATACAATTGAGAGAACTGGAGAATTTTTAAATAATGATAGTTATCATATTTGTGTTAAATACTTTCGTGATGTCACAACTACTCAAACTCGCTTTACTAAATCTACGCTGACATGAACCAAAGACCTACAGGTTACAAGTCCGAAGCCTTATCGATTAAGCTACTGAGTTTTTAAATAGCAATAATGGTTTGTTTCTACCCCAACCATCGAAGCATTCGAAGCGTTTCTAACGAAGTCTGTCCCGGAGTTCAAGGAAGGTTTGTAGAACCAAGTTAAAAATAAGCTTGATCTAGCTCATCCGACTTTTTCCATCCTTTGTCCAAAAGATCATTATGAAATAAGAAATCTAATTATTCCGCTGCTTAACTAAATGAGTAAAAAGCAGCGAAAATTTAAAACCTCTTGGCCTTTCATCTTCCTGTCTTATTCCATCCTACAGAGCCTATAAACAAGACAGTGTACAACTCTATACAGATTGTAAAAAAATGTGTGCACAATAATTCAGGAGCATTATTCTTTGTCGAATTAGGGTGGGATTCACTTCTATAAACAACTCCAAAAAAATGGTTCCCCTCCCTTTTACGTGCTGTCGAAACTTCGATGTTTTTCAATGCAGGTTCCCGTACAGACCCCCGAAAAACGTTAATTAATATGCTGAATTGATGGAAATTTGAAGGTAGGTATAACCAATCAGCTTTCAGTAGTTCGAGCGTTAGAGCAAAGTAACGCTTTTGCTGGACATTAACAGCTCCTAGAAGAAGGGAGATGAAGATATTTTCAGGATTTTCTACGAATATGAACCCTACCTTATTTGTACCCATGGATATTGGACATACTTTTCAAGTATCGTCCACACATTTATTCACAACCTGTATACAAAGACGCGTCGGTCCATGACCGAGCAGAATCCCTAGGACAAAACAAAGCTCATTAGGATGAACTGAGGTCTGACGACAGGGTTGGGGAGACAGGAGGAGGAGACAGGGGCAGGGGACGGGGGGGAGGAGACTCACGAGACTGAAAAAACAGAAACGGAAGCAAAGAGGAAATAATAAAAGTTTGCGAAACAAAAGGATGGACTGTGAGAACTCCTACAAAGGGTCATGGATAGTTAGGAAAGCGACCCCTCGGCCATCCACGGAGGAACTTATTACAAAGTGTATCCCCACATTTAGCAAACATTACTCAGCCTTTTTATTCCATGGTGAGTCCTCGCCAGAGCTCCCTTCCTGTGCAAAGTACAGTGACAAGACACTTGTTTGGTTTCCCGAGGGTTAATTGATGGTTTTAGTTGTGTAAGAGTTGTTTCAGCAAGAAATGGTCGAAGAACACATCGAAGGCAATACTTTTAGCATTTTAAGTTACAGTATTGAAAACAGACAAAAAAGACTGTTATTATCTCTCCATTTGTATTTTGGGTGTCATGATTGTCATGGGTATAATCTAACACTGGATTTGATCACTGACTAAATGATTGTTATGGATCATGGTGGGTAATTGTACGCCTACTTTTTTTTATTAAATTTAAACAATATTTTTTTATCATCAATATTATTTCAATACTTTTAACAGACGCCTTTGACAACATCGGCGTTAGGAATAGCATCCAGCGGGCTGTAAAATGTGGAAGTTACTATTAGACTCCGCATTGGCCACACTCGCATTACCCATAAGTTCTTATTCCTCAAGACATCTCCACCCGTCTGCCAATGCGGAGAGATGCTGTCAGTGAAACACATTCTCTCATGTAGAATCCATATCCAAATACGTAAATCCCTTGCCGTCGAACCTAGCCTTATCGACGACTGCTCATCTATTGACTTCCTCATGGAGTATATAAAACAAACTAAACTAATCAACCTGATTTAGTTCATTGAGGAATCGGCGTGAACGACCCACTATACCAGTGGTGTTAAAGCGCCTAAGAGAGAGAGAAAAAAAAAATGTGGAAGTAAGTTAACGCGCTAGTCTGGTAATTTAGGTAGCGTAGGGATCCGTTGGTTCGAATCTCATCCAGTGCATGGATTTTTTTCTCATTAATTTCAGTTTGTGACCACATAATAATAAGACTCTGACGGTTAGGTGATAGAAAATGCTTTGAGCATTAACCTCGCCTGGTTAATGGTTCCACTAAAGAGTGTTATTTTGCATTATTATACCTAAAGGCAAAGAAAAGGGTTTCGGAAAAGGCAAAGAAAATTAAAGAAAAACATTTTTTTAAGAAAAGTTATTATATTTGTGTTAATCACTTTCGTGATATCACAACTACTCAAACTCGCTTTACTAAATCTACGCTAAATCCGAGACTTGAACCACCAAACTCCAGATCACAAGTCCACCGCCTCACCCATCAAGCTGCTGAGTTCGGTTAAACATATTATTAGTTCAACATCTAGACCTGGGCACTTTTGACTACTGTGCAACTAGCAAAAGTAATTTGCCAACAGCACTTTCAGATTGAACATGATTAAATTTATTAATTTTCCACTCAAACTCAAGAAACATGTAGCTCGTTAGAAATATAATTTATAATAGGAACAAGAAACATATATCAGTATCTTACATCTCCTTTACAGGCAGATAATTATAGGTTACTGAGTTTCAATTATGTACACAGAGGAGTTATCGATGAATCTCTGTTACATTACACAGGTCTTGTTATCAGAGTAATGGATTATTATTTACACATTATAAATAATTAAGAATTCACCAATGATCCGATAAAGTTCGATATGCATCAATAACTTTTCCATGAAACACTCCAGGCAAAAAGAGTCGATCCGCTAATGTCAGAGTCAAATTTTATTGCTTTGAATGGGATTCACAAGAAATTTGCACTTGAATAATAACAAAATTTACAAAGTACTAGATAAATAATCCAGCTATGAAATGAAACCCGATATGAAACACTATTTTAAGTTGTGACAAGATTCGAATCCTGATTGATACGTAACTCAACATAGGAGATATTCAATTATTGTAACTATGGGAAAATCATAAACTTATAAAAAAAAAATGTGTATAATCTCTCAAATTCTTGTTATGTGCGAGGATCTCGATAAATAGGTCAGTACATCTAAATAAACCTAATTTAATATACCTACCTCTTGGATGTATAATTTGTTTGATAGAACTAGTAATCACGTCTTGAGGAATGCAAATAGATTCAACACATTAGAAAGTACTGATGCATCAACATATCAACAAGACGATAGAATTCAACAAGTTCGGTATGGTGAAAATATTATTAAGATTGAATTCGTAGTAGGTTCTTTGAAAGATCAGAGGTAATTATTATTTATTTAGATATACTACATATAATTCTAAAAATATAGCTATAAGGAAATTACTTGAAGGTGCTCTAATATGCTGTTTACTTAATGATTATGTAAATTAAATTTTGGCCCCTCAATTAAAACTCCAATTCCCCAATAAATAAGTCAAACACGTTCCAAAAACTGAACGTAATTACACCCTTGGCTGAAAAAAATTCCACCTTATTAAGTATCCCCTTCTGGTGGCGTCGTAAGTTGTTTCTGATACCGAGGAGCTGAATGGTTTACTGCATCAGAAAACGCAAGAGAAGCCATTTTAATGATGGGGTATAATTACGGAGGTAGTTATTACACGAGACAAGATGGTGGAGGTTGGGGGAACCTTATCATGATCAAGAAAGGAAGGAAATTTTTCTTTTGTATTTCACAAACCGAAAGTACAAGTTTTTAGGAATAATAACAAATGAATAGAAATGTTCCTTATCGTAGTAACTAGAAGTTTAGAAAAACAATATCACAAGGTTCTAGCGAAACTATTATCTGATAATCTAATTCGCACTTTATTTTTCATACCTAAGGGTTTTATAATATAGCAATAAGGGAGTACGATTTTCAGCAAATTCTCTATAGTTAGAAAACAGTGAACATTTGTACAGAATAGTGTACTAATGTGAAACTAATAAGAGACAGGCATAGCCGTAACACCGTCAGAACAAAAATGTGAAAATAAGAAATTCATGTGCTCAAATCTGAATTTCAAGGTTTATGTTTTTGATTCACATTGATTTTTAGCTCTAATATCAAACACAGGAAATTACTAATCAGATTATTTGCATTCAGTTCTTGTATTATATTCAGATTCACCATACAAAGCTTTATAAACATCATTTGATAATATTGACAATGGAGTGGACATTCATGATATAAGTTATATATATATCTCCCTTGCCTTTATCCCATATTAGCTTATGTTGCTTTTGGGGTCGGCATTGTTCAACCTCATGGTTGAGGTTGGTAGGGTGGAGCAGGTTTTTTATGGCTGGATGCCCTTCCTAACGCCAACGATTCTATTTGATTTAACGTCCTGGATTAGGACGGGGGTTTTAACCTCCATTCGCTGGGAATCGTACCAGCTACCCACATTAACCTCACCCAGCCTGGGTAGGGCCGGAAATGGCAGCCTCACGTGTTTGGATGGAACAGAATTTTTTTTCGAAAAGTCTGCCCCAGCCGGGAGTTGAACTCGGGAACTCTGGACTACGGGCAGTAGTCACAACCATTACGCCACGGAGGCTGCTTCATGATATAAGTTATATTTTCTAAAAATATACAAGTATGTATGAAGAGTAGAAAACAAGAAATACGCCAGCATCTATTATAGCATATTGCAACTATAATAATTATAACACCAGCTATCTTGTCTTAAAGTACTTTTTAATGACTATAATGCGAATATTAAACATGAATTGAACATAATTTACCAACAGACTTTGCAAGTATATCTACTAGAAACTTGAATATTAGAAAATATCATACATTTTTTATCACCACTCTAACACTATACTTTACACGAGGATAATACCGACCTTATTCATACAGGGTGGGAAAAACACTAGTCAATGTCATAAAAGTTTTTTTCCCCTTATTAGGATTTCCCTCTGTATGAATTTTTTCGACAAAATCTGTTTCAGAAGGTTATGCCATTTTCTCTTTTGTAATTTTAAGGGCTATTCCCACATTATATCAACAAAAAAAATATCTGTCATTCCTTTTTAGCCATTTCTCTAACCCATCCTAAGCCTTTTTTATTTGGTTTCTAAGATATTGTGTGCCCTTTAAGTTTCCTTTCCCAATTTTTTTTTTTTTTTTTTTTTTTTTTTTTTGTCTGTCTTGTCCGTCTTTCTGAATTTTAGTCCTTATATCCTCACCAACCTAATTTAAAAAGGTGATATTGACAACAACATAAAAATCTGATTCAGATGCTTGTCTTCTAAATTCATCAACTTATAACCTGCTCTGTGGTTCTTGGAGGTAAAGTTCTCACTTATCACTCAGGAATTGCAAATCTGATTTCGATAATGTTTTAATGCATGATTATGATGATCACCCCTATTATACGGGCAGCCAAATATGACACTAACTTTGATTTTGGACTGAATTGATTTATACAATTACAAGCTGTATGGTCGTAATTCTTTAAGGAAAAGAAAATACAATTAATTAAGGCATGGCAAAACTATTGGAGTAAATAAATTTTGAAAAAATGTGGGAGGTCTTCCCACATTCTTGGGAAAGACTTTTCACAAAACTGGTCAAAATTTGACACGTCCTATGACAAGGAGGGAAATGGAAAATTGGAGAAAAAACTCATTTTTTTCATGTCCACACTGAACAGTGAACACTCACTAGCCTCCACCAATGCAGCAATGAGTAGCTAGTGCTGGAAACCGCATCAACATCATTATCACTCCCCTCGCCACCTCGTTACATGCTCTCAGCAAATTACTCACTGGATACTTTACATTAGCACAAATTACTTACTAGAATACTTAACACTAGATTTGATAGGCGAAGAACTGAGGATATAACAAGATTTATAAAAATCTTGAGAAAAAAATCACTGAAGATATGCACCTAGCCGACCTAGCGCTAACTACTATCACAAATCCTCTTTGCACCCAAAGTCCTCATGCGGGTACATTTGAATATTTAATACTAGATTTGAATAGGCGAAGAACTGAGGATATAAAAAGATTTAGAAAAATTAAGAAAATAACACTGAAGATAATGCATCTGGCAGACTTGGCGCTAACTACTTAAATAAATAATATTTGCACCTAAAGTCCTCATGCGAGTATTTGAATATTTAACACTAGATTTGAATAGGTGAGGAACTTAGGATATAATAAGATTTAGAAAAATCAAGAAATAATCACTAAAAATATCCACCTGGTAGACTTGGCGCTTATCACTAAAACAAATCCTCTTTGCACTCAACGTCTTCTTATGAGTACATTTTTCTAGTCCTACGTTTGAAGGGATAAATTGAATTCTTGTAGGTTTGTGCCCGTCTGTCTTTGTTTGAGGACACGACGTATGCAGTCTTTGGAGCCAAAGTTATAATTTCCACAGAGGTTCTAGTCTCTGAGGTTCTAGCACCACGGGTTTTTTTTTTTTTAAGTGGGGTTTTAACGTCGCCATGGTCATATCACAACGGGGGTTTTACCCTCCATTCGCAGGAAACTCACAAACCTGCTACTCACATTGACCTCACCCAGCCTGAGTGGGGCCGGGAAAAGCCAGCGTCACGAGAATTAGAATTAGAATGGTCACCAATCCTCGCTGGATGTCGCTTAACTTCGGTGTTCTGAAGGGAACCGGTGTATTCAACATGCCATCGACGCTGGCTTCACCACGGGTTTGAAAGACATAAGCAAACAAAATCGAGAAATGTGCACGAAATAAAGTAAAACAAGAACAATGCCCTCAAGCAACTCTGAGAACATAATATTAGGACAGAAGTACATTAGAATCCCGCTGGCTTGAAATTCAAGGGACAGAAGCGTCATTTCGAGTTATCCGGATTTCAAATAAGGATCGAAGTTCCACAAGGGCCGAAGAATTCTTTCGAGTCAACGGGATTTTGGACCGCAGGATTTTGAGCTAGCCAGATTCTATACTGTATCATGATGTAGTTCAGATATTACCGTGGCAGAGTGAGTTAGCGCGCTACGCATTGCACGCACGGTGACCTGGGTTTGATCTCCAGCGGGGCAGGATTTTTTCTGCTTTGTTCTTTGATGTTCGGGGTACACTCATACCTTGTGAGGAAAAATGAGTAGCTGTTTTAATGTGAGCAGCGACCAGTGGCGGAATTATAGGCAAAAATAAGATATTAGGATATTATAAGATATGGAAAAGTCCAATAGTTATGCGCTACCCACTGAAAATTGTGATATAATAACACAAAGAAACACATTTATTTATTTGTTTTTATTTATTTCCATCGAAATGAAAAGTTGAATGGACGCGAAGAGGTTAGTGAATGTTTTCATTGAACAAAAAATTCTACACGTTCTTTTGAAGTGTTGTGACATGGTTAATTTTTGTTTTAAATGAGTAGATAATTACAGGCATTAAAATTTCTAATTGACTCTACTTACTGTAAATTCATAGGTAATTGCAGACATTTTAGTTTTAATGTTACACTTCATTGTAATCAATAGCTCCATTGAATGTGCTAAGGCGTTTAATGGGTTGCTCATATTTAATGGAGCTCATTTAAAGAGAAATACATGACTGTTATAATCATTTGCTTCTTTCAATATTCTAAGTATAGGACAAAATAATTGTCAAAGCGTTTGAGGTAGGTAAAAAAGTACGTCTCATTATTCATAATATTTATGTACCTACTCCAAAAAGAATCTTTGAAAACAGTTAAAATCTTGATTTTTTGTTCGATCTGATTTTTTTGTAGATTTATAAAATATCTTCGTAACGATATTACTCTAGTTTTTTTATTGTTACCAGTTTAATTTGTCCATTTTGCATCTTTTGGCGAACACAACCATTATGTAGTTGTAGAAGGAGGTTTCTATTTTGACTTAAAGCATCCTTGCAAACTTGTAATAATTTACCGAGTCTACGATATCATGTTACGATAGTTTATAGTGTAGCACTATAATATGTGAAGAAAAGACATTCAGTGTAAACAATATAAATAATAATAAAAGTGATTTACTTAGTAGCGTCTTCGGATGATTGTTTTTCCACCACATCTTTATTGTTTCTTTTTTCTTGCTTAAAAAAAAACAACCAAAATATACACGGATGAAGACAGCGCGAGCAGTGTCGCCGAATTTATGACGTTTAATATGTTCAGCTGACAGCAGTTTCTCCTACATAGATGACACTTGCTGGCGCCATTCTTTCCTGCGATATGAAACTCGTCCAAATCATTGCTTCTACCATAACGTGTATGCTTCTACCGAGCTCTCGGTGTGCCAGGTCCTTATGGAGTTGAGAGAACAGAGAACCGGGCTTTGTTTACAAATATGGGCGGGAGGGGGGGCAACGTTGGCAAGTCTACGTGTGTTTAAGGTTCTGACTATTTGCTCAACACAGGGATAAAGTGAAATTGAAAACGGTTGCAACAAGAAACCATTTTTATATATTAGCCATTTATGGATATAGCTGTTAATTAATACAATAGTCATTAATAGATTCAGAGCTATTCATAACTTAGTCATTTATGGATGCAGAGCTGTTCATATATTAGTCATTCATAGATTAAGAACTGTAGTTATTCATGGATACAGAACTGTTCATACCTTAGTTATTTATAGATACAGAACTGTTCATACCTTAGCTATTCATGGATACAGAACTGTTCATAACTTAGTTATTTATGGATACAGAGTTGTTCATACCTTAGTTATTCATGGATACAGAACAGTTCATATCTTAGTTATTCATGGATACAGAACTGTTCATGTAACCCCATATCCATTGTTTTCATTATTCTTTTACCTTTTTTTGTCTACAACCTCTTTCCCAGACCATCACACACCCACACACTCTCTCTCACACACACACATACACATACGAACGCACGCACGCACACACACACACACACACACACACACCATCACACACATAAATATACACCACACACACCACGTATTATTTTATGTATTATTTTATGTATTATTTTATGTTTGTATTATTTTATGTTCTCCCTGACTTGTGTTTAACAATTGTTTAATATTGAAAGACACCAATAAAACATGAATTGAACTTAGTTATTTATGGATACAGAGTTGTTCATACCTTAGTTATTCATGGATACAGAACAGTTCATACCTTAGTGATTCATGGATACAGAACTGTTCATACCTTAGTGATTCATGGATACAGAACTGTTCATACCTTAGTTATTGATGGATACAGAACTGTTCATAACTTGGTTATTCATGGATACAGAACTGTTCATAACTTGGTTATTTATGGATACAGAGTTGTTCATACCTTAGTTATTCATGGATACAGAACAGTTCATACCTTAGTTATTGATGGATACAGAACTGTTCATACCTTAGTTATTCATGGATACAGAACTGTTCATACCTTAGTGATTCATGGATACAGAACTGTTCATACCTTAGTTATTGATGGATACAGAACTGTTCATACCTTAGTTATTCATGGATACAGAACTGTTCATAACTTGGTTATTTATGGATACAGAGTTGTTCATACCTTAGTTATTTATGGATACAGAGTTGTTTATAACTTAGTTATTCATGGATACAGGACTGTTCAATTGTTCATAAAAGCCAGCGTCGATGGCATGTTGAATACACCGGTTCCCTTCAGAACACCAAAGTTAAGCGACATCCAGCGAGGTTAAGACTTGGATGGGTGACCATTCAAATTCTAATTCTAGTGACGCTGGCTTTTCCCGGCCCCACTCAGGCTGGGTGAGGTCAATGTGAGTAGCAGGTTTGTGAGTTTCCTGCGAATGGAGAGTAAAACCCCCGTCGTGATATGACCATGGCAGTTGAAAGCGACGTTAAACCCCACAAAAAAAAAAAAAAAAATTGTTCATACCTTAGTTATTCATGGATACAGAACTGTTCATACCTTAGTTATTTATGGATAAAGAGTTGTTCATATATTATTTAATCATAAATACAAGAGCTGTTCATACATTAGTCATTCGTGGACTCAAACTACAGAGTTCCATCAACAAGACACATAATATAATAAATGACAAATAGTATGTCATGGAAAGCAGTACGGGATGCACAGTTTTAATATGACGAGAAAAAGAATGAAATAAACTTGTTCCAGCCAGTGTCGATGGCATGTTGAATACACCGGTTCCCTTCAGAACACCGAAGTTAAGCGACATCCAGCGAGGTTAAGACTTGGATGGGTGACCATTCAAATTCTAATTCTCGTGACGCTGGCTTTTCCCGGCCCCACTCAGGCTGGGTGAGGTCAATGTGAGTAGCAGGTTTGTGAGTTTCCTGCGAATGGAGAGTAAAACCCCCGTCGTGATATGACCATGGCAGTTGAAAGCGACGTTTAAACCGCACTTAAAAAAAAAAAAAAACTTGTTCGCTGCTTTACTTGCCACAAAATTTCATGTTTCACATATTTTCCAATGAAAATACGACTTGTCTTTAGAATAGCTAGCACTAGTCTGTTAGATTATTTATAGTTCCATTAAAATATAATATCTTCACTTCGATATCTTGGACCCACCTTGTCGCTTGCCTGGAAACCTCTATTGCTTTCCAGCAGGCCATAGCAACCATACTTCACGTACTTAATAGAGGACACGTCTGAGAGAGAGGCACTTGCCATTAATAATGGCGGACCCAGCGCAGACCAATAATATATTAATGGCCACTAAGCGTCTGGAGACATCTGAAAGCCTTCTGGGAAACTTGCACAGGACTTCAGGCAGGTATTTTATAGACTCATAGTTTGAACAACTACCAGCTACTGTTTTTTATCTATCGCTATACAAAGTTTCAACTCAGTTTAAAATAATAAATAAGATTTTTTTTTTTTTTGTCGTTGATCTTTTTGTTTCGTTTTTTTTTTTTTTTTTAGGGGGCGGGGGGTTTACGTCACTTTCAACTACATGGTCATATTACAACGGGCTTTTACACTCCATTCACTGGAAACACACACATCAGCTATTCAAATTCACCTTACCCATCAGAGTGGGGCCGGAAATAGCCAGCATGTGTTCTGAACTGTTATGTTTTCAACCAATTGAAATCCTGGATATAGCTGGATATGCTGTTATTATTTTCTTCGGTCTTGTTTAGTCATTCTTGTGTATCTATGTTTTGATGAAAAACGTAATGAAATAATGATTACCTGTGATATGAAGTTCAGTGGCGGCTCGTCGGGTGAAGACACTGAAGACATTTTCACCTAATTTTGAACAGTGAAAACACTACTCATAATCCCTTGAACATGGCACAATTGATCTAACTCAAAGAAAAAAAAAAAAAAAAAAAAAGAGTAAGCTTTGTGTAAAATAGATCAATGCTGCTTAACAATTCATGTTACTTTCCAAGGAGAACACCAAATGTGAAGACAATTCGAAATTGTCTTCAGTTGTCCTTGAATCAACCAATCAGAGTTGAGTATTTCCAAGTAGGTATCATGAAATATTAGGCAAGAACTATATCTATGTAATATGCTACTGAGGACAGTCTTCAGTTGTATTCAGTTTACAATATCTACACGAACTCATACGAAATGTCACGAAGCCACATACCATGTGCGATGTCATGTGTTTTTGATATTAACATTGTTGCCAGTAGCATTATGCCAGACCTAGGAAACCAGTCAATGATTTAGCCTCCCATATCTAGCACAATCTTGTAATATTAAAAAACAAAACAAATAATAATAATAATAATAACGTAGGCGTTAGGAAAGCATTATTTTGTGTCAGGAATTTTGGATATTATTTCTCATTTTTTGGGTTCTAGTTTTGTACATAGTTCCTAAACGATAGCCGATACCAATAAATTTTAACTATTTATGTATCTTGTCAACTATAGTCTTAAAAAGGACATATCGATTGAAGTCAATTCTCGGAAATAATTATTTAATGTAGGTACCGAAATTGAGCCAAATAAGATAATCTGGTATCTAGTTGTTCCAAGATGTTTTTAAATAGGGACAATGGTGGTCCTGTTTAAGATCCTGACTATGGAACCACTTTAAAAAAAATCATGAATTTAGACGTGTTGAAATGAAATTCTCAAGAGAAAATTCTGTTCAGGCGGTGTAGTATTATTTTTTTAAATAAATAAATACGTCTTACATGATTTGAGGGATTTCTTTAAATTTAAAATATAGCTCTTGAAGTTTGTAGAAATTTAGCTATGAAATTAACTTGGCAACATTGTATCTCTTATGTTTAGAATGTAAACAAAACTTGGTGCGCACTTTTTAAATTTTATTAGATTAATTAGATTATTTTCAAATCTTTTCAACGGTAATCAAGTGACTTTTAATTGGTGTAACTAATAAAGTTATTTCCCAGTATTTGATACAGGATAGAAACATTATTCTCACCTGATCTGACCTGTGCTTTTCATAATAAGTTGAATATGAAGTAGCTATGTACTTCTTTCAGTGTCAGTAATAACATTATAATTATGCAGGTTGCAGGTAGCTAAGCACACAGCTTCCAGTGAAGTACTTAAAATTATAAGGCAATATCTGTGTTTCTCATAAATTGTCACTTAAACATCAATGGTAACAGAAATTTAAGCTGATTTTATATATTTGTAGTAAGTATGTTTTCTTAGATTTATTTTGTAATCTGGTGGTGGATTTTCTTCCAGTTTTGGATTGTAATTTTTAGTCTTCAACTAACTTTCTTTCCTTCCCAGTTCTAACCCCTCTTTAAAATGTTGTACCTACCTATCTACTGAGGTATAATCCTAATATTTTTATTTTAATTCCTTTTTACCAACTTTCAGTTAATATTTTTTATTACGATGAATAACTAATAACAATATTTCAAAGAAACAATGAGATTCCCACAAAATCATGGGGTTCAAACATTAAAAGTAACCCCATTCAGATTAAGAAGTAATGAGGATAAGAAAGATATTATGATTACTGGATGTCCAATTTCTCCAATTACTATAACCACCACTAAAAAAGTAAAGCAAATGCCTGTCCCACAGCCATACAGTTCAAGCCTGAATGGCTTATGAAAAATGAATGGCTGTGTACCAGCTCAAGTGTTGACAAATTGTTCTGCTGGCCTTGTTTATTTATTAAGTACCAAGTGTTCTCCAAAAAAAGTACCTATAAAAACTTATATGATGCAAAACTGGTATGAGAGAAAACCATGCTCTGCAGGGAAACAGCCATAACTTACAATGGGCTGTGTTTAT
Organism: Bactericera cockerelli; assembly: GCA_024516035.1. Lineage (NCBI taxonomy): Eukaryota > Metazoa > Arthropoda > Insecta > Hemiptera > Triozidae > Bactericera > Bactericera cockerelli. The sequence continues at coordinate 34,717,375 of CM044958.1, forward strand.
GAGACCATAAGAACTAAGATCTGATAAATTAATAATTTTATTTTTTCAATACTTCTGGGTATAATTTGTCTTCACCTAGTCTTGAAGTCAGGAGCCGCCACTGATGAAGTTATTCTTAGGTAAGTCTAATGATAACATTTACAGGCAATCAGCATTACTAGCTCAACATCAGGAAAAGTATAATAGCAGGACCACCCTTAAAACACGAAGCTCGTAAATTACTTACACGTCACACATCTAAACTGAAAGTCGTAACATGAACTACTTGCACACGTTAATCTGGTTAATATATCACATGTGATGCCGAGCATCAAAATCCTTTCAAACAAGTACCAACAAAAACATGTTTCAGCTAAGAGTCAGAAAAGTTACATCTTAACTCTCATTAAGAAGAAAGAAAAGTTTAATTCACGTCCCAACTTTTGCAGCCCTCCCGGTAATTATGATTTTTCAGACAAAACAAATTAAGTCGAAAAAGTTCAAAATGCAAAAACTACGTGCCTAACTTTTAGAAGTGAGCTTGAAGACTATACCTGAGCGCCTCATTAAGGATAGAGAACAAAGGAACAGCAAACTTGACTTAACTTGAGAGTTTAATTCTTCAATTAGATTAGCGTTAATTGAAGCCGAATTAGACTCAATATTGTATCGAGATTAGCAGGGCTTGAATACTAAGCGCCAAATTATGAAACAGGATTACGCTTTAGGAATGGGCGAGAAAACAAACAGATGCATCAAATAAATTTATGTAGAAATTAGGTAAAATGTACTCATTTGTTATTATGACTTTTGCAAAGAAAATGGCATACATAGTATTTCTTGGTAATTTATTTATATAATTATACTCTTCTTCTCCTTCTTTTACTCTGTCTTATCCCGCTCAAGCAGGGTCGACGTTGTACAACCTTATGGTTGAGGTTGGTTGGTTTAGGCACATTTTTACGGCTGGATGCCCTTCCTAACGCCAACGATTCTATTTGATTTAACGTCCTGGATTAGGACGAGGGTTTCACCCTCCAATTGCTGGGAATCATACCAGCTACCAACATTAACCTCACCTAGCCTGGGTAGGGCAGGAAATTATACTCTAAACAGCCTAAACTGCCAACCAAATTTAATTCATTAGTTGTTTTTTCCCTTGAGAGAGGAGGCAAAATCTTCTGAGGTATTCAAGACGAAGTGTTGGTTTCCATATAAAGCAGTGCACCATACCCGCTAAAATCCTCCTCTCCATCAATTCGAAGACACCAGGAACTGGAACCTTCGGGTATGATTCAGTAGTAGGTAACTCTATATAGGAAGGTACACAGCGTACATAATTACTTTTGGAGTCACTAATGAAAAATTAAGAGTAATTAAATAAATAAATGACATATTATATGATTAGGTAAATACTGAAAATTCATTGTGGAGATAGATATTAGGAAGCATCAGAATCTTAAATTCTCTTTGAATTTCCACTCAACATAGGAATTTCCGAATGGGAATTTCACGATTCGGCCCAAATTACCTGAGTAGACCTTTTCCATAGCATGATTCGGCCCAAAAAAAACCACAAAAAAACACAACCCGATTCGGCCATAACCCGATTCGTCCCAAAACACTCTATCAAGTTTTGATCCCACACAAAAAATTCCACTTTTATTCCAACAAAAAGTCCCACTTTCATTCCACCAAAAAATCCCTATAAAATAGTATGGAAACATTGTTTTGAACCAGTAACAGTCATCTTTGTTATCACTGTGTGTTTGAGTGTTAGAAGGCCATGCCTCAAGAATATAGTAGGGTTAGGTAAAATACATAGAAGGCCATGCCTCAAGAATATAGTAGGGTTAGGTAAAATACATAGAAGGCCATGCCTCAAGAATATAGTAGGGTTAGGTAAAATACATAGAAGGCCATGCCTTAAGAATATAGTGGGGTTAGGTAAAATACATAGAAGGCCATGCCTCAAGAATATAGTAGGGTTAGGTAAAATACATAGAAGGCCATGCCTCAAGAATATAGTAGGGTTAGGTAAAATACATAGAAGGCCATGCCTAAAGAATATAGTAGGGTTAGGGATAATACATAGAAGGCCAAAGCCTGATATACAATATACATAGAAGGTAATTTCGTAATTTAATGTTGAATAATAAAAAATCCCTCAATATGTACGGTACTTAGAATGTTGCACTGGGCCGAATCGTGTTGTTTATTTTTTGGTCAAGATAACGTTTTGGGACGAATCGTTCGGTGACTTTTTTTACCTGAAATCGAAAACCTTTTTCATAAACCTTTTTGGGCCGAATCGTAATGCGCCCTTTCCGAATAAACGTAGAACATAGATTTTAGGTTGCATGAATGAGAAAAGCCTCCACCACATGCCGAGGCTACAAAGGACTCGAGTGTCACCACATGACTTTCCAACACTCAGAAGTCTGCACAAAGTCTTTTCACAAAAGCCGAGGAATGTGTTGAAGACATTTGCACTGGGAATATGAGAAAACATTTTACATGTTGGAGAAATACAACAAAAGATATTATGTAGACCTCATTCACATCATAAAAGATACGAGAAAAGCCAGAGCTCAGTGGAATCCCACTCTACATGTCAGTCTCAAGGATATCTCTGAAGGAAAGTAATATTTCATAATATTATGATTTAGTATTTCAGTCAATAACGATGGAGATGTAGAAAAACGGAAACCACCCCCCGACAGAATCCAAAACAATTTAGAACCTCAAGAAAATGTTCGTTCCGGGATAGCCTTTCTAAAAATCATGGAGTGAGATATGGCACAGTATTTTTTTCATTTTATCACAGCTGGAGGTTAACCCTTCCCACAAAAGGAAATTATTTTTCTTTTCACAAAGAAAGACGTTTGTATGAAACGTTGCTCTCAGCTCTGATTGAAATTTCTGCTCATTCACAATGAATGTGCATTCTGATGCCGCTAGAGTGTGAACTACCCATGCAACTAACAGAAACGTGATTGAATTTGGTATTTCTAACATCAAATTCAAAAACATTTCGTCAAAGGAAAAGTATTTGCCACCTCACTAACCGAGTGGTTGGCGTAATGGACGCCGGAAAAGAAGGTTGGCTTTCGAGTCTCAGTCGTGTTTATGACTTTGAGTGAATTAAATTTATACCGACCATTCTATCAGTGTTTCTTTCTTTGTCAATTTCACAACATTTTTAACTCAACTCAACATAGGTAATTACATAATTACAAAAACACACTTTCAAATCGTCAAATTTCAATAGTGTGATTATTATACCCATCTTTTGATCGGTAGTATAGTATCACATTAAAACCAAAATAATTCTGATATTTCCTTATCTTCTCTTATCTCCCACCCATTTCCTGTTTCTCCTTTAACTTCATCGCATTAAGAGTAACAAAATTGTTTCATTCATTCCCTCCACTCTTTAATTTTCCTCTTTCCCTCCTATATCTCACTTCCTCAACTATCTAATCCTTTCTTTCTTCCTCCATTACATTTCCTCTTAAATCTCACTGCCTCCCACTAGGTATCTAATTTTTTTATATCCTCCTTCATTTCATTCATCTTCTATCTCACCCCCTCCAATATCTAATTCTTATCCTTGCTCCTCTGCTGCATTCCGTTCTTCCCCCCTCTAATTACATACATTGACACCATGTACTACTTTGCATAATTCCTTTCTTTTTCTCTCCCTTTGCTCTCCAGTTTTGTCGTGTTTATTATGTTTTCTTTCTTCTCTATCATACTTGGTTGTGTTTTGTTCTTCCTCTTCTATGCTTTTGAAAAGTGTGGCGAGAGTCTGAACGAGGATGTGCGTGTTGTGTGTATGTGTGTGTGAGAGAGAGAGTATCAGAATGAGGGTGCTGAGTGTGTGTGTGAGGTGTGTTGTGTGTGTATCTATGTGAGTGTGTGAGAGAGAATAGAGATATACTTAGATCGACAGGTCTTTTTAAGTGGCTTGCGTCCCCTTTTAAATTTTAAATGAAAAAATATTTCTTTATGTACATAGCTGTCACAAAGTGTCATAGCATATGAAATTACATCTAAACCATCTGAAGGAGCTAGTAGTGCCGCAATAGAAGATAAAAACATAACAAAAACATAACCAACAACAGCAGACATACAATCCTCAAATAGAAAAGGAACAATTAGGAAAAATACATATAACAGATGAAATCAATAAATTAATTTATGAAACAAAAAGAAACAATAACCAAAATGATAAAGTAATTGATAATAAAAGAAAACAATCCAACAAAAAAGAACAAATCAAAATCATACATCAAAATATACAATGTATAAACAGAAAAATACCTCTACTTGAAAATTTTACAACCCAAGAAAAACCAGACATATTATGCATAACAGAACACTGGCAAAAACAAGATGCCCTTCAATTTATGAAAATAAAAGGCTATAACCTGAAAGCATACTATTCAAGAAACATAAAAATACACGGAGGAACAGCCATATACATAACTGAGGAAATTCCAACAAAAAACATAACAGAAATAACAAAAGGACCAAAACCACTAGAAGTTCATATGGAATGGTCAGGAGTAAAAATAAATGCAAAAAACTATACCATACAAATACTTACAATTTACAGATCTCCCAATGGGAACATTGACATATTCATAGAAGCACTTAATGATCTCTTCAACAAAAACAAAATAGATACCGTCAAAACAATAATATGTGGCGATTTTAATATTGACCACTTAAAACCTAACAATAACCTAACACTATTGACAGACCTACTAGAAAGCTACAAAATGATCAACCTGATTAAAGAAGCCACCAGAAATGATGCCGGACTAGACTACATCATAACAAATCAGGATGACAATGAAGTTCAAACAGGGAACCTAAATAATCATGGATCAGATCATTTAGCACAATACCTAAACATAATACTAAATACAAAAATAACAAAGAAAAGAGAGTGGAAGACAATCAAATATAGAAAAAACAATGAAGAAAATAAATTGAAGATGAAACAACTAATGAACGACACAGACTGGAACCACATATTAAACAGCAACAAACTAACTAATGAAAAAACAGAAGAACTCATGATAACCCTTATGAAACATTACAATACAGCGTATCCAGAAATTGAACGTAAAGTAATAGAAAAAGATAAAAGACAAGGATGGATCACACCTGAAATACTAGAAATGGGACAACAACTGAAAGAAATGCACTACAAAACTAAAATACTTAAAACAGATGAAATAAGGAAGTCATACAATGAGAAAATGAAAGTCTACAAACTATTAATAGAAAAAAGCAAGGAAAAGCATATTCAAGATAAAATTAACAAAGAAGAAAGCAAAGGTAAAAGTAAAAAAATGTGGAACTGCTTTAATGAAATAATTGGTAAAAACAAAGCAGATGAAAAAATAGAAATTCAAGTAAACAATAAAAAAATAACAGAAAATACAGTACTAGCAGAAGAATTCAACACATACTTCATAGAATCAGTAAGAGAAAAAATGAAAAAAATACCCAATGATAATAACACAGGAATAACAAATAATATCAACATAAATCCAAACAAAGCAAAAATGAAACTTGAACCAACAACCTACACAGAAGTAAAGAAAACCATTAAAGAATTGACCCCTAACACTGGCACACAATCCTGGGATATTCCCACCCATATAATAAAAGAAAATGACTTAATATTTACAAAAATACTACAAACTATTACAAATCAATCATTTAAAGAAGGCATATACCCAAACATCTTAAATCAGTTTGAAATCACTCCAAAGCATAAGAAAGGGAATAAAAACCAGATAGAAAACTATAGACCTCTCTATAAAACATCAAACATAGGAAAAATAATACAAAAACTATACACACAAAGACTCAATGAATATATGGAAAATAATGAACTCATTTGCACAGAACAACACGGATTCAGAAAAAAATCACTCAACAACCACAGCAACACATGAACTAATTACACATGTTAAAAACAAAGTAGACCAAAAACACCTAGTAGCGACTGTATTCTTCGACCAAACAGCAGCATTTGACATAATAGACAACAAAAAACTACTAGATAAACTAAAAAACATGGGAATAACTGATAATACACATGAATGGCTAAAAACATTTCTTGAAAATAGAAAAGTCAAAGTTAAAATAGGTGAAAAAACATCAAAAGAACAGTTAAATACAACTGGAGTAAGCCAGGGATCAAATCTAGGACCCACACTATACAACATATATACAACTGACTTCCCTAAAACAGTAACTGAAGGATTTACAATCATGTATGCTGATGACACATGCATAACAATCACAGCAAAAACACAAAAAGAACTAAAGGAAAAAACTGAAAAAAACAATAATAGAATATTTGCAATGGTGTACAATAAACAAAATGATACCAAATATGACTAAAACCAACTACCTAACATACTCTATAAACAAGAAAGAAACTCCAAACCTAGAAATAATAGTCAACAATGAACAAATAGAAAAGAAAGAAACAGTACGATACCTAGGAATAGAAATAGACTACACATTAAGATGGCACGAACATGTAAACAATATATGTAAAAAACTAAACCAACTATGCTACATGATTAACTACTTAAAAAGAACATTCCCCAGAAAATCTTTAATACAATTTTATCATGCATTTGGAGAGAGCCATCTGAGATATGCAATTATAGTGTGGGGCAAAACAACAGAACATAACAGAATATTCATAACACAGAAAAGAATTCTGAGAAAAATATTCAACCTGAACTACAGACAAACATGCAAAGAGACATTCATAAAAAACAATATACTAACATATTATGCCATATATTACATCGAAATAATCATGAACATACACAAACAGATAGACAAATTACCAAAGAACAAAGACAAACACTCATATGCAACAAGAACAGGAAATCATATACAAACACCATACAACAAAACAAAATATGGACAGCAAACTGCACAACAGTATGGAATATATTTATATAATAAAATGCCAGAAAAATACAAAAACATGGAACACCAAACATTAAAAATATATCTTTCCAATTTCCTAAAAACAATAGCACCTTACAATTTTGATGCCATTGAAAAAATATGGAAAGAAAATACAACACTATAAAAAAAATACTCACCTGGTATACCCTAAACAGATACATACTCACTATCTATTTATTAGTATTCTTCTATGATTTTTTTTTTTTTTTTTTTTTTTTTTTTTTTCTCTTGTTAACATGTCAACAACTAGAATTGAAGTTCATTTCACCCCGTTCCACTTTCTATAATATCTTTTAATTTTCTTATATCTACTTACCCTCTACTCTGTCAAAGTTCTTTTTTTTTTTTTTTTTTTTTTTTTTTTTTTTTTTTTTTTTTTTTTTTTTTTTTTATAAATATATTGTATATCCTATATTTATGTATTGTACTGACGATTGACTATGTCCACTTGTGGACCATAAGGTCTATAAACACTAATAAAATAAATAAAATAAATAAATTTTACATGTTGGAGAAATACAACAAAAGATATTATGTAGACCTCATTCACATCATAAAAGATACGAGAAAAGCCAGAGCTCAGTGGAATCCCACTCTACATGTCAGTCTCAAGGATATCTCTGAAGGAAAGTAATATTTCATAATATTATGATTTAGTATTTCAGTCAATAACGATGGAGATGTAGAAAAACGGAAACCACCCCCCGACAGAATCCAAAACAATTTAGAACCTCAAGAAAATGTTCGTTCCGGGATAGCCTTTCTAAAAATCATGGAGTGAGATATGGCACAGTATTTTTTTCATTTTATCACAGCTGGAGGTTAACCCTTCCCACAAAAGGAAATTATTTTTCTTTTCACAAAGAAAGACGTTTGTATGAAACGTTGCTCTCAGCTCTGATTGAAATTTCTGCTCATTCACAATGAATGTGCATTCTGATGCCGCTAGAGTGTGAACTACCCATGCAACTAACAGAAACGTGATTGAATTTGGTATTTCTAACATCAAATTCAAAAACATTTCGTCAAAGGAAAAGTATTTGCCACCTCACTAACCGAGTGGTTGGCGTAATGGACGCCGGAAAAGAAGGTTGGCTTTCGAGTCTCAGTCGTGTTTATGACTTTGAGTGAATTAAATTTATACCGACCATTCTATCAGTGTTTCTTTCTTTGTCAATTTCACAACATTTTAACTCAACTCAACATAGGTAATTACATAATTACAAAAACACACTTTCAAATCGTCAAATTTCAATAGTGTGATTATTATACCCATCTTTTGATCGGTAGTATAGTATCACATTAAAACCAAAATAATTCTGATATTTCCTTATCTTCTCTTATCTCCCACCCATTTCCTGTTTCTCCTTTAACTTCATCGCATTAAGAGTAACAAAATTGTTTCATTCATTCCCTCCACTCTTTAATTTTCCTCTTTCCCTCCTATATCTCACTTCCTCAACTATCTAATCCTTTCTTTCTTCCTCCATTACATTTCCTCTTAAATCTCACTGCCTCCCACTAGGTATCTAATTTTTTTATATCCTCCTTCATTTCATTCATCTTCTATCTCACCCCCTCCAATATCTAATTCTTATCCTTGCTCCTCTGCTGCATTCCGTTCTTCCCCCCTCTAATTACATACATTGACACCATGTACTACTTTGCATAATTCCTTTCTTTTTCTCTCCCTTTGCTCTCCAGTTTTGTCGTGTTTATTATGTTTTCTTTCTTCTCTATCATACTTGGTTGTGTTTTGTTCTTCCTCTTCTATGCTTTTGAAAAGTGTGGCGAGAGTCTGAACGAGGATGTGCGTGTTGTGTGTATGTGTGTGTGAGAGAGAGAGTATCAGAATGAGGGTGCTGAGTGTGTGTGTGAGGTGTGTTGTGTGTGTATCTATGTGAGTGTGTGAGAGAGAATAGAGATATACTTAGATCGACAGGTCTTTTTAAGTGGCTTGCGTCCCCTTTTAAATTTTAAATGAAAAAATATTTCTTTATGTACATAGCTGTCACAAAGTGTCATAGCATATGAAATTACATCTAAACCATCTGAAGGAGCTAGTAGTGCCGCAATAGAAGATAAATATGTAGTACATATATGTATATGTATGATAGGTAAGTATAAAACAGTGGCAAATTTGGGTTGTGCTAACAACAAATTGACCAACCGTAAATACCTATAAATTAATTTTACCCCCATTTATTATTGCCGCAATATGTTGTAATAACCTATTTCTAGTAGTACTACAATATGTGTGTTCTAGTATTTTCTTTAGGATATCAGCGTAAATCTCAATGATTGATTCAATCTAAAATGCAGTATACTAAAACGTGGTGCACGCCTTCCATGGTATCATAATAATAATTAATTAGTACTCTAGAGTCATTTTGCAGATTGTTGATTGAATAATAAGGGAATATTTAGGTGAAAATGGCCAATAAGGCCATATATGTATGTACTATGTAGATTCAGTCCAAACTTGTGTTTCGCTAACTATAAATGAGTGTGAAAATGAACCCACATATTCAGCCGGATGGTCAGGAAGACTGAAGAGGAATCTCGCATTTTCGCTTTCACCGTGCATTTCACAGCTTGTCAACTGCGAGTTGACACTTCTCTCTTCACTTCACTGACTCTCCCTCTGCTCTCTATGTATTCATAGAATAGAAATGTCTATTTATTTTACAAGAATAATAAATACAGCGCGCTTTCTTCCCGGGGAAGAATGGCGTAGACGGTGCGGAATGACGCTGTGCTAGGTGCTTGCTGAATAACTTTACACACATGACTATTTAAGTACTGTTCTGCATGAGAAGTTTCTGTAGAGTCAGCGAGGGTGGGCGAACTCTTCTCTTCTGGCAACGTTGCAACTGTATTGTCAAAAGTAAATACTCAACTTACTTGTTTCTACGCATACATTCTATTATTATTATTGAACAATTTTGATCAATCTCTATTTACAATTTTTTATATACAGTGAAAATGTATAATTAATGAAAGGTAAACAAAAATTGATCAAGGGTGGTGATAATGCCTTTGGCATTCTCATGAATACCTTCGATTCTATTCTTGAACCCACCATTTCACCAGGTACTCGACTACTAAGACTTTACATGGTGTGAAAGGTGCTCAAGAGTGCGAAACTTGATCGATAAGGCGGCGGACATGGTAACCTGGAGGTCGGTGGTTCAAGTTCCGTTTTGTGGATTTAGAAAAGCAAGTTTGAGTAGTTCTAATATTAAGAAAGTGATTAGCACAAATATGATAACTTTTTTTTTAATTTTTTCTCGTGAGTATGATTCTAGATTTCCAGTCTTGAACCTATCAGTTCACTAAGTAGGTACTTGATTACTGAGACTCCCAGCGAGGGAGCAGCATCTTCTCTCCTAGTAAAGATGGAGTCCTTGAGCAGATAAAAAAGTACCTTCGAACTGAGTCTCAAATCGCTTTCTCAAACTAATAGAACCCCTCATTATCACTTCATGTAACAAATTTTTAACTTTCTGTCTGTACGATCTTTGAGATTTAGGGCCAAATTATAAAACAGGATAAATACCCATGATTTGTTAATTTAAGCCACTATCACTTAACAGCTGATATAAAAGTGCTCTAATTGGCTAAAATTCTCACCAGAGGGCGTGTTAAGGGATAAGAGTATAAGCACTGGTACCTATTTTGTGCTAGAAATAGCAACCTGTGTGTTGTGTATATATATGTGGGACAAGATATAATATGATAATTGTATGCTATTACAACATAATAATATCCAGAACGCGTATGAAGTACCCAAGGATGAAAGAACCTGATTCATTTTAAAATTGCCTCTGTGTAAATATTTTTGTTGCTACCCATGGCAGTCTTTTGTAATTTATTTCACTAAGGGGTAGGACCATTCCGCTCTGATACAATTATTACAAAAATAATAAAATGCGAACTGTTACTTTGAGAAAAAAAAAAAGAATAATCAGAGGATGCAGAGCGCGATGCATATTTAATTTGCAAGCTCGAATATGACATGTATTTCTGCATATTGATATTCGCGTACGATTTTTTAATGGAATTAATAATCAAAAAGTGTTTGATATACACATGGGTATTGCGAACAGGGGCATTTTCAAGGGTTATCATGAATTTCTTTTGTTCAAGGAATATACATGTGTAATTTATTAATCTTACATTTGACCTATTAAGGAGCGCGGTAGCGCTCCGACCCGCCAAGTCAATCGAAATAGTTCGCGCGCTACCAAGAGTATACTATACGCGACAGCATAAGTAGCACATTTCGTGTAGTTGTAGGAGAAAAAGTACAAGTGATGGAGGAAATTGAACTACATATACAGATTGGGGCACGATAATAGACAAGCTTTTAAAAAAGAAACATCGAAATCGTTTGAGTTAAGTTGGTCAAAAACACACTGTAAAAACGTCATTTTTTTTCAAAAAATTCTGCTTCTTCTTTGACGTTGACCGCTCTACAGCCAAAACTACTGGACCGATTTTCATGAACGATGGCTCATTTTTTTTCTTCTGGGTGGTAGGTGTGCCTTTTTATGGTTTCATCATCCCAAAAGCTACCATTTGGCCGTTAATTAGGAAAAGGATCATTTTCAGAGCTCAGAATAACATTGCAGTATAGATATTTAATCTAGTTTATTATGTATTGTATACCTATTCATTCACAAACCTTTCAATCCACATGTCCCGATGTGAAATTGTATAAAGATATACTAACCCATAAATAGTCGCCGGTGCTGAGTGAGTTAGCGCGCTAAGCTTACCACGCATGGTGGCCTGTATTCGATCCCCAGCTGGGCAGGAATTTTTCTGCACTTTACTTGGGTGTTTGGGGTCCACTCATACCTCGTGAGGAAAAATGAGTAGTTACTGAATAAGTAGGTAACGACCAGTGACGGCATTACCAGAGTTAAAATAAATTAATGTAATAGAATTTGAAAAGTAAAGGAGGCTCTTAGTAATGCTGCACTACCCACAAAATTTGTGAAGAGGCCTTGTGCTTGACCACAAATAATTTCATACATACACATAGCTATAATAAACCTGTAATGCCCAAGGAGTGAAAAAGACAAGATTTTTTTTTCTTCTAAAATGTTGGTTAGGTATATTAGGTTCAAAAATGTAAAAAAAATCTCTAGTACCCAATGTTACATAATGTATGTGTAACATGAATGTCATAAATATTTGGGGACCTTTTTAAGTGGGAAATGTAGAAGTTTCATAGAAAACTTTGTAAAAGCCCCTACACTACCTAATACCTATTCCTAATTAGGAATGTTAGGTACATAGGAAGTGAAAGGCTTTTTCCTCCCTATCCAATTCTCTAGTAGGTAAATATTTCTTTCACTGGCCGCTAAAAATATTATTATACAAAGTAAAATAAATTGAAGCTTTTATATGTTGCAAACACCACTGTAGTATGTCAACAGTCCAGTTAGCTCAGTGGTTAAGGCGGCACTGAGTAGAGCTAGAGATGTTAGAGGTCCGCGGGTTCGAGCTGAGACATGTAATTTTTTTTTAACAAAATACTCTTTACTTGTTTTAGTTTTACATAATTTACATTAAATTTAGTGAGTTTATGAGGTACTATTAACCTTTTTGTTGTGGGTTGTGTTGTACCTCATTTATAATATAAAATAAAAAATTAACAGTTAAAAAAAATATATTTATACATTTATTACTCAACACAATAAGCTTCGTTCTCAGTATTCTTTCACAGAAATTAATTGTAAAAATACATAGTTATCCTCCCATTTGGGATTTTTACCTCATAATAATACATCTCGGGCATACTGCTGGAATAATGGGACTTAAAAGTCTTTATTATTATATCTGACATAAATTAAGGAAATATGTTCAGGGTGTACCCACTATTTGAACCAGTTGAGGGGCCCATCTGGATAAAATGAATGGCACCACACAGCATCCTTGTAAAAATCTGTGACACAGTGCCAATTTATGAAACGGGATTAATTTTAGAATAACCCGGACTATCTCTCTAATCGTTCTTCGACTTGAGGGAGGGTCTCGCTTGTTATCTTACCTTCTTTTAAACATAATTAACCGAACACAGTGAGAACGAACTCACTAAGTGAGGTTATACGCCAGAGCAAAATTAGCACAATTCTTGTAGTTGTAGGAAAAAAAGTACAAGTGATGAAGGAACTCGGACTATAAATAAATATAGATTGGGGCACGATAAAGACAAGCTTTGAAAAAAGAACCATCAAAATCGTTTGAGTTAAGTTGGAGAAAACCAAACTTTAAAAACGTCATTTTTTTCATCGTTTTCTGATTCTTCTTTCACGTTGACCGCTCTACAGCCAAAACTACTTGACCGATTTTCACAAACGATGGCAAATTTTTTTCTCGTGAGTGGTAGGTGTGCTTTTTTATTGTTCTATTATCCTAAAAGGGACATTTGGCCCTTAATTGGGAAAAGGATCATTTTCAGAGCTCAGAAAAAAGTTGGTGTATAGATATTCAGTATCTAGTATATTATCACTCTCCCAGATGAGTCAAAAGTCGCATATCTACTTTTTAGGTGAAAGAATAATTTGGAGAAGGATACTGTGCTTAGGTATGAATATCAAACTAAAATCTTTATCTTCACATTCAAACTGTTTCATTTATCAACACTTGTTCCTTTAAAGTCATTATTTAATATGTTAAATAGTTTTATATTGAAACAACATGTATCATTCACCCCACACCTATACAGGGCCACTACAAAAAGTTATAAGATCCCCCAAAAAATATCACTTCGTGACATAAAAAAGTCCCGCCAAGTCGTTCCCCAAAAATATTTCAGTTCCCAAATTCATCCCTCCCTCCCTTCCCAAAAAATATATTAGTTATTTGTGACCTCCCCCAAAAAAATTATTGAAATCAATTTATGGCCCCGCCTTTTATTCATTCACCTAAGTGCAACAGTGTACTTATTAATAGCCTCCCCTCTCTCTTTCTTCTAATGTCCTCTTTCTTTTGTTCCTTATTGCATGTTGGAATGTTTCCTTTACAAACTCAGAACTTAAGTCTTATTTCCTTGCTCCTTTCACCGACTTGGGCTCTTGGCGGAGTACCACTAACTGGGAATAATTTTTTTTTAAATCTAATAGACAGTGCTATTTTAAAAGAATTAAAAAGAGATAATTTAACATAATGGTTCTTATGGAGAACAGGAAATGAGAAGTCTAGCCGACCGCGACCCAAGGATGCATTATCTGTATCTAAGTCGCAAAATATCTGCCACCAACGAGAATTGGACCATCAGAACGAGTCACGATTCCAGCTCATTTCCAAGGAACACATGTTTACATATGTCTACATTTATATATAATCTTAGAAAAAAACCAAGACATCAGTTCCTTTGGCTAAGAACGGACCTGCTTGGTGGTACTCCGCCAAGAGCCCAAGTCGGTGAAAGGAGCAAGGAAATAAGACTTAAGTTCTGAGTTTGTAAAGGAAACATTCCAACATGCAATAAGGAACAAAAGAAAGAGGACATTAGAAGAAAGAGAGAGGGGAGGCTATTAATAAGTACACTGTTGCACTTAGGTGAATGAATAAAAGGCGGGGCCATAAATTGATTTCAATAATTTTTTTGGGGGAGGTCACAAATAACTAATATATTTTTTGGGAAGGGAGGGAGGGATGAATTTGGGAACTGAAATATTTTTGGGGAACGACTTGGCGGGACTTTTTTATGTCACGAAGTGATATTTTTTGGGGGATACAACCTACTTTTGTGTTTTAGAGCCTTGCAAGGCTCTAAAAGACAAAGGAAGTTCAAACGCAACAACCATTATTCATTGAGCGCCGCGTTTCGGCTTTTATTTTCTCTGATAAACACACCTTCATGGCACAGGACCGCTGTCCAACGCAAGGCTTTCAAAACTGATGTTATTTTAATAAGTATTAATTACTAGCTGCTAACACGTCCTTCGGTGAAGGAAGGAAATCCGTTTCAGTAGGCCGCGACAGAAATTAATATGAAATTTCATATTGTATATTTTCTATTTACATTTATCTATTTATGAAATATGAAAAATTCCCTCCAAGTCTGAAGAACGAGGTACTGTGCCCATCACAGCTGCCGCATTTCCTCTTTAGATATCCACCATAGCGCAGTGGGTATCACACAAAAAATTCCTCCGTTGAACTCGCTCCTGAAATCGCCCTGGGGGACACAGATGCTGCTGAAACGTGGCTCAGGGCTGACGGGGTGGAATCAGAGCGCGACTACACTCGATACCAGACTTCATAAACTCAAAGCTATCAATGCTATGTACAACAAACACAAACAGGATGGTGTAGACGCACTATGTACAGAACCTGTTAAAAACAATATTAAAATACTGTAAAAATATTTAGGTATACATAAAAAAAAATGTACAACTATACTTATTTTATGCACTATGGAAATCCAACCTCGGTAGAGCACGATCAATAAGGCGGATTTATAACCTAGAGGCCACTGGTTCAAGCCCAAGTTGCTATTCTAATATTAAGAAGGCAGGATCAATTAACCACAACATATCTTTTTTTTTATGATTTATTAACAAAATATATGGTTACGATTCTATAAATCTATTAAATTTTGATTGATAGTTACACATTTTTTTTTGATTTGTAGAGAAGGTAGGTAAATAATACCTTTTGCACTGGGACATCGAAAAATAAGAGTAGTGCAATTTTAAGCCGCCCTTCATACATATTTAAATCCTCAATACAGTCGATATACCGTTGTGCAAATGTGCATCGTCTTGCTCATTGATACTCTTCTTCTTCTCCTCCTCCTCCTCCTCCTCCCCCCTCCCTCCCTTCCTTCTTCTTCATACTTCTACTCCTCCTCCCTTTTTCAATTCAACTCCTTTCCTCCCGAAGAATTTGTTTAAAACTCTGATACGGGCGTTTCTGCACGGCAAATTAAATTATCACGACATATCGTAGGAGAAGGTGACAACAGAAGCATGGTAGAAAAATTGAGATGGAAATATGCAACTGATGTATCAAGTACATAAATATTCATCGGAAGAACTACGTAATGGACCGTTTTTTATTGTACTCAATTAGGAATTATAAGTCCCTGTTATCCGTCCAGAAAGATGCTCCGGTGCAATGAGGTCATGTTTACAAATAGTTAAATTAAGAAAAATCACTGAACTGGGCGGGATCCGAAACCAAATGTTACTTTACTATTTGATAAAATTAGAAAATACAAGTATACATGAGATTAGAAAGAAGCTATTATATTAAAAATGTAATCAAATGCATCTCACACACAAGAATTATTAAAAATGCTACCAATCTTTAGAAGCAGCAAGCGGAATTTAATCTATCTTACTTTCTTCACAGCAAGACTGTCATCGAAAAAAATAAGTCCCATTACGCCACCAGTAAAGTTTACCTGTTGCAGAGATATTACCAGCTGCACACTGCATAAGATATGAGACTGCAATGTATGCTGCATCCTTGCTAATAAGGAGACTAAAGTTCATACGACTGAGAGCGTCATCAGCTCTAATGAGCAATTTGGGAGTTAACTCAACGCGAGGATGAGCATGAGAAAGAGAAAGGAAGAAACAGGAAAAACACATAAAGCACATTTATTATTAAACATTACTACAGGAACATATCCCCCAAACACCCGTAAAAAACTCCTTAATTTGAAAATATGATCATGATATTATTAATGTGTTATTTATGATTGGGAGGAACAATACAAAATGTGAATTGTTTCTACCTCCTCGAATACTTCTCGACATAAAAATCGCGTAGGGGGTATAAAGTTTGGAGACTGTTTCCTTAATTAGGTAACTTTGCCGCCGAACAAAAGGTTTACGACTTTTACAATACCCTTGAAAGAACAACTTTCATTGGCAAAGATACACGCGAAATAGAATGTTTCAGGAACCATAATATAAGACTCTCTCGATTCATATTTCACTTGTGAAATAAACCACAATGAATTTTTTGTGGAAATGATACCAAAAGGATAGCCAAGAAATATTTTTTCTTTCCTCTTTGACACGCTAATATTGAAAAACAAAAGTACCTAATTATTGATGGATACCTGAAAAATTATTTTTTCACAATTAAAAAGTAAAAAAAAAATGTCTGAATTTTAGTTTTAAGTGGTTTTAATAACAATATCTTTGACATGATTATAATGCCTGTCATTGTCTGTACAATCTGTACATAGCTGAAGATGGTTTTACGAAATTCTGTAGACACTTCCAATATTTCAATGAGCACATGCAATATCTTGAAAAATCAATACTTGCTCCTTATCCCTCATCAAGACTTGATCAGTGATGTTAACATGATTACAGTCCTATAGTAGCTCTGGACATTTTGAAAGGAATGTTTCCTGGATCATCTCCGCATCTTGGGCCTTGTGATTTTTGCCTTGCAATTTGTTTTCTCTGAGCCTTATGTGATAGCAGGGGTTTTAAAAGATCGCTCAACAAATGTGGATGGAGGTGTATATCTGTCAAGAATTTGAACCTATCCACGCCTCGAAAGTTTCCAAAAACGTCTTAAGAAATGTATTGATAATGGTGGGCATTATCTCTAAGATAATTATCATTGTGTTCAAATCAAATATACCACTTGAAGATGGTATTCAGACACTTGTTTTTCCGTTCAATTTTTTTCCTCTACGAATCTAATAGGTCTGTACTTTTGATTTTATAGGCATTCCAAAAAGAAATTCTCCAGGCTGCAGTCAAAATCTTCATGCTAGAAATTAATGACAATGTCGCATTTAAAAGATAATGGTTGGGTGGAAGAGATTGCCATAAGCAATAACCCCGCCCTTTAGTTAGGACATATGTTATTAATTATATGTATATTTTTCTATTCTTTTTTATCTTTATCGTATATATTTTTTTCATTTTTTGATTGTTTTATCTAATAAAGTGTTTAATAATAATAATAATAATCAACTGGACGATATTACCCTAAATCGGATCAAGCAGAGTCAAGCAATGCCATGTCTCATTGTTAAGTACTTGTGTTGTAACTGTCTGAAGTGGCTTTGGCTTCTATTTGATGAAGAAGCTTAAGAAGGGAAGAGAATAAGAAGAACTGATGAGAAGTAGGTACTCAAGAACAGAGCACACATTAGAGCTCGTTAAATCACTCGGAACTATAAAACAAATATTTAATGAAGTGCATCTGGGTGTTCTGTTCCAGCTAATCACTCAGTGATTAATCTGGAGACATTAGCCTCGTTATCCCGAGCTGTCCAGGAACTCCCTGGCTGAGAATACAGGGACCCCACCCTGTGCCTTGCGCCATGAATACAAAACTGTATTACTTCCGATAAGTTTTTAATATTAGAAGTCGGAAGTATCGTGTTCGTTTTCATAAAAAAAAAGTATATTTGCTCCGATGTTTTTTTTATTTTCATATTACTGGACGTTTCGTAACCTCCTGAGCATCTTTCGTTTTGTGTCTGTCTGTCAGTCTGGAAAAATAAGGTCTACGACTTGCCGATACAGAATTTTTTGTGAAATATAGAATGAAGGAAAAATAGTATACTATCATACAAAATCAAATTTGAAGAGAATCGGTTAAGATGTTTTGGAGATACAAGTGATTTAGTAGAAAATCTCAAAATTGCCATGTTTGTACAAGGTGGACCAATCACGAGGAAGTTTTGTGTCCATAATTGTAAGTATATTTTCAAATAATTCTATATAATAATTATATAAGGGGTTTCAATGTAATGAGTTGTATTATTTAAAATACAAATAAGTAGTCTGAGTACATACCTACCGATTAACTTTAATTATTTTACGTGTGTTTTAATAAACAATAATTTAACATTTTCAATTATTAAACATTTTACTAATGGAATTTGAAAAGTTTATAACTATAGGTAAGGTAGATATTAGAAAACTGGAAACGAGAACTAGGTTCTAAATGATTATTATT
This sequence comes from Bactericera cockerelli, assembly GCA_024516035.1. Lineage (NCBI taxonomy): Eukaryota > Metazoa > Arthropoda > Insecta > Hemiptera > Triozidae > Bactericera > Bactericera cockerelli. The sequence continues at coordinate 34,736,332 of CM044958.1, forward strand.
TTTAAATGATAAATTTGTAAATAAATTTCAGATACTTTGAATGCACTTCATCCTTGAGAATGCTTATTTTAGTTTCCTCATTAGCTAGTTTTGTATAACTTGTAATTGAAACTGAACTAATTGAAAATGCCTTAAATAGCTCAAGTAGGAACAACAAACATGATTTTGTTAAATAAATAAAATAGCTAGAGGAATATGTGAAAGCATTAAGACAGAATTATGTCCTGAAATTTTCAAGTTTAAAATCTACCATTAGGACAAATATTATTTCTCCTCTTCAGTATTCAAGTCTGTAATGAATATTATCTAAATGATTTATTCATATTTATGAGACTAAAATCAAGATACCTACTCTTACCAATGCTACAGTCGATTTTCAGTAATTAGGTTTAATATTTATATACTGTTGCATAAAAACACTATCTACCTAATTACCTATACATATAAAAATCTCTAGAAAATCTTACTACTTTATACTTTTAAGAAAGACTGACTGATACCGAGGTTATGTTATCAGAAAAAATATTTTTAAAAAGTATAGAAAAACCCTCATCCTATTTAAAATGTTTTTGATGAAACATGATTATCAAAGCAAAAAAAAAAATCAGTTCCAATTGGAATTTTTGTATCAAAATAGTTCAGTTAGGTAATCATTATTAATCTTTTCGTTTATCTCCAACGAAAAAAAGAAGAAGAAAATTACCTAAAGGACTGAATAGGTTATCGTAACGTGACAGCACCAATATTTACTTAGTGATCTCGCAGTGATTGAAAAACACTAATTACATAATAAACAGACGAGTAATTTACTGAAAATAAACACTTCTCTTTTGACACCTTTTATTGTATTCGAATAATTCTAACCATACGTCATCGATATACGTAAGTAGAAAACCTATAAAATAGGAAATAGGTTCAATTCTGTCACTAAATTTATAAAATTTATTGATATCCATTTTTAGAGGTCGAAAAGGGCTTAGTTCTGACTGTTTGAATTACCTACGGTTTAAAATATGTAGCTAATAAAATTATGCCTAATAAGAAGGTATGTACAAGTATTATATAATATATTATTTATGCATGTACAATGTACATACATAATATATACCAATTCTAAATTAATGTAAGTTCCATAATGTCACAATAAATATGGACTGTTTTATATTGAATTGGATCATACCTACCTAACTTTAATGTAGAAATCTTACTGAGTCAACATAATGAAATAAATAAATAAAATGCAAAAAGATCACATGTTGTATAAAATAGGCACCTATAACCTATATGTTATAACCAACCGAAACTAATATTAAATTTACTCATTATTAAAAAAAATGGATATTTTCCCATTTAGTTTGCTAGAGAAATATTCACAATAACATCATTTGAGTGCCTTTCACAAAAAAATCATCTCCCTGTGTTGATATGAAATTATTCATGACGTATTCTCAAGTTATTCTCCTCGCTGGAAAAAAGCTAAGAAGTTTGAATATTGAAAAGTTTCTCCAGATTTTGAAGAAGTGAGATTAAAGTGAGAGCTAAGATGAAGAAGAAGTTCAATTTAAAATGAGATAGGGAAAGAGGGATTATAAAGTAAGAAGAAATGATAGTGATACTCTTTCTTTGCATTTATAAATGTACGCTAGGTAGAGAGCTGGAAAACAGCTTACTCTAGTATTTTTCTTGATAAATCAAGGAAAATGGCATTACTTGCTTTTCCTTTTACAGTCTAAAAACGGAATAGACTTTTTGGTGGATGAGATGCTCTTCTGCATTCCATTTCACGAGAATTTCTAAATTCTGTCTAACTTAACTGTCAAATTTTGACAATATTTCCACTTCTATGCGATAACGATCACCTCTCACGAACATGGAATCTTTATTGTTGTACTTTTGTTCTTTTACTTTTACCGAGGTCCTCATCAATAACAAGTGCCCTTCCATTGTCCACAGGAAAACCAAAAGCAGTACGAAGCAGTGATAAAAAAAAATGTGCGGTTTGTAGTTACACCCTTTTCTACCCATTTTTATGTTTACACAAGTTCTCAACTTTTTTATTTAGTTTTATTATTTGAAAACCACTTTGACCAGAAAAAGTTTCTGCAGGCGTTTTCACTGCACGATATTATTTTATTTGCGGGTTTATTTTTCAACAAACATAAATCAAGAAGCATTCCACAAAGCACTGGGACTTTATTGAAAAGCTGCCCCCGACTTAAATTTTCTGTTACACTGAAATGGTTTATTTTCTTCATTTTGAGGACTTAACGTTGCAAAAATAAGAAGCTTTAAAACGAATAACGCAACGAGAGACAAATAGATGCAATAGAAGATGTACGAAAAATCCAACAATGTGGTTGTTAAGATCGAACATTGAACCGCAGAGTTTGAAAGCAATGTAGTATTTCAATGTAAATTTGGTTTTGAATGGATTTTTTTTTGTTGTAATTTCTATATTTCAAAATGCAAATAGAGTGATTTTGTTACATTATTTTTCTAAAACAGAGCTGTTTAACTTTGAACCACAAATTCCCAAAACGAATAAAAATCGGTTTCACAGTAGAAATTTTAAAACGAAATTTTAATCCTCTTTCAGTATAAAAAAAAATCGTTAAAGATGTGACATGAGACTTTTTTGTTCTTTATTACTAAAAAAATACTACGCGAATATTTCTTTGTTGTATCAATAAGTTTTTTCTCTCGATTGGAATTTTATGGAAGATGATCAATTATTATCTTTGTTGTTGTTGTTTTTCTTATAGAACTGTTTGATTTATAAAGTCCAATAATAATGGTAAATTCACCTGTTGTGGTGTGGATATCTATTTGATTTCTTTTTTACTAGTTAACTACTTATTCTGGTAGGTATAATTAGGTTAGGTATATTCACAGAACAAAAGCCCAAATTTTAAAACAGGATTAAATGGACTTTCAATCCTCGAGTCGGACTTTCAACCAATCACAGCGCTCTATAGCCTGACTTGAGGGACAATCTAGCTTATCTCAAATATAATCCTGTTTTATAGTTCGGCCCTAGGAGATACCTATGTATATTGATATTAGTATCAAAGTATTTTAATTTATTACTCTCACTATTTATCTCGTACTAAGCAAAAACCTGTATTACAGTCTCACTCTCCTAATTCAGTAAAAGTTGTTCTCAATATCAATTATGCATATTTGCATTAGGGAGTCATAAAGAGCAATTAGGCAAAGAAGAAAAGAATGTTGGAGCAAAGTGGAAGATGAGGGTTGATGATAAATTAGAATTTTTACAATTACTTAAAATTATTTTTCATTTATTTTCAAGCTCATTTTTCTCTTTGTTCTTTTTTTCACTTTTGTTTTATTTTCTCAGTAAATATACCGGGTCTCTTTTAGCACATTTATCTTTTCAAAAGGACTTTACTTTAACGTAAGCGTGATATCTAATTTAAAAAAAAAAAAATAACGATTAGATTACACTTGAAACTTCGATAGTTTGCAATATTCCTACACTCCAATTTTATGTAGTTTAATGTCCACCGCTAACAAGCATTCAATACACGACAGCGAGTTCAGCGACTCTCGAATCGAACTAGGAAAACTTTTGCTCAGTTTTTATTTGCCTCTACAGTAGGTTTGGCTTACGACAGCAGAGTAAAACAATATTCTGGCTGAATAGGAATAAAGCAGGTACTTTTTTTTAAGGAAAAAGAGGAAGAAGAAGCATGAAATATTTTCTAAGACAACTGTGAACATATTTTCCTTTGTTAGAAAACAATTTGCATTTTTTAATATTCTACGTTTTATGTGTATGGATGGGTAGCACAAAAGGTACAACTTTTTTTGTATGTCTTTTCAGGGTACTTATTTTTTAAGAAAAATATTGAACAAAAAATACTTTAAAGCTGAATCAGTTGAATTTTTTTCTGATTTATTTTAGAAATATACGTGAGGGACTTACTTATTCACAACGAAAGATTGCTTGGACTGGTTCGCAAGCAGGCTAAACTGACATTCTAGCTGAAATATTTACTTATTTCTTACAAGAGAGGAGTTATTGGCACTAATACACACAGAATTTACCATACACATTATACCCGTTGAATAAATTTTTAGTTCTTAAATTAATTGTATTGGTTTCTATTTCAGTGGATAATAAATAAAGCTATTACTATTTCCTCTCTATAAACATCCCTATGACTCTGTCCCAGAAACACCCAGTTCTAAATGACAGCTTGGACTTTCCAGCTGAACTCAGTGTACGACCATGCCGCTGTGAACTTCATAGAACCCGCGGATGTGCTCATACAACCCAAAACTGTTGCTGACATACCTCAACCCACAAAAGATGTGGATAAGCACAAAGACCACAGAGTGCGCAAATGTTTTATTTTGAGGTCAGCGTATTCACCAAGACCAAAAATCCGGGTGATAAAACCTAAATTACCCGTTTTTGATAATATAATGAAGGGGCCTTTGAAAAATGAGGCTTCTCCTTTGGAAAGGAGAGAAAAAATAAAACGATGCTTCTGAAAATATGAATGAATGAATTTTGCAAATGTTTTACTTTGGCCGTATCTTCTAACGTGGGGCCGAATTATAAAATAAGATTACAACAAAGATGAGGAAAGCGCACTGTAGTCCCACTGGAAGGTCTGGCTTATCTTTGTAGTAAAACTATTTTAAAATTAAGCCCTAGGAGAATATGGTGGAGAAAGTTAAACTTTACTCTGTATTTTATAAAAACAATGACATCCCAGGATATTCAAACCTCATTTTGTACAATGAAGAAATTTTCAGATTTTTTGGTAGGTATTTCCAATACCTCCGGCCGATTTTGTAAATTTACCCCTATACTGTGCAAAGTGGGAAAATCGGAGCCCTTCAGAAATATTTCAACTATTATAAAATTGCAAAACTAATTTTTTTTTTTTTTTGTAAAAAAAAAAAAAAAAAAACATTTTTAAAAATTGAAAACAACCACCGCAAACTGTTGTAATCTGATGAAAAGGGGGGGAACCGAACCACAATGCGACGAAGCTGAATTCAAGGGTTTGACATTCCGCGTTCCCTACGAGGCAACTATTATAATGGCATTCATTTTATTACCAGCTGTGAATAATTCGTATACAAGTACGGCACTTGTAATATTATAGTTTCATTACACAAACAGTCCATGACCTAATGGCGTATCAGCTAACAAATGCTAAACGAGATTATAAATGGCAGTCGGAGTGTAGCAGGCTACTTTTGTAGGGCCATAAAGTGTATTGGATCCGTTTCTCTCCTAATTGAATTTCATTCCTAATCAGTATGCGACGGGACAGCGTCGGTATCAGCCAGCCCATGTGTAAATCATTAGAGACATGTCCCAGCGTGGCGGCGCGGCGGGTTGGATTTAAGTGTACTCTTCTCAGAGAGAGCTGACATTGCTTGATGTTGTTGAAGATACTTACTATTTAATAAGTTAGGTAGGTAGGTATGATTTTTATTTGTGGTGAAGCACAAGGCCTCTTCACAATTTTTGTGGGTAGCGCAGCATTACCAAGAGCCTCCTTCCCTTTCGAATTATTCTATTACTTTAATTTCTTTTTACTCTGGTAATGCCGCCACTGGTCGTTACTCATACAAGTAACTACTCATTTTTCCTCACGAGGTATGAGTGGACCCCAAACATCCAAGTACAGAGCAGAAAAATTCCTGCCCCGCTGGGGATCGAACCCAGGTCACCATGCGTGCAATGCCTAGCGCGCTAACTCACTCTGCCATGATGACTACCTATTTTAAGTTCCTAATACCTAATGACCATCCAAAAACCAAATTTTAGAATCATAGGGTCGGGCTTATGGATTTTCATGGCAGGTTTTCTACTCTCTGTTTTAGGTTTTACACAAATTCAACTCGTGGACACTATTCAAGTTTAAATATTATCATGATCTAAATCTTTTAAAAGATAATTAAATATTGTAGTAATCACAACTGTATTCAAGAAATTTATTTCAGAATGAGAAACTATGTATTTATACAGATCAATTGATCAGTCCGTATTTCTATGACGCACATTAATGTTGCAGTGTTAGGAATGTCTAACACGATGTCAGAAAGAGAGTCCAAGAGGTTTGTAAATACATGGTTATGAAATGTTTTACAGAAGAAAATTATAGTATTTCAAGTCTGTGACAGTAGAATTTGTTTTTCGTGTGTCAAGTCCGTTTATTTTCTGATGCTATATGCTGTGGAAGTGTTGGAAAAGATAGCATCAATTGAGAAAAGTGTTTTTACAATATGTCAGACACATGTCAACAACTTTTTTATCAGACAGCACTTCATACGAGAAAATGGAATCAACATGATGCCATGTGAAAGCCTAATATTACTAACTGTGTGCTAGGTGTGTGTTGAAATCAATAACGAGAGTAGGAAACATTGAGGGAAACACTATACGAGATTGGGAATGGAAGATTAGTGAAGACACTCGAAAATGCGAAAAAACCGAATTTTTTTCCATAGACTGTTATTGGAAAAGCAAAATTATCGTGTGATTTCACCAGAGATAACGGCCGTCTAACACGTAACGCACATAAAAAGCTTGATACTTGTTTTGGGTGAAAATAAAAGTTTCCTCTCTATGGCAATATTGGGGTAGAGGGAAAGGCTAAAGTCTTTCGGAATTGCAGACAAGGAATACGACAGCTGCTGAATGTCTATTATTAGTTTGGTATGGAAATCTGAATCCATTCTTCTTTATTTTATTTTATTATTTTTTTTTTTTTTGAAAACGCTTATTTTTGTTAAAAAGTTGCAGAATAAGAATTAAAAATATTCAAAAGTAGATAACCAAAATATTTCTAAGGTAAATAACATTGTTAAAAAAATAACCACAAAAAAGTTTTACACACATTAAAATCAGCCTGCAAGATTGCCTCAAAAGTCTGGTTAGGTTTTCCATTTCAATGAGTAGTATTAATCCTATGTTAGTAGTATTCATCAGCCCATTATTTTCATTATTTTCCCGAGTACCCCACGGATATTCATAAAAATATATCACGACCTAATTTAAAACGAAACATTAGGTAGTATTATAAAAGCTAAACATAAAAAAAAATCTTTTCAAATCCAAAGAGAACACTCAAGAAAACGTTTCAAAATTTCCGTTGAATTCAGAAACGTTGATGTTGAATTACGTTGGTGTGACATCTTTTCTTAAATATTTTATTCTTCGGAGAGCAGACAATAATTCAGTAACGATTAGAAGGAAATTCATTATGAGCTAACAAAATGCTGGTTGCTGGTTCATTTTTAAAAATGGAACAACCGTTTCTTCCCACCAGGTAAGCTCGCATTATTTTCAAATTATTTTTATTTTCAAGAATGAAATCATAAAGTAGGACAAAGGTTCGTTTACATTTTCGTATATTCATAAAATTTATTATTCAAAACAGTTAATAAATAAACTTTTCCAATTGTGTACCTATCTTACAGTGATGAACCTGTAGTTACTTTCATATATGTATCTATAACTTCTTATTTAAGTAATAATCATGAAAATTCTGATAGACTACCCAATGAAAACAAAATATTTATTCCAAATATTATAAGTAATACGTCATTGGCAGTGCCATTACGAGTGCCAATTTGACACTCGTAAATGAAGGAAAAATATTAACAAATCAAAGATTTACAGCATGACTTTGATGCTCTATTCTAAACAGCAAACAGTAACTGAGGTAATCTTCAATATAATTTTCCACGCGGGTAAATTCTTGTAACCCCGCCTTGTAACAACAAAAAAGTTATTATATAATCTCTTTCTTATTTCACTCGAGACTTGAGAAAATCCCGCTCACATCTATCTATAGTCGCTGGAGTGTTTACTTTTCTTTTGTTTCTTTTTAATATTTATTTTCAATTATTGTTCCTGCATTCAAGAGCAGAAGAAAAATCGGTACTTGCTCTACTTTATTTGTGTAAGACGTAGTTGTGGGTTGGAAAGAGAAAGAAGGTGTCTGAGAGGTATTTGAAAGACAAGGAGAGAAAGAAAGCTTTGTCGGATTTAATAAATGGGAAATATGTTCAAGCTCGAGATTTGAGTCAACATTTCTCAGTAGAAGATGGGAATAATTTTTAAATCACATCAAAGGAAACTCTTTTAGGAGACAAAAATACATCATGTAAATTCATAGGTAATTATAATTTAGAAAATAAATATAATTTTCAGAGAAACAGGATGGATGAACATTTATGTCATAACAAATGGTACATAGTTTTCTTAAATACTTACTCTTTGAATTTATGTCCAGTTGATCTTTTGATTTTGATATTATGAGAGTTATATGAACTTACCTGTAACAAACATAAATAGCTTTAATTAGGAACATTAACATTAATTAAAATATTTTTTCTCGATATTTCTGTGAATACAGCAGCACTATTTTAGGCCGAAAAGTACACTAGTACTTCATGGGAACACAAAAATGTATATGCAAAAGATAAAGAAAGATCATTATTATTATGTATATAATTCTTTTTTAACATACATGAGTGAATTTTAAACCCAAAAAGTTCCGGAGAACAAATTTCATCTATTTTAACGCCTTAAGATAGACTTGAATATTGTATGTAGATCTCACCACAAGTTTACCCCATTTTTTGGTGAAATCGAAACAGGAACCAGCTTTTGATTTAACTCGAAACTATTTGGTCACTCCGTGCTCGTATGTACACCTGTACAATTGTACATAAAAAGATCAATAAAAATAATCAAAAGAGAAAACTTATTACTAAGGTATGCAATTTAAATTGGGGAAATAAGAAGAAGAAATAAAAAAAAAGAAGAGAAAAAAAAACAACTTTGGATAAAAAATATCAAAAGTATATTGAAGTAAATAAGTGTCATATAATCACCTTTTGAAAAGAGATAATTGAGAACAAACCACAATGTGAGAAATAGTATTGCAGCCTTATCGGACGAATGATTGTCCACAATGCAATAGTGCTATCCCAACAAGGCGAAAGTTCTCTCGATAAATGATGATAAGGGGAATAGAGAAAGTTGATTGGAAAAGAAATTAAATAATATTGAACATGAAAGAGTACAAGAAAGAAAAAATGTTATTAGCGAAACCATTGAATCACAAAGAGGAAAGAGATGGATAAAGAAGTGGAGAACATAGCACGCACGCTGCTTCTTTCCCATAATTCAAACCATTTTTATCCTCCAACTCCTCCTATATTGCCTCCACTTATCCTCCTCCTCCTCCTCTTTCTTCTCTTAAATAACCTCTTCCTCCCTTTCCCTACTCTATTTTTTCTCTTTTTCCTTCAAGATCTTCCATCTCATCTGCTCCTCCTCATCCCTCGTATACTTTCTTCATCCGTCTCGACCTTCTCCTTTTCTTTCTTCCACAATTTCAGTCTTCCTCTTTTATTCATTAGATATTGGGTCACGTTAGTGTTGGAAATACGTGTTTCCATTTCATGAGGCAAGTTTTAGGTTACGGGAACATTTTTATGTTCCAAAGAATTCGCTCCTTCATTCACAAATGGTGTTCTTATTTCCACCCGATAAGTATTTCTCTCTGCTGAGCAAATCTATCATTAGTATCTCACTTTCTTTTCTGAAAATAAATGAATAGATATTAGCAAAAAGAAAAGAAAAAAAAAAAAAAAAAATCATGGTAGCCAGACAGCGGAGGAATGACTCAGTAGTTCTACCACTGTCTTTACAAGGAGGCTAATAATTGACAAGGGCCCCCTGAACCAAGCCAATGCTGGTCTACTCCCTGTTTATAGTCCCCCAGCCAGACTGCTGGTCTACTCTCTGTTTATAGTCCCCCAGCCAGTTTATAGTTATTAATTTAAAAAAAAGCTAACTAAAAACGAAACCTATCAGGTTTGTGAGAAACAACTACATTACACACTTAGAAACTGTGGCCTCTGAAGTGCCATTGGTAGACAATAATTATACATATATTTTTGTGGAATTTACTAAAACTTGGTGATCTCCCTTCCTGCAAACGGAAAATAACCCAAATAAGAAGAAAACAGTTAATATCTACTTAAAACAAGAACATAAATAAGCATACTGGTATAAAATAAATGAAAAACAATTTATATGTATTTTATTAAACCAGAAACAAATTCATTTGCGATCTTTTATTTTACTTTTTTGATCCCTTTAAATTTGTCCCCCATAGTGCTCAGAATCCTTTGTGAAAAAGTACATATTTTGGAGAATGTAAAATTTTCTGGAAACCCTCACAGAAGAGAAAAGAGGAGATGAAACCGGAGTAGTAACAACTGTTGAAAGTGTACAATTCTTTGGGGATGTAACAAAAATAATCCTCATGATGAACAGGCTTCATAAAAGTTGTGTTTTGTCTCAGAAATAACACTCTTCAAATTTTACGGTAAAACTGGCTTTTTAGGTGGGTAGGTGCTTGATATTTTATAAAACAGGTAGGTATCATCTTCACAAATTAAAACTTCCAACAGTATTGTTTCAAATAATGAAACTATATGTAAAGATATATGATCTACGGTACCTTTTTTATACTATCAAATTGACTATTGAGATTGTAGTGCTTCAAAAGGTAAATTCTTCAGTAATACAAATGATATTCCGTCAGGACCGGCGGCTTTTTTTTCCGTCAGGACCGGCGGAAAAAAAGCCGCCGGTCCTGACGGAATATCATTTGTATTACTGAAGAATTTACCTTTTGAAGCACTACAAAAACTATTAATATTTTTCAACGCAATTTGGACTTCGGGGTTTCTTCCCACAAATTGGGGTGAAGCACTGATAGTTCCAATACTGAAACCTGGCAAAGATAAAAATTATCCTGTCAGTTACAGGCCGATTTCATTGCTGAACTGTAGTGGTAAGTTACTAGAAAAAATGGTAAATAAGAGATTATTTTGGACATTAGAAAAGAACAATGTACTGAATAAGTATCAAAGCGGTGGGCGGCTCAAGCGCTCAACCATTGATAACTTGGCCATTCTTGAGAATGAGATCGCTAAAGGTCTCTCTAAAAAAGAACATACAGTGGCGGCGTTTTTTGGACTTACAAAAGGCTTTTGACGTTACCTGGAGATGGAAAATCATTAAAACTCTTCAAACGTTCGGTATTGATGGTTTTATTTTGAAATATCTGAATAATTTTTTGAACAATAGATATATTTACGTTAAATGTAACGGCCTCATTTCTGAAAAATTCTATCTCGAGAACGGTATAGTCCAAGGCTCGTCACTGAGCCCATTGCTCTTTATTGTCTTTATGAATGACATTTTTGATGTCATTAGTGCTCCACTCAAAAGTCTTTTATTTATAGATGATCTCCTAATCATTGCACGAGACAAGAACATTGATACCTTACTCGAGCGTTTTCAACATACACTAGATGATATCCAGAAGTGGTCTTCACTTAATGGTACTAAATTTTCTACAGACCCTGGTAAATCAGTGTGTGTTGATTTTAATAGATTGAGGAAAAATGTACTACCTATCTTATCTTATAATGGCTCACCGCTAAAATTCGTTACTAACACCAAATTCCTTGGATTGACATGGGACTCGAAAATGACCTGGATATTTCATATTGATAATGTCAAAAAGCGTGCAATAAACTCACTTTGTGCTTTAAAGATGGTCAACAACAAGACATGGGGTATCCGCCGTGAAGTACTTTTGAAACTTTACCAGTCTTACTGTTTACCCATCCTTGACTACGGATGCTTTATCTACGGCTCTGCTAAGGATAACGTACTCAGTAAGCTGAACACAGTTCACCACACTGGTATCCGCATAGCCACTGGAGCTCTTCGTTCTAGTCCAGTCGTAAGTCTGTATGCGGATTCAGGTATACCACCTCTTTCACTCAGGAGATCCAAACTCTTGATGCACTATGTTTCCAAAGTCAGAGCTTCTCCTTTCAATCCTGTTCAAAAATGCTTGTTTCACGATGATACATCGTATTTTGACCATAACTCAAAAAAGCCAAAAGCTATTTGTATTCGTTACGCTGAGATATGTAACTTCAAAAACCTCCTTATCTCCAGTGACGTTATACCTTACATAAGACCGGCCCCACCTTGGTGTTCATCTGTTCCTACTGTTGACCTGACTTTGGCTGTAGGGAAGAAAAATGAAACGGCTCCCATCTCTTACCAAAGTAATTTTTCTCTCCTTCTAAACACAAAATACTCAGATCATGTCAAATGTTTCACTGATGGATCCAAAACTTTAAACATGACAAGTTGTGCGTATAGTATCAACGGCACTGTATGCTCTAAACTTTTAAATTCTCTAAACTCAATTTTTTCAGCTGAGCTATTGGCCATTTACCTTTGTCTGAAAGCACTTTTAAATAAAAATGTCACCTATTCTGTTATTATATCAGATTCTAAGAGCGCACTCCTGGCTCTTTCTGACCCTCACTCTCCTAACCCACTAATTTGTAATATACACTCTATATGGAGACAATTGAAAACGCAAAATAATGATATAACCTTCATGTGGTGTCTATCTCACTGTGGTATCAAAGGAAATGAAGTAGTTGATGAAGCTGCTCGTAATCCAGACAACTCATCAGCATTAAAAACCTGTACACCTGTAGATTTCAAACCTTTTATCGCTCAAAATATTAAAAAAACTTGGCAAAATCAGTGGAATTCAATACCTGCCACCAATAAATTGAAGTCCATAAAGGCTACCATTGACAGGTGGGAAACCTCCAACCAGAAGAACAGGACTCGGGAAGTGGTTTTAACTCGCATGAGAGTTGGCCATACCCGAGTCACACACACCTATCTGTTCACTAGATCCGAACCTCCAATCTGCCAATGTGGTGAGCGCCTCACTGTTAGGCATATTATGTCCTGTCCCCGTCATCAACGGATTCGCTCCTCCTTATCAGTACCTCCATCACTTCTAGATGATAAGGAGGGCAACCAGTCACTGTTTGAATACCTTAAAAAAATCAACATGTACCATCTTATTTAAACCATGACGGGGAATGGCACGAATGACGACTAAGTCGTTAAAGTGCAAATATATAAAAAAAAAAAAAAAAAAAAAAAAAAGAAAGAAAAAAAAAACATTAAATTCAAATTTGACCACGTGTGAATCGGTTCTATTCAAAACGAGGCCCAAGTCGCCCCACATTACCTAATTAAACATACAACGCATGACGTTCCAGAGCATCAATAAACTTAATTGTGCAAACAGACATTCACATTAATCTGGTCAAATATCACATAGCCACGTCCTTGCCCTCCTGCCCCTACTACTGAATTGCAAGCACTGCACATACTAAAATGTTTGCTCACTAATTATTGTAGTGGCAACAGCATACACAATTTGTTTTGAGATGAAAATTATACTATTTAGGCACATTAACATGAGTATATTTTCTCATTGTTGTCACTGAAACCGAATCATTTCCAAATAATGTTTCGGAAGGAAAAATGAGACTTTAAAATAAGGGCGACTCATGTTATTATTATTATTATGGTAAGCTTTATTAGGTAGAACAACAATATATACAGTAAAATACAATGAAATTATAAACAAAAAGATTGAGCAAAGATACAAGAACAAAAAAAAAAGACAATGAAGTTAATGTCCTACCTAAAGGGCGGGGTTATTGCCCGTGGCAATCTCTTCCACCCAACCCTTATCATAACCCTAATATCATATGATATCATTTTGGTACAAACGTTAGTGTCTCTACTTAAAAAAAACAAAGATAAGTGGAAAATAAAAGGAATTTACTTACCTGTAACGTAATAATTAATAATATATGTATATTTTGTATTCTATTTTCTTTTTTGTAGAGGACCGAGATGACGGAAAGAACATAATAGAGTTT
>CM044958.1:34750288-34924318 GCA_024516035.1 Bactericera cockerelli
TTACTCCAGCAGTCAAAATAGACATACATACATCAATAGCTTGATCGATAAGGCGGCGGACTTGTAATCTAGGGTTCGGTGGTTCAAGTCCCAAATTAGGCAAAAAATTCGTAAGGCGAGATTGAGTGATTACCAAAAAAAATAATAGCTTTTCTTTAACTTAGTAGGGAAATAGTTGCGCCCATGTTTTCACACCAATATATTTATGTTGTGGGTTGTACTTATATCTTCCATGCAAAATATCTCTGAATAATTAGGTAGGTAAACTTATTTGTACGAGTATAAAAGAAATATTTTGGAAAGCCAGACTTATAATAGTCAGGTGACAGATGTGTCTCACGGTCGAGACGTTCTGAAATATATATATAATTATATATAGGTATGTAACAATATTATTATCATGATGGAAAATAAAGCTTTTTCAATCTTCAACCAGAGACACAATAGAGAAGACGTGCAGTATAATATCGTTCTATACCTACCCTTATTTTTGTTTGTTTGTTTTTTTTTTCAGCTAAAAACAAAGTGCATGCCGTGAATGTTGGACATTTTTCCACCCTTTTCTAAATGAATTTATTTAAACAATTTTGTAAGAGAAACAACCGACATGCTTTTCCCCTACCTGTGTAGCAACTTATCACCCCGGTGCAAACATTGTGGACAAAATGTTTGCATTCGCTTTTTTTAGTTTTTTTTTATTTTTATTTTTATTTTTTTTTTTATAGTGTTTCTATATCCATTGTAAAAAACCTAGCTGTAAATAGAGCACGGTTTACTTTTTCATCAAGCCACCTCTCTGCCTTTGAATTACCTGACTTCCGCTCGTTGGGTCCGACATGCAATGCCCTAGAGTTTCTGATATGGAGTGCATGGCTTCCTGAAAGTGCAGGAGTTTGCAACGCACCACGTATATGTATATGCAGGGGACTTCGTGATATCACTCCATAAGATTCTCATGATACGAACGCCCACTCTACGGATTACTCGTATAGTGTTGTGATCAAATTAATGACTGCCAGTTATCCAGCGTTGCCGTCGATGGCACGTTCAGTACACCAACTCTCGTCCTATTAGTTCCTAAAAAATAGTGAAATTAAGCATCATCATTTCAAATTCGAATGGTCATGATGCTGGCTATTCCCAACACCACCCAGGCTAGGTGAGGTTTATATGGAGAGTAAAACCCCCGTCAAGGTATAACCAAACCATGCAGTTGAAAGCGACGTTAAATCAAAACAAAGCAACATCCAAAGAGGTTAGGACTCGGGTGGGTGACCATTTAAATTTGAACCCTCGTGATGATTTTCCCGGCCCAACCCAGGTCGATTCTCGGTTGGAGCAGACTTTTCGCACAGAAAATGCTGTTCCCTCCGAACATGTGAGACTGGCGATTCTGGCCCTACCAAGGCTGGGTGAGGTTAATGTGGGTCGCTGGTACGATTGCTAGCGAATGGAGGTTAAAACCCCCCCGTCCTGTCTAACTCAAGTCAGGACGTTAAAACAAAATAGAATCAATGGACATGAAAGGAGCCTAGACATTGAATCTAGGCGTCCATATAATCCTCTCACCACCGTGATTTAGGTACCAATACCTATCTCACGGACACGGATTATCTTTTTAGTATTTAAAATTACACATTGGCATTGCATAAACGAAAGTGTTTTTAAAGACCCTCTTTTCAATTTCCAAAATGAATTACCGAAATGATAGAAGTATATTTGCAATATTTTATGTTTCACATGTTGAAGCAAAGGAATCAACATAACATTACTACCTAGAACCTAGAGACTATTTCATCATCATAGGGTGGCGTCATGGTGAACGATATTAGCCAGACAGTTGAGGAATAACTCAGTACTTCTACCACTGTCTTCATAAGGAGGCTAATAATTGACAAGGGCCCCCAGAACTAAGCCAATGCTAGTATACTCCCTGTTTATAGTCCCCCAGCCAGACTACTCGTCTACTCCCTGTTTATAGTCCCCTAGCCAGACTGTTGGTCTACACCCTGTTTATAGTCCCCCAGCCAGACTGCTAGTCTGCACCCTGTTTATAGTCCCCCCAGCCAGACCATGTAAAACGTATGTAAATAATACTTACGTATGTAAAACTAAAAGTCTTATCATAAAGGTACGAGTATGTAAACGTGGATCATATTCTCGATGGTCATGGAAGACGTTTCAATGTTGTGTATTTTGAAACCATAAATACGTAAACAATTGTAAATATTCTTCCGTTATTATTTATATTGGGTGGAAGAAATTGCCATAGGCAATAACCCCGCCCTCTAGTTAGGACATAATATGTATGTATTTATCTATTTTTTCCCATTTTATTGTTTACCTCGTTTCCATTTTTTTTGTATTAATAATTTGTATTGTACATATACCTAGGTATATGTCTTTGTATCTAATAAAGCATTTGATAATAATTAGAGCCCGGATTTTTGCATATTGCATATTTGCATATGCAATTGCATAATTTGGCGGTTTTTTCGGAGTTTGCATATTTGAGCAAAATCCTGCATATTTCAACAATATTGGCCAAAATTTTCATATTTCGGGCCTATTAGGGGGAAAAATTCTGTAAGTAGGTATCTACACTATCTACCTACTCAGAGCTACCGAAGTCCATTCAAATCTTAGGACGTAAATTGTAAGTAAAATCACATTTTGTGAGTGTACCTACCTACCTTCATTGTGAAGTCATGTGGGTACCTACTGAGTACTGACAAGCAGCTAACCTGCTAGCCTACTGAAACAAGATCAAATGTGTCGTAACACGTCTGCAATACTCTCATCTGCACTCCACGTACCAGCAGGGTAGGATAGGCAGGGAGAGGGGTAGGTACCTACATGTATTGTATTTCTTTCTCTGTTCTCTTTCCTCTCTATTAGTTTTCGGCTGTTTTCTACTTGCAGTGAATTATTGTGTTTGTAAACGATTAACTTTTCTACTGATTTTTACTCGAGAAATGTGTATACATTTCTCTAGTTAAAGGAGTTACATAAAGGATGTAAAGTTAGTATCTACCTTAGTCAAAAATTTGCATTTTTGACTTAGGTAGATACTAACTTTACAATGCCAGTTGACAAAAGTAAGTGAGTTTATGGGTTTACATTTTTGTTTAATTTTTGCGTATATTGGGCTTTTTGTTTACATTTATGCATATATTGGGCTTTTCGCTTGCATATGCAATTGCATATTTTCGCATTTTTTTGCTGCATAAAATCCGGGCTCTTAATAATAATATATTGATACCATTTTCATACAGATATAGAGGAAAAAAAGAAGAAGAAGAAACACAGTCAGAGTGTTCGGACGATTCTGTGGTCACCTGACTCACCTGCAAAAAATCTCATTTGTAAAACAAAAACCGCAAAAGTTATGACGCGCCCGCTTTGATCAAACTACTTGTTTCCTCGATGCAGTTTTAGAAGATCAGAATCAATAATATTTTTAAGTAAAAATATCCATTTATTTTTTAAAAAATTAGGGGAAAATTAAAAGACGTTTTTGTAATAACTAACTCTGTGGCGCTAAGTCACGTATTGCGTACTATGTAAGATAGGGGAAAGCGACGCTAAGCAATGACTTAAGATATCGATTTTGTTTATTAATTTCGCCCTTAATCTCTGAAATCCGATGAAACAATCGCGAAATCATCCAACTAAATTATTAAAAAATGTTTCCACATTTTTCTGAGATTCAAACCTAGTAAATTTAACTACTTTACATTCAACTGTGGCTATAGTTAAAATGCTCTCTCTTTCTGAAATAAACTAAAAGCAAACATTGTGCGATCATGCGAACTTGTCGTAACCACTCCATATCGGCACTCGAACACATGTATGCACTTGTAGATATAACTATCTTATATTTTTTTGCTATCAGCAATTTAAAAAAAAATAATATCAACAACAACAGCGCTTACTATGTATCTATGCTGTGAACTCTCAAGTTCCCGGGGCCAGCCTGTCTGAGAGACTGCTTGTGAGAAGCATTTACATAATTTCTAGTAAAATATATTCGCGGAATATTATTATTATTATTTTTTTTTTTATCTGACACTGCCATGATGTTCGCCCAAAAACTACACTATACTATTTAAATAATCGTTACATTTTCAATTTTCATGTTTTGAGTGGTGTACCTACTTACTACCTTGCAATCCGCGAATCGGTGCAATAAGAATCTAACCTAAACCATTTATAGATACTGTACTATACGGAGTACAGTATAAGGTGTATACCTAGACACAAATCGCCATTATTATTACTGTACCAAACTTTATCAAGGGCCGTGCTATTGCCAATGGCATTAACTTCCACTATGAACTCTTCAACAATAGTCATTGTTGAAAAAAACCTGGATTGCAAAAATTAATTGTAAAATAATTTGACATCCAAAACCAAGCTGAAAAGATCAAGTTAAGAAAGACATGAGCATTTGCTATGTATGTATGATTTTATTTGTGCTGAAGCACAAGGCCTCTTCACAATTTTTGTTTCTAGCGCAACATTACTAAGAGCCTCCTTTTCTTTTCGAATTATATTACATTAATTTCTATTTACTCATACAAGTAACTACTCATTTGTCCTCACGGAGTATGAGTGGACCCCGAACATCCAAGTACAGAGCAGAAAAAATCCTGCTCCGTAGGGGATCGAACCAAGGTCACCATGCGTGTAACACCTAGGGCGGTAACTCATGAGCTTTTACTATTTAACAAATGAAGAGGAAGCAGAGCCCATTGGAGACATATTGCCAGGAAGGCCAAAAGCCTCTTAGGCTTCCGATCATCCAATGGCCGTGGCAGTAAGTAATAGAAGAATAATCGTTCCTAGGTATTGAACATTGAAGAGGAGAGAACACGGTATGCTATATGGAGTCAATAATTCATAGAAAAACATTTCCATTTTTCACAATATTGATGAACGGATGGTCACGTCAGTGGGGTATTGGAGAGGAACAGATCAGCATGTACCAACCTGAACTAATGAAAATATATATTTAGGTATGAATGTGCACAAGTGTATGCATTGTGTATACAAACATTTTACCCGACCTAAGTATCTCAATCAGGAGGTCGGTGGTTCAAAACCCCAGTATGGAGAATTTTAGTCAGACGAGTGTGTGCCAAATAATATTAAAAGGTTTTTATTTTGTTATATTATGTATAACAATTTTGTAATAGTGCTCCTTTAGAAAATAATTTCTTCTTCTTTGATTTTGACATCTACATTTCCAATAAATTAGGTTTTTGAATTAATTTCATAATCGATTTCCCAGAAACCTTGAGAGTTATTGATAGATTTTCTCACATCCAACCAATATTTTTCCTTTCACTGATTATTTATCCTTTCCAATTCCTCCTCCTCTCTGTCTCTCTCTCTCTCTATCCCTCCCTCTCTCTCTCTCTCTCTCTCTCTCTCTCTCTTTTTCTCTCTCTACTTTTCCCCTCCCAGCACAACAATAACTTCTTTTCTCGTTTTCACGCTTGAAATATACAGGGTGGCGCATAAGTAATGACAACATTTGAAAATCCTTTAACTTTTTTTCTAAATAATTTTTTCTTGTAATTTTTTCGTAACCTTGAAATAAACTATATGCAAGGTCATTATGCAAAAGTACACAACCTTACAACGAACCAAAATTGTACAATTTTATTTTGAAAATGGACGTTCAATTACACAAACTCAGTTAGCGTACAAGCGATATTTCCAAGTTCGAAAGGCCCTGATTTACAGAACAATTATGAAAATAATTGAATGTTTTCAAGAACAAGGTGCAGTCAGAGACCTTCCGAGACCAGGAAGACAACGTTCAGTCGTCACTGAAGCAAATCGACAGCGTGTTTCTGACAATATTGAAAGCAGCCCAGGCACTTCAACACGACGGCGCTCAACCCAATTGGGAATGTCCCAGCTATTGAAAATCACCCACAGATATGGTTTCAGCAAGATGGAGCCACACCACACACAGCAGGCACAACAATGGCACTTCTACGGGAATTTTTTGAAAATCGCATAATCTCCCGAAATAGCGACTTCCCATGGCCCCCATGCTCACCTGAATTATCCGCCCCAGACTTCTTCCTGTGGGCATATCTGAAGGAAATGGTGTACGTGAACAAACCTCGGACCATTCAACAACTAAAGAACAACATTACACAAGAAATTCAAGCGTTAGGAGCAAACGTTCTCCGATCAGTAATGGAAAATGTCCTGGAAAGAGGCCGACTTTGCGAAGCTGGATATGGCCAACACTTACGTGACGTAATATTCCATGTGTAGTATGGAACAAATTCGCCAAGCCTCTAGAATCGACCAATAAAACTTTTTTTTCGATTGAACAAATAATAAAAAAAATATCACAAAAAAACTTGTTGTCATTACTTATGCGCCACCCTGTATTTTCATCAATACGACAAGAATGAAAAATTGAAATAAATATGGAAAAATTAATTTCTGCACGACAGAGATGGAGGGAAGAGAGAGAGAGAGAAAAAAGAAAGAGGGAGGGGTTGAAGGGAAATTTAACTAAATTACAAAAAATCTTTTCCAATTCATTTGAGTAATCGTTTTGAGAGTGAGAAAGAGAGTGAGAAAAGAGAGAGTAAAGATAAAGAGAGAGAGAGAGATAGAGATATAGAGAGAGAGAGATAGAGAGAGAGAGATAGAGAGAGAGAGATAGAGAGAGAGAGAGAGAGAGAGGGAAAAGACAAAGAAGGAGAAAGAGGATAGTTAGGTAGAATGCAGAATATTTATCTTAGACCTTCTTCTCAATTTCTTTAAGAGAGAGAGAGAGAGAAAAATAAATAACTAGCGAAGAAAGAGAAAAAGAGTAGTCAAAATATGACGGAGAGAGAGAGAGAGAGAGTGAGAGAGAGAAAGAGAGAGAGAGAGAGAGAAAGAGAGAGAGTGAGAGAGAGAAAGAATTGAATTTGAATTTGAAATAAAACTTTATTAATTGAATATAATTAAATTTACAATTACTGTAACACCTCCTAAGCTAAATTTAACTTATTTGGAGGTGGGCTCCCCTCTTTAGAAAACGTACATATTATTTGCCTCTTTTAGTCTACTCATCTAGTGAGCATATACGATTATAATAACCAACATAATAATAACATATGAGCAAGTTATTAATAAAAATAAAAATAGGGACAATATAGAAATAAAATAATAAAATGTAAGTAAGAAAAGACAAAGAAGGAGAAAGAGGATAGTTAGGTAGAATGCAGAATATTTATCTTAGACCTTCTTCTCAATTTCTTTAAGAGAGAGAGAGAGAGAAAAATAAATAACTAGCGAAGAAAGAGAAAAAGAGTAGTCAAAATATGACGGAGAGAGAGAGAGAGAGAGTGAGAGAGAGAAAGAGAGAGAGAGAGAGAGAAAGAGAGAGAGTGAGAGAGAGAAAGAATTGAATTTGAATTTGAAATAAAACTTTATTTATTGAATATAATTAAATTTACAATTACTGTAACACCTCCTAAGCTAAATTTAACTTATTTGGAGGTGGGCTCCCCTCTTTAGAAAACGTACATATTATTTGCCTCTTTTAGTCTACTCATCTAGTGAGCATATACGATTATAATAACCAACATAATAATAACATATGAGCAAGTTATTAATAAAAATAAAAATAGGGACAATATAGAAATAAAATAATAAAATGTAAGTAAGAAAATAAATCATAGTAAAAATAAAAACAATTTTTAAAAGTAAAATAACAATAAATAAGCAAGTAACTAAGGAATTAAAACATAGTAAAAAAAATATACATAATAAAAAGCAAGTAATTAAGTGATTAATGGATGGTAAAAATATGTAATGTAATGCAAAGTAATGCAATAAGTAATTGCAATAAGTAATGCAAAGTAAATATTTACTACAATATAGAACCTTCTACTTAATTTGCTCATTTTACTTATATTTCATATTATTTATATCTAAGAATACTAAGTTTAGTTTTCTTTTTCATTTTAATTCTATCTTTTTCATCTAAGAACTCATTGCAATATTTATTTAGTAATGTAGGGATAAGATACTCCAGCCTACGATCCCCATAAAGTTTAGTATAGACGTGAGGTCTGTTAAATTTTTGGGTTCGTAGTGAATAAGGCTGTTCAGTCCGTTGTCTGTAGGTCTCATTGTAGAAATTCAAACATATTAGAATGTATTTAGAGAGCTGGTCTGATGTTAAAATTTGGAGGTCTTTGACATTATTGAATAAAAACTTCTGTATTCTGTTCTGCAGTCTATTTACCGATGTCAAAACATATTGAGGAGATTGGGTATACAAGGGCGCTCCATACCGAAGTAAAGAGTCCACCAGAGAGAAGTATATGATTTTCTTTGTACTCAGAGGAAGACCGTCAGTGTTGGTTTTCTTGAACTTATAGTCAATGATTCTCAGTTTCTTGCTTAGGTTATGTACATGCTCCTTCATCCTGAATTCATTATCAATGTATACACCCAGGTATTTTACCTTGTTACTATATTCAGCTTGGTGACAGAAACAACCAAGTTCATGACCTCTGTTCACCAAACAGTCTCGACTATGACAGTAAATCTTGAGTTCTGATAGGTCCATTCGTTTACTAGCAAAGCCCAGGATCAAGGTTTCCGTTTTTTTATCGTTGAGATATATTTTGTTCGAGTAAAAGTACTTTTGAAGTTCTATAAAATCGGATTGCGCATTTTTGACTGCTGCTGTGACGTCACTGTGTATAGAAATAATACAGGAGTCGTCAGCAAACATTAAAAGGTTTGTTTTTCTACTAACATACTGAACATCGTATGTGTAAATATTGAACCACGTCGGGGAATTAATTCCCCCCTGAACTAGACCCTGATGAATGCTTTGAGATTCACTTTGCACATCTCCTATACGTGTCAATTGTTTTCTATTTAAGAAAAAGTTGTTTAGAAAGGGGTGTGTGATTCCAATTTCCTTAAATTTCTTTATTAATAAGCTATGGTCGATGGTATCAAAGGCAAGAGACAGGTCAAGACATATAACCACCACACATTTTCTCTGATCCAGGGCCGTGTTAATGAGGTTGGAAAATTCCAGAAGTAAGGTTGTGGTGCTCTTTCCAGCCTGAAAGCCATGTTGAAAAGTTGGTAAAATAGAGTTCTCTGTCAGATACTTCTTAATTTGATTGTTAATGTGTTTTTCAATGATTTTTTCAATTAATGGCATTGAACCGACCGGTCTATAATTAGATACATCATCAATCTTGCCTCTCTTATATAATGGAGTTATGCAAGAGATCTTCAATTTATCAGGTAATACTGCATGACTTATAAATAGGTTGACAAGATGAGTGAGCAAGGGAGAGAACAAATAGATATTTTTAATTACATCGCAACTTCTTACACCATCAATTCCCTTTCCAGTCTTTTTCATGTTTGTTAGGATTTTTTCTACCTCTTTTTTCTTGGCTTTTCTCAAGTACATAGATGTTTTATTAGAGATCATTGTGTGCGGTAGCATATTTACAATTAGATTTGGGCCTCGATTTCTGGTTTGAATATTACTTCCGAGAAATTTCTAATATTAGAAATCGGAAGTATTGTGTTCGTTTTTGTAAAAAAAAATATTTTTTTGCTCCGATTTCAATTTTTTTCATATTTCTGGACGTTTCATAACCTCCTGAGCAAATTTGGTTTTGTGTCCGTCTGTCGGTCTGTCGGTCCGTCGATCCGTCGATCCGTCGTCCTGTTAAAACGATTCCTTGTAACGCGCAAATCTCGGAAACCACTCGACGGATTTTGATGAAATGTTGCACACATCTAGGAGACATTCTGTAGATGGTCCCATTTTAAATTCATCGAATTCATACCAGAGGTTCTGGGTGAAAGAGACCATGCGCCTGACCACTAACTTTTTACTTAAATGCTTATATCTCGTGAACGGTACACCCGATTTTAATGAAAATTTGTATGTATATGCATATTATTGTTTTACATAGGATATTTACATTTATTTTTTAATTAATTATAATTAGACTCTGATATTTAAGAAAATCCAAAATTTTGGACAAAAAAGTCAAAAAATAAGGACCACGACTTGGCGATACAGAATTTTTTGTAGAATCTAGAATGTAGAAAAAACGATTTTCTA
Source organism: Bactericera cockerelli (assembly GCA_024516035.1). Classification (NCBI taxonomy): domain Eukaryota; kingdom Metazoa; phylum Arthropoda; class Insecta; order Hemiptera; family Triozidae; genus Bactericera; species Bactericera cockerelli. The sequence goes on from CM044958.1 coordinate 34,760,424, forward strand.
CCATATAAAATAAATTTGAAGAAAATCGGTTCAGTCGTTTTGGAGATACAAGTAATTTTGTATAAAATCTCAAAATTGGCACGTGTTAACAATGTGAAACAATCACGAGGAAGTATTGTGTCCATAATTGGCAGTGTTTTTTTTAATTTGTTGTACAAAATTAACATTAAATTTATTGGCTAGTGACTGAAGATCTGTAGTTTGGAAGTTTTTACATAATTTTTCTTCAGGTGGTTCTCTTTTCTTCCTGTCCATCAGGTCATTTATCAGCCTCCAGGTCATTCGGATATCTCCTTTAGCTTCTTTAAATTTTTTGTACATATATATTCTTTTTTCTTTTTTGATTAAATTTGTAACAATATTTCGTTGTATCTTGTACCTTTCATAATTAAATAAATTATTTTTATTGTTTTGCCAGGCACGAAGGAGACTTTGTTTTAGAATTATTTCTTTTTTTATTCTATTATTTACCCACGGTGTATAAACATTATTTTCTTTAAAAGTAATCTGTTTATTACAAGATTGATAAATAGAATTAAATTTATTTACAATTTCTGAGTACAGATTTTCTGGATCTTCTAGTTTTTGTAAAGAATCCCAGTCATATGATTCAATTTCTCTTTGTATTTTATTGTTATCTAATATCATTTTTGATGTTGGTAATTTTTTATGAGAAGTATTATTGTGACATGTTAATCTCAGGGCTACAAAGTAATGGTCTGCTAATTTATCTTGTATAACTGTTGCTGTACAAGATGTGTTTCGTCTCTTAACCCTTACATTGACATGATCAAGACAAGAAGTAGTCAATTTACCATTAAGCATTTCTTCTCTAGTAGGAGCTCTGATCATAGGTATTAGTGTATTCTGGGACAAAGTGTTCAGATAGTTCAGATTAGAATTGGTTTTTCTAAGAATACACACGTTAATATCTCCGATCATAATAATATTGTCATCTTTTTTTGTACCATTTTGTAACCAGAAATTAAGGTCCGTTAAGAATTTATTTAAATTCAAAGATGGGGGTCGATATATTGCAATCAAAGTACATTCAATTTTCCGTCCAGGATCAGATACTTTAATAATAATATTCTCTGCTTCATCAAAATTATAATTCAGATTTTCAATTTGAGTATTATCTTTATGAAAAACCATGATTCCACCCCCTTGTCTGTTCACTCTGCACTTACTGATCTGATGGAATCCTCTGAGTTGAAATGCCAGGGCCTCCTCCTCGTTGACATTTATCTCCGTTAAGACTAACACATCTAACTGCTCGAGTATTGGCTCTATCAATACACAAAGTAGGTTCCATTTAGCTCGGATTGAGTGAAGATTAACATGAACTACTGTAAATAATGCATTATTTAAATTAGTTTTGAAAGTAGAAATATCTTGATAAGTTTCACATGTTGTATTTTCATTTGTAATATGATTAAATAAAATATTACTATTAATCATTGAGTAGGTGTGAGGGAACAAGATATATATACAAATAAAATAAAAGTTACATTTTACTGAGATCATCCATGCTAAGAAGAGTTACAGCATTGGACTCTTGCGTCTTCTTCAGTAAGATCTTACCAGCTTTCACCCATAGAAAGGCATAATTTTTGTCCTTTTGGATTTTCTTTGCTTCAAATAGTAATTTTTTGTAATAAGATGTTAGGTACTCATTACAGTACACAGAGCCCTGGACTACATCACCCAACTTACTGTAAACTTTATTCTCTTTGATTTTGTGCAGCACATTGTTCCTCACTTCTTCAGATCTAAAGTGCACAATTAATAACTCTGTGTCAGTCTGGTTTTCTCTTGGCTTCCTCACTATCTTATCCACCTTGAATTGAACGTCGGCCTCACTAAGTCCCGCACAGTCTATCATCTTCTTAACAAGTTGTGTTTCATTCAATGTGGATGAATTGAAACCAGAAATCTCCAACTCACAAGCCTGGTCCTTCTGTTCTCGCTGATGAAGCATTCCCTCAAGTTGCTTTAATCTTGTTTTTAATTCTTTGTTTTCAGACTCTTGAGTTGTCATTCTTTTTTCCAAAACAATGTTCTTCATTTCAATATTTTTAATTGATTGCGCCATCTCATCCATTTTTCCCCCAAAGAAATTTAAAGAGTCTTCAAAGTCGCCAAACTTTCCAGTCAGCGACTTTTCCATCTCGGTAAATCTCTTTGAGAGGTCTTCCATCATCCTTACCAAGCTGTCCTGCTGTCCGCCTGGAGAACTTGCTGCTGCCTCCTGGCTGGAGGGAGTGAGGATGTTCTTCTTAGCTTGCGTATTACTCCTACAGGTTGAGCACTTCCACTCCCCTCTCCTGTTCGGGCCCATTGTCCGCCAAGAGGATTCACTTACTGTGTTACATGCAAAATGGTATTTTTTTTTGCATTCAGAGCAAGTAGAATAATCAAGATCGCCTTCCATCGTTAGTTCATCGTTGCATCGTCCACATGACTCACTCATAGTTATTGCGTCTAAAAGCAAAGCTACGAGTAGGCAATGAATGAAGTTTTTCGAGGAAGCAACTGATATTATGTAATGCGCTAGTGTCTCTGATCTTATCGTCCGTTGATCGGACGGTTATCAGTTGTGTAAAAGTTCAAGATGTACTTAGATAATGAGATACAATATTTCCTGTTCAAGTTTTATGATTATTTACGAGTAGTTATGTAAATTTGTTGAATATTTTTTCAAAAATTAGTGATGTTTGTAAATACTCTTATCAGTTTATTATTGTTTTTAATTATTCTTTTTAGTAAAATTTTCTTGAAATCAGATGTTCTTAAAAATCAGGTGTTTAATCGTTCTCTTTTAAAATGTTATTCTTATTGATGACGTAATTAAGACTGTTTGGTACAAGTTTTAAATTTAATTATTTTAATTAACTAATTTAAAATGTAATAAATTATTTATTGTTTCAAAAACAAGTAAATATAGTTATAAAACTTATAAAAAGGTTAGTTCATAACTTACACTGATCACAGATATTTTATAGTGCTTTGGAATATCAATTTTTATAAGTTTTTATAAACAAAGGAAAACGTAGCCTATTATGGCTGCACTTTGCAACGTTCCAATAAAATGATAATACTACCAATTAAATCTTTCAAAATGTTTATAAACTTGACTTTCCTGGGTGAAAAAGCAGTTATACCTTTGGAAAAACACAACTTTGGCACAAAAAGGTTAGTAAATCTATATATTTATTTGAAATTGAAGGAGCAAATTTAAATCGACCGATGCGCTTGAGAAAGAGAGAGAGAGTGAGAGAGAGAAAGAGAGAGAGAAAGAGTGAGAGAGAGAGTGAGAGAGAGAGAGAAAGAGAGAGAGAGTGAGAGAGAGAGAGAGTGAGAGAGAGAGTGAGAGAGAGAGTGAGAGAGAGAGTGAGAGAGAGAGAGAGAGAAAGAGAGAGAGAGTGAGAGAGAGAGAGTGAGAGAGAGAGTGAGAGAGAGAGAGAGTGAGAGAGAGAGTGAGAGAGAGAGAGTGAGAGAGAGAGAGTGAGAGAGAGAAAGAGACCGTATGAGAGGAGAAGAAGAGTGAGAGAAAGATAAATTTTGAATGAGGGGTCCGTTAAAGATTAGAATTTAGAGATTATTTCTTTAAAGGGACAAAAAACCACATGGTTGAAAAAAAGCGTCATAATGTTGTTCATTATTTAATTTGTCTTTTGGCTAATTTTATAGTTTCAGCATTTTCCTTCATTCTGTTTCTCCAAGAGGTATCTTTTCCTCTCTTGTCTCCTATCAATATCATGCATCTATTTCTCCCTCCTCTTTCTCTCCCTCTCTCTATCTCTCTTCCTCCTGTTACTCTCTCTCTCTCCATATCACCTATCTATAAGATGTCTATATTTCTCTTTCCCCTCTCTTTCTATGTCTTCTATCCATTTCTTGCTTTTAGTCCTTCACCTCATATCCTTTACTTCCTTCTCCTCCCCTAACTCTCTTCCTACTCCCCCCCCCCCACTCTCTCTCTCTCCTATCAATAGCATTCCCCTCTCTCTCTTTCTTTGGGCCCATCTTCATCTCTATCATTACCTTCTGCTTCTCCTATACATTACTTGACTCTATCTCTTTTCCTCATATTTTCTACTCTGATTCATTTATATCTTTACTAAGAATATCTTGAGAACTTCAAAGAAGACATGTTCTTTATTTCTTCTTAGAGAATTATTGATGGATGTATTTTTTCTTCTTTTTTATTAGATTTAGATAGATTAGCATGTATCAACTTGTAACGAGAAAAGCTGCTTGCATGAGAGAGTATCTAGTTAACAAGATCTTCTAGATTATTTTGAAACCTTCTGAAAAATGAATAGATGTATGATCATTATAATTTACCTACCTAAGCCTATAGGTACATTGGAAAACATGAAATTTGTACTCAAATCAAAATCACAAAACGAGGTGCCTGGTGGCTCCCCAGGTATTTTAGAGTAATAGTGAGCATAGTTAATTATATTTTTCCAATAATTTTAGGTACTTACCTATATATTATTTATTATATTATTGTTATAAACATCATAATGAAACGATGTACAAATAAAGCACTCTTCTTATTTAAAAAAATCGATAAATTGAGACTTCGTTATTACATACCGTCATACCTTATGAAGCTGTATAATATTATGTTTTGATAAACAATAAAGAGAGAGTTTTAAAAAAAATACCTTAAATAACAGGCCATTTTGTTTGAAGCGCTGATTTTATCACTAATAATTCACCCTGTATGAGAGAAGTCAATTCGAAATATTAAAGAAGAAAAAATAATTTCCCGAATGATGCACAATATTTTCAGCTTCATATTATTGACAGATTTTAATGAAATATTTAAATTTTCTTCATACCTATATTTTTACAGCATTAAAATGAATTTCATGCTAATGTAAATTTCTTTCTCGTGAAATTTCATTCCAAGAGGAGCGTAATATTATTTCAACGACTAAATAAAAAGTTTCAAGTTCTAAATTATTTATTGAACCGTTCTCACACTTTCCTTGATTTAAAATGTTCAATGAGGGACGGCTGTTTGTGAAAAAGGAACATTTTAGGAGTAGGAAAGTAAATAAATAATTTAGTAATGTGATATAGACGGACAAAATCTCTTGCTTCTGCATGCCAGAGTGAAAGCAATCAAGTCAAATGCTTGCGCTTTTTACATCCCGAAAATACAATTTTATTATAAATAACAATTGAATACAGCATGGACTGCTTAGAGTGCTTAGGTCACTGGTAAGATACTCCCTTACCAAGCGGAAGGTCCCAGGTTCGCTCTCCAGAGCTGATAAAAAGTTGTATTTATACATTTATTTAGAGCTCAGTGGTTAAGTACTCGTTTGCCATGCGGAAGGTCCCGGATTCGAACTCCCGCTTACAATTGTTTGCAAGGGATACCTTCCGGTGCTCTCGTGTTGACTAAGCACCTAATTGGGAAGTATTGTGTCACTTTTTGCACATCAGAAGAGAGGCATACTACGGGATGGAGAGGCTACAACACAGACTACAAGTGTCTTATGTAGCTCCTGTTTCATGATGGCTATGAAATAAAAAACGGCTGTGAACACTGAACATCTTTAAAAAATATAAAAAACACATTTTAGTAATGAGCACCTACCAATACGCTTGTGTTGACCTGACCCATGGGTAAACATGGGTAACCCCCCCCCCCCGTCCTTGAATAACCCCCCCCCCCCCCCCCCCCCCCCGTCCTTGAATTGTTAAGGAAAAAAACCCTTTTTGACCTAGCACCTAAATGGAAGTATTGTGTCGAAATCAAACTTGTATTTATAAAGATTCCTAAAATTCTAGATCCTGTTTCTCTCAGTGGGATCCCTTTTAAAATTTTCCTCAATGGAAAAAAAGGCTTAAAAATAATGAAAAATTTGGAGTCATTAAAAGTAATTAATTAATGTTGAGTTTCGTTGCAAAAGAGGGAGAAGCTAATTACGCTCGATTAGTTTTCTTAATCACTCGGTAGATTCTGTACATTATGTAAGTAGAGCATCCCCCCCCCCACCCACCCTGAGATCAAAGCTATCGGGTTACCTCATTGTGAGCAAAGTGTTTAGGAGGGGGGGGGGGGGGCAGTTCAGGGCGGCTCTAGACGACCATCCTTTGAGTAGAAGAGTGGGGGGGGGGGGGGGGGGGGGAAGAAATTTTCGACGGGTAAAAATTTGAAAGTTTCATGAGTGTGTACGAGTATTTTAATTAGAGCTTCTGAGACCAAGATAAAGTTGAGAGTGGACTCTGTATTTGTGTTTGGGTGAAGGGCAATGTTACTAGTGGATGTTTTTAATGATGAGAAGGGTACATGCATGGGTATAGGTTTTGCATGAAGGATGATTTAGGAGAGTTTGTAGGTTGTATGGTATTGATTCTTGTAAGGAAGGGAATAATGCTGCTACCACATTCACCTGGTTTAGGCAGGGAGCATGACAAGAATTGAAACGTCACTTGCCTGTTCTTCTCTCTTACCTAAAAGATTACTAATGGCCGGATTGAGGTGCGCCCGCGAGGTCCCGGCTTATGTAGATGTAAGGTCACGTGATCACTTTGGAGCTCTGTGATTGGTGGAAATTGATGGCGTGACCTTAAAACTAGAAGAGTATTAGGGACTCGCAAGACCATCTCGACACGGCTATTCGAAAATGTAGTTGTAAATAAATGAACGCAGGCGTTCGCATTTATATTTGTGTTTCTTGTATGATTACTGACTAGGTTACCTGGACTAGCTCACTAGCACCTGAACCACATTCCAGCACAATTAGCCTGTTCCAGAAACACCCTCCTCTCCAAACTCCCCAAAACTCCATTTAAACCGTCACGAAACACACTCAAATTGGTCATAGCGTTCAAATTGCGATGTCCCACAGTTGAAATGATTTGGAGATCATCAGAGTGGAGAGTGTTTCTGGAACGGCCACGATTGGTCAGGGTCTTCTTCTGACTGTATGATGTAGTGGAGACTTGTAGAAAATGTGTGGAAGAGAAAGATGTGAGAATGAGTGAGGCCCAAGACCGAGAAGTATGGAGAAGACTGACAGGCAATGTCGACCCTGCCTATGAGGGAAAGGACAGAGTAGAAGAATACTCCTCTGGATTACTAGGTGGTTCATGTAGAAAAAAGGGAAGGTTCTGTAGAATATGCGGAAAGAAAATGCTGTAAGATGTAGAGAAGAAAACATGGTGCAAAGTGTGAAGGAGATTTGGTAGGTGAAATAAAAAGGTTTGGTAGTTGAGATAAAAAGATTTCGTATATGAGATAAAAAGATTTCGTAGTTGAGATAAAAAGATTTAGTAGGTAGGTGAGATAAAAAGATTTCGTAGGTGAGATAAAAATATTTAGTAGGTGAGATAAAAAGGTTCAGGTGAGATACAAAGATTTGGTAGTTGAGATAAAAAGGTTCAGGTGATATAAAAAGATTTAGTAGGTGAGATAAAATGGTTCAGGTGATATAAAAAGATTTAGTAGGTGAGATAAAAAGTCTAAAAGTAGGTGAGATACTGAGTCATCCATCCAGATGTTGAGATAAAAAGGTTCAGGTGAGATAATACTTGATCTTGAGATAAAAAGTTTTTTTTTTGTAGTTGAGATAAAAAAAATCAGGTGAGATAAAAAGATTTGGTAGGAGAGAGACAAATATTTCTGGAAGGGTTTGATGTGGAAGACAGGCTTGTAGAGGAGAGGAAAACAAAGGATTCTAAGCGTTTGATGTTGCAAGAGTTCTAAGTCCTCTGTCTCCCCACTTGCCAGTGTAGAAAAATAAGTATGTTATTCTCACGCTTCCTCTTTGTTTATATTCAACACCTCCCTTATCCTCTTTTCTCTTATCCTCTCCTCCTTTATTCTCTATTCTCTTATCCTCTCTTTCCTTATCCTCTCCTCCTTTTTCCCATGCTAAACAAGTATCGTACTACTGATCTAATCCTTATTTTAACAAAAAATTACCTATAAGTAATTTTAACACGGCTTTCATCTGACTATGCAATTTTTCTTTTTTACTCTCCTTATCCTATAATAAGGAAAGTATTGTATTCGTCGAAAATTTGACCTACCCAGCTTTTCACATTTCTGGACGAATCATAGCCTCAGGATACCAAAAAAGTGGTTTTCAGCCATTGGTCCGTGCGTCTGTCTGTGTGTGTGTGTGTGTCTGTGTGTGTGTCTGTGTGTCTGTGTGTGAACAGGATATCTCAAGAACGGTAAGAGCTAGAGACTTGAAATTTGGTATGGTAATTAATTTTATACACCAGACGAACCATGAAACTTTTGGTTGAAATCGGCCGCATTCTGCGGCCGCAGGGCCGCAAATATTGGCCGCAAGCACCGCTTCTTTGAATAGGTTAAAGATACAAAAAAAGTTAGAGAACAACATTTTCTCAGATTAAAAAAATAATAGGGGTTCACTCTGATCATTTTTTTGATATCTTTAACTTTTTGGAAACCGGCCCCAATTTACCGGTATTGTAGGGGGACCCGATTGGACTAACTTTTTTATTATTCATCCTAGATGGGGGTTGTGACATATCAAATTAAATGATTTTGAAGTGCTGATCACGAATTTGGCATTGATTTTTAGTAATCTGTTACCGTTCAGTCACCAGTGGCGGAATTCGACTCCTTTTTGGGAGATAAGGAAAGTCGTGTGATGTTTACACCAGATTTTTTTATTTATGTTAATCTTTCTATTTACCTATCTTTTATTTAAATATAGTGGTGCATGTTAACATCTATGCCCTCAAACACACCATATTTATTTTAATAATTACACCCCTTTGAAAGAAGTCATTTGTTAAAAACCACAAAAATTCTCAACCCTCACATAAACCAGCCTAATTCTAGCTCATTATTTTCTAGTATTTGGACATGTTACATTGATGCAAAAAATTGTAAGTCCTAGGGTCGTAAAATATTCTCCCGGCTTTATTATTTTCTATCACGGTTATTAACGGGCCTGTAAATTTACCTTGCTCCTTTTCCACAACTAAATTACAACTGGCCAGCCCTACTCAACACATTTGTCGACTTTTTTACAACTTTTATTCACGAGATATTGCTCCGAAAGGCCTCTACTTCTTCGACGCTATCCACTTCAATACGAATATTGTTACGTCCAAGGCATCACATTAACTTTAATCGCGAGCTATTATTGGCCGCGGCTACTAGAGAGCCTGTATACATATAACTTTGCATATCTTCAGGCTAGATCTTTGACCCCTTCTCTTCCTAACGAGGGAAATTTAATAATGTAAATATCGACCGTTTGAAGAAATTTAAACTCTCTTCTTCATGAATAACGTTAGTGTTAGTGCCTAACTGAGTGGAAAATGCAGACGAAAATATATATTTTTACTTTCCTTATCCTATAATAAGGAAAGTATTGTATTCGTCGAAAATTTGACCTACCCAGCTTTTCACATTTCTGGACGAATCATAGCCTCAGGATACCAAAAAAGTGGTTTTCAGCCATTGGTCCGTGCGTCTGTCTGTGTGTGTGTGTGTGTGTGTGTCTGTGTGTGAACAGGATATCTCAAGAACGGTAAGAGCTAGAGACTTGAAATTCGGTATGGTAATTAATTTTATACACCAGACGAACCATGAAACTTTTGGTTGAAATCGGCCGCATTCTGCGGCCGCAGGGCCGCAAATATTGGCCGCAAGCACCGCTTCTTTGAATAGGCTAAAGATACAAAAAAAGTTATAGAACAACATTTTCTCAGATTAAAAAAATAATAGGGGTTCACTCTGATCATTTTTTTGATATCTTTAACTTTTTGGAAACCGGCCCCAATTTACCGGTATTGTAGGGGGACCCGATTGGACTAACTTTTTTATTATTCATCCTAGATGGGGGTTGTGACACATCAAATTAAATGATTTTGAAGTGCTGATCACGAATTTGGCATTGATTTTTAGTTATCTGTTACCGTTCAGTCACCAGTGGCGGAATTCGACTCCTTTTTGGGAGATAAGGAAAGTCGTGTGATGTTTACACCAGATTTTTATAAGAATGTTTACTTAAAGGTATTATTATGTTTATATTCTTTGGGTATATGAGAAATTTATTTATCAAATATATACCTTTGTATGTTTCAAAAATTAAAATTCTTACGAATATTTACTACAATGATCAAATTTTTAAGCTAAATAAAATTACGAAACGACATATATTTTGAGAAAAATCGAGAAAATCCAAGGTCTATTTTGACATAATATTGGGGTTAGATATCACAAGATTCATAAACTCTTAATTTCTGAGATTCCCACACATCTTAGGCACACAGTACGCCACATATGTGTACCCGAAAATTCAAGGGGGTAATAGATCATCAGGATTTAGAGTGTGGACTGCATAAAGTCCACAAAGTGACCACTTGAGTCCCTTATCCTGACAAAGGCACACCGGAAAGCACTTCAGCCCTCTCTAAGGAAAAAAAATAAGAGTTATAAATATTTGTCTTAACTTTAAGTCTAAAATATAGTGTCCCATATACTAGAAGTTTATTAAATCTTATTTCACACGAGAGTCCCTGGAAAGCTCAAGATAAAAGCGGAGTGACTGACCATGGCGTTTATCAAGGGATAAGTACAGGGTTCAAGGAGGAAAGTTTGCTGGACGTCTTCAAGGTATTTTAGTGCCGTTTGAGGATTTTATTTGTTGATATACATATATATATTTTAGACCTTCTACAAAAAATATACCGGATGACCAAAAATAAACCGAACATTTTTTGTTATTGTAAACTTACTCGTATATTACGAGTCCAAAATTTTGCAGGGGTAGGTACCTAATTAATTGAAATATCAACAACTTTTTACCTAAGCATTATCTTTAGTCTTAGGTACTCAAAATGTATGATTTTCATGGCATCAACCACTTGTCATTAGATCGGCAACAATAAGATCACAAGTGGTAAAGTTAGGACTGAACTATGAAATGTTCAGCTTGTGTTCTACATACATACATTATACACTCGTTCACCCACTCCTTCTTGCGTTTGCAAAGATAACGTAACTTTCGAAAGCTTTGTTCTAGAATCTAATTTCTATTTGGGGAGGATAAGAGCCGAAGTTGTTACTTTCATCATAGCAGCCCCCCCCCCCCCCCCCAACTCCTTCCCCTACTGTCGACAGTATCTCCCATCATTTCGATGAAAATTGTAATATTCCAACTGAAAAGGGTGGGACACTTTCCAGCGAAATAGACAATGGGGAAAAATATCCACGCCAAAGCTACGTTCAAAGCCTTTGCGAAGGAATCCAGTGTGATGAGCGCAGAAGGAGAATCCAACCATTTTGACTCAATGAAGTTGAAATGAAATTAATATGCAGTGAAATTAATAATGATAAAATTCAAATGGAACGAAGAAGACTGAGAGAGGACTGGGGAGTGGGAGAGAAGGAAGAGGAGATAGAACCGAAGACAGAATGATTGAGAGAAGGATATAAAGAAATAGAATGAGGAAGAGGGAGAGAGAGGAAGTAAAAGAGAGAGAGAGAGAGAGAGAGAAAGAGATACGCTGAGGTGAGAGAAAGAGATACGCTGAGGTGAGAGAAAGAAAAAGACCGGAATGAAATTAACAAATAGCGAGACGAGGAACTGTCTAAAATAACAGCGAACACTAAAATAAATTTTGTTTGGCGAGACAGAAAGAGAAAAAAAGAGAAAGTAAAAAGGTGATGATCAGAAGGAATAGGAGAAAAAAAAGAACGAGAATTAGGAAGAGATAAAGGTACTGGAGGAAGAACAATACAGAGATTGAGAAAGAATAGGAGAGAAAAATAAGAGAATAAGGAAGAGATACGAGAAAGCTAATATAAAGAAAGAGAAGAAGAAATTGATATGTGGGAAAGAGACAAAAGAAGAAAGAAAAGGAGATAAAATAGAAAGAAAATAAGGAAGAAATGTGTTGGAAGAAGGCTGAGGTAATGAAAATTCCTTATGAGACAAAAGGCAGACTAAACAGTGCTGTAGAAAGCGCTTTGTAGGTCTAGAAATCATATTTTACTAAAACAAATGTAAAATATCCATGTTGGATCACACGGTGATGAATATACTGTTCGGCTGTAAATGGCTGTAAATGCGGTTTTTCTGGATGATACTGTTCGGCTGTAAATGTTCTTGGTCATTCTGTCAACTTTCCTTTCATACGGCTGTATGAAAGGAAAGTTGACAGAATGACCAATAACCTGTGGATCATTCTTACATGCCTCCAATCCCTAAATTATAATACATGTACATTAATTAATTTACTTGTCAATGTGACCCTTTGACTACAAATTTACTTTCTGAGGATAACATGTAAGCTCTCTAAACAGTGAGTAGCTTCTGGAATCTTCTTCTGTGTTCAATGGCTATTGTTCATAATGTCCATAAATATCGGTTGTGTTTTGTGTTTCAATGTTCATATCAGTGAAAGCATTGATGTACGGTTGAATTCCTAGAATGGACACAAAATAATATAAACATGGAGTTAGAATGTTGCACGGACAGTAGCTCATGTTGTGGTTTTAATGAAGTATCAGATATAGAAATAGCTCATGTGGTGGAACAACCAACACTCCACCACTGACACTGAAGCACCGAACATAGTTTTCGTACACTCTTACATATTCAAGATGAAAGTCTGGAAATATTCCATGGGAAGAAAACCACAAGACATTATTAAAGTTTTAAAACAAAGCTCATATAATTGTACTCTATGGGAAAAGGAAAGAAGAACAACGCAGAGGTCTGACTTTCTGAATTCTCAGAACTCGGCACCGTGTAACTCGAGAACGAGGAAAGATAAAGGCTACGACAAATTTGAGAAAGACATAGATTGACGTGCAAAAAAAGAAAGCGGTTTTTCTGGATGATATTCAAAGCAGTAAAAACCGAGCATTTTTTTGTCGGTGGGATTTCAGACAAAAGAGAAAAGGATAATCTTGATAAACAAGCACATGAAAAAAATAACTAGACCATGAAAAAAGAGTGAGATATTTTTTTGAAGTTATGGAAGGGGAATAATAAAGTAAACAATACAGGAGTGCCCTGACCTATGATTGTATATCTTGTGTAGTTGTATATGTATACCTACATGAATACATAGCCAGCAAATCCCACACAAGTACATACCTCTACCTACCCACCAAAGTTTCTGAGCATTATATTCATAATCCTAATGATAGCGGATAGGGAAAGTTTTATTTTCAAAGAGATAAGGAAAAACAAAGGACAGTGGTAGACAATATAAAAATGCGTAGGTATATGCATGGCATTCTGCAAACCTTCATCTGAGAACCGGCAAGTTGAAGAATGTTGGGTTTTGAAAAGTGGTCTTATGACAGCAACAGGAAAATTTTGTGTCTGGCAAAATTTAGTGCTGTCTGAATATTGTAATGAAATATACATTAGGTAGTTAGGTATCCTTCTTGTGGTATGAGTATTATTGTTTTTAGGGCCCAAGTATAAACTAGGATTACAATGTCTTTAGATTACGATAGTCTTAAATTGGTATAATAGTTCCACAATCCAATTAGTTATAAATAATTATATCCCTATTCCTTTCTTTAGAAGACTATCTCCATCGATTGTGTGTAGGCACATGCTCAGTGTAAATTTCATCAATCAATCGGAATTCATTAATAAAGCTACAGAGTAATTACTTGAAGATGTTTTGCACCGTTTGAAGAGACGTGATTGAATTGAGCCTAATGATTTCCAATTCAAATTAATGACCCTTTAAGTTGACCCTTTGTGGTATCTTGGGTCTAGAAATACGGGTCTTGCCTTTGTTCCGTTTGTGGTATCTTAAGTCTGAAATCTGTCACCTTCCCTGTACAGTAAAGGAAATAGAACTCTCTCCATTGAACCCCCAAGATCAGGAGTTGTAATCTCGGTAATGTAATAGGTGATATGTTCCTTCTTTAATTTCGAACAACAGACCTCAGCACTTCGACCGATAAGGCGGCAGAGGTAGATTCTCATAACCTGGTGGTCGATGGTTCGAGTCCTAAGAACGCAAACATTAAGTAATTGTATAATCACGATTGTGTTAACAGAAATATGCTTAAATATTTTCTTTTCAATACTAGATAATGAAATATTGTTTTTGTTTAAATTGCTACGCGTGTACTTACAAGTTGGGGTTAATTTATTTACGTTGCTTTTTTTTAAAGGGTACTGCCTAATTTTTCATCACAGTGTCGTTATGCAAAGAACTTGAATTTAAGGATACATTTTCAATTTCTTCAATGAGATTTTCTAACTGAATAAATAACTACGGGTAAGTATCCTGAAATAATTGTGAAAACAACAGTATAATATTTCATATTATTTATCTTTCTTCTTTAATTGGCCGATTAACAAAACCAATTTTTGCCATTAAGATGTTTGTATCTTGTTATCATTTCTTGACTTTTTCACTATTGATTTATAAGTATCTAATATATTTATAATCTCTTTTCAAAATTCAGTATAATTTCTATTTCTCTATTTTTACTTTAATTATTGTTTTTGACTCTACCTGTCTTGCGCCGACAATCTAAATAAATAAAGCTCTACTACTTATAGTCCTGCATATACAATAATGTACATAAAATACATATGTCCTGTTTGTAATGGGACTTCCTGTCTTGCGTTCTAAGACTTGAAAGCCTGAAAGAGGCACTTATGTCCACCTGCCCCCATTTCTGTATTCCTCCTCTACCCATGAGCTCCTCCTAATTATCTTTGATCTAGACCTGTATACCATTAGCCACGCATAATAATACTCTTTATCTACCTCCATAACATTGTGCTCACCATAGTAAAAATTTATAGCGTTATTAGGACTCATTCTAGATAGTAGTGGGGCCTTTTCCAAGAAGCACCATTTGTTTCAGTAGACAGTGAAATCATTTCTTTGATACTTTGTTTTGAATGGGACTTCTTTCAAGTAGATTTTCGGCATTCATTCAAAATGCTCAATGACCGAATTTCCAGAATTTGTTGGTATTTAACTCGGCAGCCATTAGGAAGTTGTAAATAGGGAGTAGCCTTTAAGAATACTTTGCTACAGATGGAGCTTATATCTAAACCTTTCACAGTGACCGAATTTGAAAGTATTGTTAACTGTAGCGTTACCGTTATTAGCAGATTCTACAGTAGAGTAGGATACTCAGGAAGGGACCTCCCTCTTGCTTGCTCCGCTTCCAGTTCTAATGACTGTAACCTAATTAAGAAAGGCTGGTGGAACAGTCTGAGGTGGATACGTGGGAAACAATATGGCGGCCACGGAATTATAGCTTTAAAGCTAATTGAAAAATAAAACAAAAAGTTCTCTCCCTGCCGACTAGCAGTATCCGTGATGCTTTTTGCAATTTCCCTTCCTTCTTAATTTTACCTTCTAACTCATACGGGGAGGAAAGTGTTGAGGGGGGAGAGAGAGATTGAGGGGAGGGGTAAATAAAGAAGAGAGAGTATGGTAGGGAAATAGAAAAATAAGAACAGAGTAAAAGTTAGGGAGACAGAAAGGAAATTATAGAGAGAGTGAGAGAGCCAGGCAGGGAGAGAGGGGTGAGAAATAAAGCGAAATGTGAGAGAGAGAAAGGAAGAGAAAGACCTAGGAAAGAAGAGAGATGAAAAATGAAAGTTCCTCTCGTTTTATTTAATAGAGGTTTTCTTAGATAACTTTATTATAGGTACTGACATACAGGGTGGAGATAGATATAGAAAGCTATTGACCGTGGGCTGGAAAGCGGCGAGACAGAAAATGAGGAAAGCCAATCAAGTGTGTAGATTCTGTCCTGATACGTTATCGCCTCTCCCGTGTGGAGTAGGTATTCCTTATTAGATTCCCCTTATATGTTTAACCTTTAAGGCGAAACTCTTAGATGAACATTGAGATATCTATACCTATTTAAATGTATAAATTTAATTTTTTGTGTGTTTTACTTCAGTAATTTGTTTATGATGTTTAGTTTATTAATTGTACTATTTGTTCTTTTTTAACAACTTTGTACAAACTTTCTAGAGCAAATAATTAGTTGTTACCTATTGTGAAAATAATTTCATCATGAACAATATGAACATATACCCTAAAGATCTTTCGTAAATTTGATTGTACAAAAAAAAATAATATCAATCAAAACTTATAGTGACACAATCATTGGAATTTTGAGCAAAAGAAAATCTTTTTAATGAACACCAGAGAATCTTTCAAATGTTTGTCAGAATTTAAATCCCCAAAATATTCTCATTTGAAAATATCCTGCTTCACTATTAAATTTTCAATGTTCTTCTGTTTTCTGAAAAGGAAACTTCATTTCAATCCTATCTCATCCTTGAGTCTCTAAAGTTATTTTTTCAACTTGAGTTCACTTCAACACAAATTTAAATCCTAAAGACTCTTTCGGAATTTACAAAACCTTCCTCCCTTCATTGTCCTCAGCAAGTCCATCTTGAAATTTCTTTATTAATATTGTACAAACTTGAAACAAATTGATAACATTCAGGTGGAAAGATAAAATAAATTAACACCTTTCGTCAAGTATGAGAATAAAATTAATGGATTTTTGAATTCCATGATTCGATTCCAACTTGAGGCTGATTTATTGACGAAATGTTTTGCATGACTGCTAAAGATCAACTGTTGCTCATTAGGTTCTTCCTGTCTATTCATTTTCACTTTTTCTGAAAATTCATATAACTTGCTCTTTTATATTTTTTCTTTCTTTATATTTGTTTTCTTTAACAGCTTTTTCTTCTTTCTCGAAGGGGTCAAGTACCTATAAAATTGACCGAGAATCCGTTGCAACACTAGATACGGACATGCTTTAATTTTTTATGGAATTTGTTGTTATTCCATTAAACAAAAAAGGAACGGATTCTTAGCAATTTTCCTGTATGCTATCATGATACTGGATTATATATCAGACAAAATACAAAATAAATACATATGTACATATAATATGCTTTAAATATTAAATCGTTCATTTTTTTCTTAAAATAATAAACTATGAACAAGCCACTGAACATTCCAGAAGTTCATATTCACTCCTTAATATGGTGTTCCATCATAACACATCTCGTAAAGAACTTTTAGATCTATTCGCCAGAAGTATTTTGGAAAGTTTCCTCAAGAGCTGCCGAGTGTACCTTATTGTTGTACAGCCCCGCACGATATGTTGCCATTAGAGTTCTGTGAAACGGATGATGAATTGCTTACAAACAAAACTAAACAAAACTTGTGTTATATAAACTTCTTTTTTGTTTTAATTTCTAAAGTAATTTCTGCTAAGTGGTGAACAAGAAGCAGAAGAAATATCAATTTCCACTTTAGGTTTGGTATTGTGGTTTTACAATTATTTTGCTACCAAAATCTGACAGCTCGGTATTGTTCTATTTGCCGATAAAATAAAATTCAAACATTTCTTTCCCTGTAATCAAATTGTTAAGCAAACTTTGAATTTTAAAATAACTCTTTATCTTTAAACTTTGAAAAGAGAATTCAAAATCCTCCTGTTAAGTTAATGAAGAGTATGCAAACACAAGTAACTAATTTCCTAATAATTTATTGGTAGGTATACATACAAAAAATTACAATAGGTATTTATTCAGTTTACATTGATGCTTTTAGGAATTTTCAACAAAAAGCTATGAATACAGATTGAAGTTATAAACAAGTTGGAACTTATAATTATGGTAAATGTAGAAGGGTGTTTGTTTGACCAAAGGACTCAAATTTTGCTCTGAATGTATTATATTAGGCGTTTGAAACTTAGCTATTTTTATGTCATTCTAACACGCACAATAAATTGGGAAACCACTATGATTAGGGCTGTGCCGAAATAAAACAGGAACCCAAGATTCTATCAGGATAATCCGTGTGACAATACGTATGAAATGGAAATAAGTGGCGCACATTGCACTTAGAACTGATTATAGTGATTTGCCTTTGATGATGCCATTCTGTTAATGGCATACACAGATATTAATGATTGTAGAAGACTCTTTAGGTGAAATTCACAAGGTAAGGTTCATTCATCATGTAATCAGATATTCACATAAGACAAGGTTCATGTTTAACGCATTTTCTACCACCTCAGTGTACAAAAGTAAAATAATGGGGGTTAATCAAAGGGAATAAAATAATAATTATGTCTTTGGAAAATTTAAATTAGTTTTTGATGATTCATAAATATATTTATTTATACTACCTACCCATACAAAGGAAATGCCCTATTCTAACAGTAAAAACACAAACAAAATTTACAATACCCAGGAATTGTTTCATCCTCCACACTTAAAAGCCAGATTAGTAAATTGTGAGTAAGATTTCATTTCAATAAATGAAACAAAGCATCCAATTTGCTAACAAGTCCGTTCATTATTTCTAGTTTCACAATATTGTTATAACATTTACAAAAGAAAATGTTACTGTCTCCTATTAGACAGAGGTTTCTTAATGATTAAACAATGCTGGAAGATTGGGAAGGAGAAGGAAGAGGAGAATTGAAAGAAACACTAACAGGGAGAAACAAATATTACAGGGATGGGCTGAACAATAATAACACACAATAAACACGACGGAGTGAACAATACTTACCGTTTCAAGGTTACAAAATAGAATAGGACTTAAGGCCGAATTACAAAAACGGATTACAACAAAGTGAAGTCAAACCAAACCCTCATACAATATAAAATAATATAATAAGCCTTTTATTTGTACATTTAGTTTGAACAATAGATCTAAATATAGGAACTACATCAATAAGAATAAAATTATTGTACAATATCAGTTTAGATTAAAACTGAGGCCTCCCCAGTATTTCATGGGGGCTTTTTATCATCCTGTAGACTGTAGATGATCTGGTAAACATTTAAACAAATCCATTAATAGACATATACTTATTTACATCCTTGAATATAAATTTTTACCATCAATAATTTGGATTTTTCTTGATTTCATTTTTCTCCTTTCTATTAATTAAAATTCTATTTTAACCTCAAATAGGACTACAATAGTGCGCTATAATTGGTTGAGACTGCGACTTGAGGTCTGACTTATCTTTCTTGTAATCAAATTATATAATTCGGCCCTGAAAAGTCCTATTCTCTCGACTCTAGCAGTTTCCTGCTGATAAAAAAAGCCATGAAAGGGTATATCATTGTCCTCAGTAGCACCGACTTTATGTCAGCTGACTCGTGATCAGTTATTATTAAACATGTTCGATCAAATTTTATTTACAATAAAGAACATAAAATACATACATAGAAATTGAAATTAATAAACAAAAATTGATCAAGGGCGGTGCTGATGCCAACGGCCTTCCTTTGGTTGATTTTGAATCAGTTGGTCTTTGGTTTGATTTTGAACCACAAGTATTGTGAAATTCAGTAACTCATTGATGAGAATCAACATCATTCTTTTAAACAAAACAAAAGAGTAAATCTTAAATTCTAGTGAATGAAATTATTTATCTACTCGTTCATTCGGAGTTCATGAATTCCCGCTGCCTAAAAACCTTAAGAAAGAAACGAGTCTCAGAGAGACAAAAGATAATTAATTCCATATTGTTGTATTATTCACCAATTATTTGTATTTAATGTACGATTACTCGAAAACAAATGATACAGAGTTCTCATGGAGTCCAATTAGGAACCATATGAGTTTGGTCCTTATCTCACCACGACCGGTGTAAACAGTATTGGAAACAGCGTGAGGTAGCTCGCAGAACCTACCAGAAGGAAGAAAGATCTAGAGATAAAAAGCAAGTCCTCAATTAACATAAAATTTAATATGACTGTATGCAAAATCTGTTTGTCGATTGGCTGTGTGTTTTAGTTCAATGGATATCACATCACTTTACCAACTCTTAGAATAAAATTATTCATATTTTTTTTTTTATATATAAAATTTGTTACACTGAGGTTGCCAAATGTACTATTAATTATCACTTTTTACCGTTGCGGATTACTGATGCGGATAATTTTACTTAATGTAAAAAGTAAAGTTAATCATATTAATTTGTATTAATTACTTTCGTGATATCACAACTACTCAAACTGGCTTTACCAAATTGACGCTGAAACCGGGACTTGAACCACCGACCTCCAGATTACAAGTCTGCCACCTTATCGATCAAGCTCCTGAGGCCGGTTTTACTCAATGTAATACATAATCATATTTCGGTAAAGTTACCTTGAAAAATTTTACTGTAGGGGAAGATGGAGTTGTTTTTCATTCGAAAATTACAAGGGGTAACGGGGTAACTCATCGAAATCCTCTATTTGAAATGTAAATGTTTTTAGTTGATTCTGTAGATAGTGCCGTCTTTTTCTAAAAGTCTAGAAGAATAAAACCTGGAACAATTAACGCTGGCTTTGGAATGGAAGGCCAAATGGGAAAGAGAATTAAGGAGAGGAAGATAATAATTCTAAAACTCAAGCGGATGAGAAGGGGGCGCGTGAAAGAGAAGTGATAATGGAACAATAAACAGAGGAGGAAATAATTAAAATGCTTTCCCAAGAACCCCTGGAGGAAACCAAAAAAAAAGACGCAAAAACAATAAACAAGGAGAAAAACATTGTAGGCGAGATGTGGAAGATTAAAGTTTGAGGCAAATCTAAATTTCACTTTTGGTCGTTGCTACCAAATGCTGGATGCCTGTGTTTTTGAGTAGAAAACAGGTAAGTTTGTCTGTGGTGTGTGTGTTTATTTGTGTCATGTGACTTTGACATTATTGAATCATCAGATTTTAACTAATCTGATGATTATTTTTCTTGTAGCAACTTTTTTAGTAGTTGATTTGAGATTGATTTGAGTAGTTAAATTAAATTTACTACTTTTTTAAAATAAGGTATTTGTACCCCAGAACCGCTTTTGCATTACTTCAGGGCACTTTACCTTTACATCCATGCCATTCCGAAATCGGAAAAACTCTAATAGAATTTTCGGCTCCGGCCGGGATTCGAACCCGCATCCTCCTGGTCCGCAACCAATGCTCTTAACCACTGAGCCACGGAGGTGGGCAATCAAATAATCATTTTTTTACCTCTTTATTGATTTGAGTAGTTAAATTAAAGTTATTACCTAGGACTCTAATCTTGCCTGTTATTCTGTTATATGAATTATTTTTTAATCAAATATTCAAAAGGCAATGTGTTAGCAAGAAAAAGAAGGAGAGAGAAAAAAAACAAGAACCTGATGAAAAGTTTTTGAGGTGCCTTTCTTCTGTTTATACTATTACCTAAAAATAACGCTGCTATGTCCTACATTTCGTACACCATGCCTACTCAAGTCATATTGAAAACAAAGGGTAGTACTTTTGTTACTGATAGCCTTATTGCAGTGACTGATAAGACGGTACCTTCGCATTCTAATACTAAAGTACCCGACACAACTTGCTTGGACTCGGTAATTATAGGTATGTATAAAATACAAGGAACTCCCGGAAATGGCGTGTTTACCATTGGTAGCCCTTGTGTATCTGTTCTGAGGAGATACTAAATAGTGAAAACGGAAAATCAGTACTAAAGGAAAATGAGAAGTTGTACTTAGATACTTAGATATCAGAACATAACTAAGTTCCTATACACCACCTTCGAGCTAATTGACTCTCGTCATAAAAACTCAAAAGTAGTACTGAATATTTATGCCATCAAAAGAAGCTCTCCATTTACATCAGTTTAAATGAACGCTGGAAAAAATAAATATAATGCAAATAAAAGAAGGTAGAGATTTTGTAAGTTTAAAAATCTTGGTATATTTTATTTCAATGAATTTAACAAAAATTCAGTCTACCTATGAAGTTAGTCAGTCAGTGGATGTGACAAAATTCTCAGTCTACCTAGGCTAAATCATTCAGTCAGTGGATGTGCCAAACTCTCAGTCTACCTAGGCTAAATCATTCAGTCAGTGAATGTGACAAAACTTTCAGTCTACCTAGGCTAAATCATTCAGTCAGTGGATGTGACAAAACTCTCAGTAGGTACTTATTATAATGGGTAGATGTACAATAATATTTTTTTATTCACAATAATCCTACGTCACCAGCCAAAAAAAAAAAAAAAAAAAAAAAACAAAACAAATAAACTAAGAAAGCAATATTGTAGATGTATTATTTTTTATTATATTCTTTCTTGATGATAAATATAGAATGATTATTTTAATTAATTTATAATAATAAAATTACATGGTGACCAAGTACTTAAAATCCTGATACTCCTTAATAAAATTTATTAGTTTGGGAGGCAAATTTATTAGTAATTTATTAGTTGTACACAAGGCAACATAGTTACAGATTACATTTTGAAAGTATGTGGGTAGGTTGCGTGCTTTCGGTACTTAGGGGAAACATAGATGGGGAAAATTAATTTGATTTTTCTTCAATTTGCAAAATATCTAAAAACAGTGTACACCAGCCTGTATTTAACAGACTGAATTTTAATTTCATATTAAAATAATAAGATGATGTCCATAATTTTACTTTTTTTCTTTTATATTATTACAATATTATTTACGAGTATATTACCAGAGCCAAAAATAAAGCAATATTAAGATTTTTTTCCCTCTTAGGTGCGCTTTAACTCTTTTTTTTATATATAGCTTTCTTTTTTTATGGCAGGATTCTCACTGGAGTGAGCTCTTCCACCCAACCATTTTGTAGATTTAGTGATACGTGTGCACATTTACAATCACCCTGTATAGTTGTATACCTTTAAAAAGGCCGGTATAAAGGTTTTTTTTTTAATGTAAAAATCTGGTGTAAACATCACACGACTTTCCTTATCCCCCAAAAAGAAGTCGAAATCCGCCACTGGTGACTCAACGGTAACAGATAGTTAAAAATCAGTGCCAAATTCGTAATCAGCACCTCAAAATCATGGGATTTGATATGTCGCAACGCCCATCTAGGGTGAATAATAAAAAAGTTAGTCCAAGCGGGTCCCCCCAAAATACCGGTAAATTGGGGCCGGGTTCCAAAAAGTTCAAGATATCAAAAAAATGATCAGAGTAAACCCCTATTATTTTTTTAATGCGAGAAAATGTTGTTCTCTAACTTTTTTTGTATCTTTAACCAATTCAAAGAAGCGGCGGTTGCGGCCAATTTTTGCGGCCCTGCGGCCGCATCTTGCGGCCAATTTCAACCAAAAGTTTCGTGGTTCGTTTAGTGTATAAAATTGATTTGCATACCAAATTTCAAGTCTCTAGCTCTTACCGTTCTTGAGATATCCTGTTCACACACACACACACACACAGACACACAGACACAGACAGACGCACGGACCAATGGCTGAAAACCACTTTTTTACTTTCCTTATCTTATAATAAGGAAAGTATTGTATTCGTCGAAAATTTGACCTACCCAGTTTTTCACATTTCTGGACGAATCATGGCCTCAGGATACCAAAAAAAGTTGTTTTCAGCCATTGGTCCGTGCGTCTGTCTGTCTGTCTGTCTGTCTGTCTGTCTGTCTGTCTGTGTGTGTGTGAACAGGATATCTCAAGAACAGTATAAGCTAGAGACTTGAAATTTGGTACACAAATTAATTTTATACACCAAACGAACCACGAAACTTTTGGTTGAAATCGGCCGCATTCTGCGGCCACAGGGCCGCACATGCTAACCGCAAGCGCCGCTTCTTTAAATTGGTTAAAGATACAAATTTTTATAGAGAACAACATTTTCTTAGATTAAAAAAATAATAGGGGTCTATTCTGATCATTTTTTTGATATCTTGAACTTTTTGGAACTCGGCCCCAATTTACCGGTATTTGGGGGGGACCCGCTTTGACTAACTTTTTTATTATTCATCCTACATGGGGGTTGTGACATATCAAATTCAATGATTTTGAAGTGCTGATTACGAATTTGGCATTGGTTTTTATTTATCTGTTACCGTTGAGTCACCAGTGGCGGAATTCGACTCCTTTTTGGGGGATAAGGAAAGTCGTGTGATGTTTACACCAGATTTTTGGTATCTTGAGGCTATGATTCGTCCAGAAATGTAAAAAGCTGGGTAGGTCAAATTTTCGACGAATACAATACTTTCCTTATTATAGGATAAGGAAAGTAAAAAAGAATCATTTACAAAATTCACTTTTTATGTAAAACAATAAATCAGAAAACGTGTGCTGAGAATTAACCTGTGTTGTACAAATATTTACTTGCCTCATATAATGTACCTTGAACACACGATTTGACCATGTATTAGGTGTAATTATTTACAATGAACTATGTGACATTTGGGTTTTTTCATTATATTTTATGAACCGTTTTATTTTTTATCAACGCTTTCGTGCACCAGATTAGCCGCGTATTGGAATTCTTCATTTGAGATTTATTTGTATGCCTTTTACAATTATAAAATGTGACTGTACAAAATTATTGGTGCATACGTATGCGGTGCATACTATCTGACGCTTTTTAAGATTTTTTTTTTTTTTTCAGAACAGGTTATAATAAATTTTAGCAGATGTATTGTTAATCTTTTCTATTATGCTATCAGATTTTTTACTTTCCTTATCCTATAATAAGGAAAGTATTGTTCTTTTGTTAATTTGTTTTTATTAATTGCAGATTTTCAACTTCTGTGTTTGAGACTATAGATTTTCAGCGTTTAATTTTGAATAAGTCTCTTTCGATTTTGTTCCATCTAAATCGTGATGTCTTTTGTTAACAGGTTTTGGTAGATATAAGATGGATTATTCCGTAGACTAATCAGCCTACTGTACTGTATTGTAAAACTGAAGGGTGCATTTTTACATTCAGATTTAGAAATTAGCTACTTTTACTTTCCGTGTCCATCATGTTTGTGGCATTGTAGTGAAAGGATTGATAGGACATTAACCTCTGTGGACACCCAGAAGCAATTTTCTGGGCTCCTTCCATATCCTTTAGCTGACTGACGAGCCTTGATCACAAAAATACGTCGACCGATGGATTACAACGATGTTTCGTCAGTTAACAAAAAAGTTGTCTACAAGTAAAATAAATTCTTTGTACTCTATCTACAGAATCTACACAGTCATATTAATCCTGAGACAGGGATTTCAGTAACTAATGGGGGTAAGGAGAAAGGAAAAAAGAGAGAGTTACGGTAGAGTTGAATTATTTTCTTTGAGGAATCAAATAGCAGTCCTTACTTCTTTATTTAGTCCTTTTTTTTGTATTTCCAGCAATGATTGAAATCCGACCCTCGAGTTGTGTTAACAAGATGAGAAGGGATTCCTGCATCCTCTTCAGTCAGTTGACAATTCCTTCATCATTACCCTTCCTTTTTTATTTTCACTTGAAGAAAAAAGTTTTATTTAGCTTCTTGGTCGAATAAAGTCTCTCAAATATTTGAGGTCACCCAAAATGGAAGTAAGAAAAACAGGGTTTAATGTACGTCAGCGAGTCTGGGATTATTTTCTTTTTCCAAATATTTGTCGGAGGTGAGAATCGAATCAGCTTTTGAAAGGGTCCACAATCTGTTGACAAACTGATTGGACTCATTCAGAAAATTTGTGAAAGGGAATGAGCCCGTAATGCTGGCTGCAATCCCCCTCTGAATGGCCAGGCTCAAACTTTATTTATTTATTTATTTATTTATTTACACTTTATTAGATAATAGGACATATACAATACAAATAATTACAAACGAAAATACAAAATACAATATAACAAAACAAAAAAACTTTGGATGAGGTATGATGCTGCTGTCTTATCTCCAGTCTCTTCAACTAATTTGTTTCCTAATTCTTGAATATTTTTTTGGTTTCCTCTGCATATGTCCCCATGGTCTCAAATGCCAAA
Source organism: Bactericera cockerelli (assembly GCA_024516035.1). Lineage (NCBI taxonomy): Eukaryota > Metazoa > Arthropoda > Insecta > Hemiptera > Triozidae > Bactericera > Bactericera cockerelli. Next base: position 34,786,197 of record CM044958.1, read on the forward strand.
GCTTTGAAGATATATCCTTTGTCTTTGATATTACAATATTTTTCATGTTTCCTCTTGCTTGCTAGGTTGGCTGCATATCCTGTTTTAGTCACAGTTTGTTCGAGGTATGGAGCCAAGGTGTCCACACAGTAATAATTCTATCAAAACACAAACATGTCGAAATGAAGTCACTTAGTTACATTAAGGAACAATAAACAAATTTTATTAATTTTCTACTTCCCAAGGAAGTTTTTCTTTGTCCAGAATGAGTCTTGTCGGCGTAGTGCTAAATCAGCTGATTTTTCTCTCTCCTTTGTCTCTCTTACCTGTTCTGACGTATGAATCAACATGTCGAAACTCCCTGTTTCTTCATCTCGGATGAGATTCAAACGGATAGAATAACAGAGAATGACAGACTCTAAGAGAGTGGGACACAGAGTTAGAAATCCAATATCACTGTTGATGTATTTCTTCTGCCTTTGTAGAAGAAAACTTGACAATGAAGGAGACAAAGGATGGAGATAGGAAGAGGAGAGAGATGGGGCGATAAAGATAAGCATAGCACATAGCTTGTTAACGCCGCTCTCTTGAGACTAGCAATAGAATGATGGAGGAGAAAGAGATTTAGAGGAGGTGTAAGTACACTGGAAATGAAAAACATACGGAGGATGATGAGATACATACATAGGTTCTCTTGTTACTGAGATATTTAGAACGTGACCTTGATTTCTATGTTATGAAGCTTATCCGCACAATGAATGAAGCTTGTTTGACATAATCCTGAATATTGTTACAAAGGACTTTTGGACCTTTCATATCGAAAGTTTTAAATGTCTGACACGTTTTTCCAATATCGTCAGAACGTTATGTTGGCTGTAAACAAGAAAGAAAAAAAATGTGTTTCTTTATGTTATTGTAAAACAATTTTAGTGGGTATTATAGGACATTTCCAAATATTTAATATCCCAATATCTTATTTTTGCCTATAATTCCGCCACTGGTCGCTGCTAACATTCAAGCAGCTATCATTTTTCCTCACTAGGTATGAGTCGACCCCAAATACCCAAGTACAGAGCAGAAAAAATCGCGCCCTACTGGGAATCGAACCCGTGCATGTAATACATAGAAAACCTTAAAATGGGTATTCATATATTGAATTATTTTTGCACTCTTGTCGATGTCAATTAATTTGATTAATTAGTATTTGGTAAGCGGCTTACGTTTTGGCATTTTAAACGACTTGGAATTCGTCAAGTGTATTTTATTTCACAAGTATTTCACTTTAAGTCTATTGAATAGCTATGTACTTTACTTTTTTTTTCTCTCTCTCTTTTTTTACTTTACATGTTCCATGAATACATCTTTTAGCGAGCAATGAATTTAAATATAGGTATAATTGCAGGGTGTTTAGGAAGTAAGAGAATTTTGAGTCAGAAATAATAAAATAAATTTTATCATTAATATTCGTTATGAACAAAACATACCTACTTTTTTACCTTCCAAGTTAAAGATCAAATGATAGGGGGAAAGAAATCTTTTAGACTTCATAAAAATCAGTACAGCCTTTTGTAAAATAAATAGTAATTACCATGCTCAGATGGATTACCGTGCATAATTTATTTTATTTTCCTGTTTTTATACATAAGACACCAATAGAAGGAGTAACATCATCCGACATAGCGGAAAACCAGCCCATTAGGCAAGAAAGGAATCCAGGAATAATAAATGGGATGATGAGCAGAATTCAACCGGGAAATTTGTTTTCCAGAAAACTTTTTTCATATTTAAATTTGAAAATCCGATTTCAATTTTTGTAATCTTTATTTTGTTTCTTCCATTCAATACCACAGACCAACCGATAGACAGCAGCGAAATTTAAATTCTTTCGAAGTTGCGACCATGTGCATGTGCATCTATACAGGTTCGTATACCTAATGGATAATCGTCCCTATGAATTAATTAGCGCGGTAGCACTTCGAACTGCCAAGTCAAAAAGTTTGAACGCGCTACCAGGTGATGATATACGCCACCGCACAAGTATCACATTTTGGGTAGTCACACGAGAAAAACTAAAAGGCTATGATACAGGCTTAGAATTATTGTTATTACAGAACATAATTAATTTCAATATGGTTCGTTCATGTGTTTATGTGTATTATGTTTCACTATATGTGAATGCTAGTTTGCCTCCTCGTGATGCAGCCTAGTTAATGCAAGCGATCAGATCTACTAGCCTAATCATAAAATTATTTAAATCAGACAAGTATTTAAACGTTGGCAATCGATAGATAGGATCTCGATATGCAATCGATAGATAGGATATTGATAGGCAATCTATCACAAAACAAGGTGCCTGGTTCTCCAGGTACCTTAGTGTGATAGTAAAAGTGCATACTCATATTATTTTATTACTTGTATATTATTTTATCTATTTAAATAAATAAAGAGGTGCTATATTAAACTGTTAGCGTAATGGGACTTCCTGTCTCGAGCCGACAGTCTAAATAGAGCACTACTATACTATACTATACTATACTATACTATACTATATATTTATTATATTATTGTTATCCTAAACAATGTAATGAAATAATGTACAAATAAAGCACAATTCTTGTTTAAAAAAAAATCGATAGATAACGTCTTTAAGTTGAAAATTTTGATTCAAAGGCAGGTGTCTCGTATGAAGGCTCTTATAGAACTTCCTGATGTTTCTCCTGGTCCATTTTTTGACTCACCTCCCCTTGGTTAACACCTGCACCACCTCCTAGCTCCGTTCTTCTTCTGCTCCTCTTTCTGATTCATCTCCTCTCTTAGATCACCTTCTCTTCCTCCCCCTTCTCCTCCTCCACTTCCTGTTCCTTGATTTACCTCCAAGCCAAGCTATGGACGCAGGGCGGGAGTCTTGATTCCTCGCCTGCAAAACAAGATTAATGATGCACCTCCGTACATTCTTCTCACATTTTCCATTAACTCCGGATTTCATAGGATCTGGAGCCCAAATAAAGGGTATTACTTTTCACTCCTCCATGGAAGTTGCCTCTACTAATCGTAAGTCAGGATGTCAAAATTGGATCTCCTATTTTAGACCTACGAAGACAAAACACTCAGTGTTGGCAAATGGGTAAAGAGTATTTTCAAATCTTGTCGTAGAAAAAACAAGCAACCTTGATGTATTTTCTATGAAAATTGTCATTCGCACACATCGAGTGTACATAATAATAATAATATCGCCTTATTTATACTGCCTGATTAAGACTATTAAAGTCCCATTATTCCAGCAGTAAGCCCAAGACATATTATTGTGTGGTAAAATTCCCAAATGGGAGGATAACTTGTCATGTCCCGGATGGGTTTCGAACTCACGTCCTCTGGAATATCTGGATTCACAGAGTGCCGTCTTTACCACTGAGCTGCCGGGACAGACATTAGATAATATATAGAAAGTACACTCGATGTGTTCCAAAGGAAAAAAAAAAAAAAAAATCAATCTCAAGCCATGGGACTAAGTTAATTGATATGATATAATCCCCCAAAAAACACTACGTGTAAAAATAGTCGTCAAGTGTTGGAATGATTAAAAAGAACTGATATCAAAAACGTCAATTTTCTATGTGTTGAAGGAACATTTTTCACGTAATAAGTCTCTTGATAATTCAACCAAAATAATAGCCTCACAACAACAATACACCTTTGAGCAAACTTCGATTTGGTAATTTGAGAATTTAACCAAAAAATAGCTACACAACAAAACAATGCTCTTGTAAGAACAATGGTTCTGTAATTATGCAACATTGTTCTTACAAGAGCATTGTTTTGTTGTGTAGCTATTTTTTGGTTAAATTCTCAAATTACCAAATCGAAGTTTGCTCAAAGGTGTATTGTTGTTGTGAGGCTATTATTTTGGTTGAATTATCAAGAGACTTATTACGTGAAAAATGTTCCTTCAACACATAGAAAATTGACGTTTTTGATATCAGTTCTTTTTAATCATTCCAACACTTGACGACTATTTTTACACGTAGTGTTTTTTGGGGGATATCACTACTTTTTGATTTAGATGAAATCCTCTGATAGATGAAATAAAAAGTAATCTACAGATAAAAGAAAAAAGACTTTTATTTTAAGGTTGTTGTGATACGCAGTAATATTATAAGACTATCATATAAAATGTTGGGTAATTTATATTGAACTAGTGCCGTTCTTGAGATACAGGGTCGGACGTCCTGCCTAATATCCATATATTTTGACGTATAACTCGTTAACCGTAAATTCCAGAAATATGAAGTCTGTTGATAATAACTCCTTGTGGTAAAACCTTACGAACAAGTTAAAACTTGATTTGTTTTTTCGAAAAAAATTTTTTTGTTCGTCCGGCTGGCTGACGAAACCGACCAGAAACTAACATCAAGAGTGTATGTCGAGTTATAACTTGTTCGACAGGTCTTGCCATAAGGAGTTCTTATCGACAAATTTCATTTTTCTATAATTTACGGTTAACAAGTTATACGTCAAAATATATGGATACGCAGGACGTCCGTATCTCAAGAACGGCAAGTCGTAACTCACTGAAATTTGTTGTAATGAAATTCTCTCAATGACACCTTTAGACAATATTCCACAAGACACACCATTCTATTTAAGATTTTGAAGTTGGTCCATTTCCAGCCTGACTGGGGCTGTGTAGATATACGGGTTTTAGCGTTTTTTGATGTTTTGAGTCGTTTTCGAGAAACCCAGGCTTGGGCGAGACTTTATGGATGCCCTGTATTTGTAGGTAGTTATTTGTAAATTTTGAATGAGATCTACGTAATTTACGATTCAAATTACAAAAGTATTGATCCAAATAAATGCTTTATTTAGACTGTCAGTGGCCAGCCTCCGTGGCGTGATAGTTGTAACTACTGCCTGTAGTCCAGACATTTCGAGTTCCATTACCGGTTGTTGCAGACTTTTCTAATATTTTTTTCCCCTCTAAACACGTGAGTCTAGAATCACAGCCCTCCAGGCTGGGTGAGGTAAATGTAGGTAGCTGGAACGATTCCCAGCGAATGGAGGGTAAAACCCCCCGTCCTGACTAGTTCAAATCAGGTCGTTAAAACCAAAATACAATCAATTGGTCACAATCGTTTTAAAATGAGGTTGGTGTGATAATTGGTGCTTCTTTTGTGGGACTAAAACCAGTTTATAATAATGAAGAAAAAAACATACCTATTTAATCTTAAAATCCATTAACAATAATTAATTAATAATCAACTAGTGTTTTAACCTTGTATTGAAAAATTAGTAATGAACTCGTTAAAAAACGGACAATTCTGTTTCGTGGTTTTGTTTACAATATTACAATACAATTTTAATTATATTATGTACCTACGTACATGACCAATTCGATCTTGGTAAAATAAAGAGAGAAATGAAAGTGCCGAGTATTATTATGTGTTCAGAAATGTTGACCCATATATTTGCCTAACTTCGAGTTGCTAAACATGGTGTCATTTCAGCATAATCGGTAGATATAAACAGAAGAAGTGAGAAATTGTACTAGATATACATTTAATAATTATGAATTAATAGGCAAGCATATATCCATGGTATATACCCTGAAAATTTCAGCTCGATTGGACAAAAATGCAACTTATATCACGTTTCATACATAGGTAGATGGATAATTAGATTGTGACAAATAAATGTTGATCGAGTTAAACCACACTCACTTCGTTCGAAATTAAACGGTCATAGGAGGTTGACCCAAACTAGCAACTACTGTTTTTTTTTTCTCACGAGAATACCGGACATCCAAAGTACAGAGTAAAAAAAATCTACCTAGCCGGGATTCGAACCCAGGTCACCTTGCAAACGTAATTTACCTACACCAGTCGACGACCACCACAGAGACTGCTCAATACATAATATTTTATTATATTTATCATTTGATCTGCAAATCAATATTTTTGCTTCTTACTGGCCAATATTTTATACACTGCTCATAATAATAATAATATAGACCTAGTTTACCTCTTGATGTAGAAACCTTTTAATGAATTTATAGAACGTTATTATTCCCACTCTAGTTAAGCGGTCTGTTGGCAGCTTGGATGTAGCAAAGACGATTGGGTCCCACCCATATTTTAAGTTCTATGTGAGGCGAAGATTTTTTTGTTACTCTCATTAATCTCAATTCAGTTTTTTCTTTTTGTGTCTCACACTGTCGTTGATTTTTCTAAAATTTAATTTACATCATATTATAATTTTCCGTAATTAGACCTTTAGAAAGAACCTTCAGTCATGCACGTGGGATAACTAGGCGTGGCTCCAGGGTTCATTATAGATATTCCTTTAGAGGACTTTAAATACTTTTCTACTTGTTTCAACCATCTGAAATTAAGTGATCTCATTCCCTTTGACTAGACCTTTCTAAAAACACCAGAAATACGTCTCTAGGATAACAATAGACGGCTCTGGGCTCCATAATAAGTATTCCTTTCAAAGGCTATAACTCAAGTTCGATCCAGTGTAATACTTTAGTTATATTTTTATATTTTTTCCTATGGTAAGACCTTTCGAAAAATACTACAATCGCAGCTCCAAGATAACCAGGGGCGGCTCTGTGCAACTTTCCGGTTTTATTTTAGAAGGCTATATCTCCTATCCTATAAAAAATAAATACTTGAAACTATAAAAGGTATGCAGAGATAAAAATTCCCTATTCAAAAACGTAGCTCACGTCTTTCCACGATAAGCACACGTTGCTGTACCCTTGACAGAAAATTGGTCTGAAAAAAAAAAAAACCCGTATGAATAATTTCATGAAATTCAAGATTTTCGGCGTGGCTAGAAAACGACTTTAACTGTACGTAGGAACCTCGCGCATTCGTGAAACACAATCTATTCTCGCGTCTCATTACGAATTTGAAATAAAAATTGATAAAAGTTTGCGGGAAGTGTGCGAAAACAATAAAACAAAATACATATAAACTCTGTTTCGTGTTAATATAGGCCGGTAGGCTGGCGCTGCTTGACGAGCGCTCGCCTCCCGGCGAGCTTGATTGCTCATAAAACGTTAATAGTCAACACAGTTTCACTATAGGACAGTAGGTTGGTAGCGTCCTATATTAGAAAGATTACCGCTCTTAAATCTCAGGACAGAGAGTATTTGCACAGTGATTCAAAAATAAATGTATACCTGAGATTTTTTTTCCCTCTTCAAAATTTCCTCTTCCTGTTTTTTTCTTCACATAATTCCCTAACTCTCCCTTTCCTTAACAATTATTCCTTTTTTTACCCGTCGGGTCGTGTAGGTATTTTAATTGCTCTGTTCTTATTATTTTACCTCTCCATGTAATTGTCTAGCCTTCTCATATAGGTCAGAAAGTTTTGACCTACTCTAGTTTTGCCTCTTTTATAATTCCATTTTCTTGGTTTAGCGTTCTTACCTACCTACGTACATTGTAAAATAGGTAGGTACTCTTTTTATGTGGATAATAAAAGCCTTTTGCACCAAAGTAGAAAATGATTCTGAACAAATTGTTGACATTTGTAGCTTTTTATAAATGATCTCTTCCTAATCAATAATAGTCTGTTAATCAAAATTTGTTATTTTAACTAGGTATTTATTTTTAAATGTATGTATTTACCAGTTTATTCATATTTGTAATACCCAGCTTGGGTAGATGGTTGAAGATACCACCAAGATATAAACTGCTTTTTTGGCCAATTTTGGACAGGGTGGACTCCAATCTTTTTATAATCGGTTCTCTACTTCCATTGAGAACTGAATAACTGAAATCAAAACTACGCATTACTATGTAATAATGTACTTATTATTATTATCAGTTCAATGATAATGTTGTTGAATGGTAACTCAATCCATTAGAATTAATTTGACTGCTGTAGCTACTTTAACAAAACTCTCAATCTAAGAACAACAAAAGTATCTTTAAATCACAGAAAACTGACTCAAGAAGTTTGAAAGGCTTCAGAAAGTTTCATGTTTGCATTGTTTACGTTCTACTTGTGTTAAGATGTTTGAAGAAGAACAAATTTCCAGTTATTTATACTAAGGATACGATGAGTTCTACTTATATTGCCTTGGCCTGTTTACCTTCAGACAGAAGTCTGATACTTTTCTTTGGAATAGAAGAATGGAGAATTTTTAAAGCTTTAGAGCCTGAGGAATGTCCATGTGCTCAAGTAGTTTATTTAGTTTTTAGACATTCCTGTAGACTAAACAGGAAAAAATATTGCTGATGATAAGACCAAGACTTTGTATTTCCATAATATTATGCGTGTGCTCGAGAATAAGGTCATTTCGAATTTCCCAACAAGAAAAACCTTCGAGAAGAATTCACTCAATATTCTTTGAACTCCAAAGAAGCATGCAAAACGTTGTGTGAACTGTGGTGGCTTCACTCGTAGAATACAAACTACCTCATTTATCATTTCTCGTCTGCATTTTTCCTCTCTGGAAATTAATTCATACCCTCTTCTTCCACAGGTAGCTCCAACACAAAAGGTACTTCGAAAATTTTGGTAAAAAAGGTGAAATAAAGATTCTGGAGAATTTGTTTATTATGAAGTTCAGAAAAGGATTTCCGCGCCCTTCTACCCAATATTGAATGTTGAAATTTGATATCAAGTTATGCTTGGAAACAAATGAAATTCCTGTCAATGTCAGGACTCAGGAATTGTATTTACGTTTTTTTTTTTCTTCTTGTAAACGATTTCAGCCTGAGCAGTCAGTCAGTACATTTCCACTAAAAATAAGTGAAATACAACAGATGCAATTTATATCTTTTGTTTTAATGGAATTTCATACCCACTTTTGGTGTAAATTTTATGTTTCTATAGGCGCAGGGTATATCCGCACTGCCTGAGGAGTCTTTCTTGTTTCGACCTAAGTTATCCTTATTAACCCAGATGGGGCTGACGTCCTTCCAGAAGGACGTCCTTCTGGAAGGACGTCAGCCCCATCTGGTGAAAGGTACTACGTTGTGGATTTTTCTAATTAACTCAGCTTGTTGAGGTTAGTTGGCGACACCTTAAGCTCTTTGTTTTGAGTCCGAGTGATAAGTTGACAGCACTTATTTTGATTCAGGACTCAATTTATATCACTCCAAAAAAATAAAACAAAAAATTTCACCGCGTTATCTGGGTTAAACTCTTATGTCCTGGCTTTGTGTTTATTTTCTGTTATTAGTATCAGTTACTATTATTCGTCAATCTCAAAACACATCTTGTTTATGCAGCCTACGCGGCAAATCCTTCTGCTCTTATACTTCCTAGGTCGTGGAATTGATTTCGTCACAGAAAAAATTCAAAGATCATAAAAAAGGTAGTAATAATTATTAGGTAATAGAATACTGATGTTCAAAAAACTTGACCTAGCTCATAAAAAAGAAAAGAAAACGAAACCTATCAGGTTAATGAGACTAGAAGGTTCATGTGCTTTATCATGCTTGTAATGAATTTATGTATACATTATAAGTATACGTATATTATACATAATCAGAAAGGTCCCTGTTTCAATTTTAGACTGACCACTTATAACTATGTATTAACTTCCACACAAGGTTTCGTACCACGTGGATGTCTCTTTTCCCTTTGAAAATTATCCCTTAGGATTGACCGGACAATGTAAATATTCAACAGAGCTGAAGCTATTTCACCTTGAATTACATTTTCTCATATTGTCTCATGTTTGTATTTGACTCTACTATCCAGCTTGGAGGTAGTACTACATACTACATGTTGAATGAAATCAAGACAAACTTTATGTGCTCTACGTGCAATCGAGGATTTCATTAACATTGTTGAGAATGTCCTCTTCTTTATCCTCCTGAACCTTTGTCATTCCAGATCCTCTCTTACCCTATTTAGTTTTCTTTTTTACTTTCATTACTACCTCTTTCTATTTTTGGTCCCATTGATGTATGAAACCTCTATCATGTCATCTTATTCACCAATACTTTCATTTCTATTATTCCCTTAACAACCATTTATAGTTTTCATATCTTTTTCAATAGTTGAAAACTCTTCATTTTTATAAAGTAACTCTATTATGTTCTTTCCGTCATCTCGGTCCTCTACAAAAAAAGAAAATACAATACAAAATATACATATATTATTAATTATTACGTTACAGGTAAGTAAATTCCTTTTATTTTCCACTTATCTTTGTTTTTTTAAGTAGAGACACTAATTTTTGTACCAAAATGATATCAAACATGATATTATTTAGGGTTATGATAAGGGTTGGGTGGAAGAGATTGCCACAGGCAATAACCCCGCCCTTTAGGTAGGACATTAACTTCATTGTCTTTTTTTTTTGTTTTTGTATCTTTGCTCAATCTTTTGTTTATAATTTCAATGTATTTTACTGTATATATTGTTGTTCTACCTAATAAAGCTTACCATAATAATAATAATAATAACATGAGTCGCCCTTATTTTAAAGTCTCATTTTTCCTTCCGAAACATTATTTGGAAATGATTCGGTTTCAGTGACAACAATGAGAAAATATACTCATGTTAATGTGCCTAACTAGTATAATTTTCATCTCAAAACAAATTGTGTATGCTGTTGCCACTACAATAATTAGTGAGCAAACATTTTAGTATGTGCAGTGCTTGCAATTCAGTAGTAGGGGCAGGAGGGCAAGGACGTGGCTATGTGATATTTGACCAGATTAATGTGAATGTCTGTTTGCACAATTAAGTTTATTGATGCTCTGGAACGTCATGCGTTGTATGTTTAATTAGGTAATGTGGGGCGATTTGGGCCTCGTTTTGAATAGAACCGATTCACACGTGGTCAAACTTGAATTTAATTTCTTTTTTTTTCTCAATAGTCAATTTGATAGTATAAAAAAGGTACCGTAGATCATATATCTTTACATATAGTTTCATTATTTGAAACAATACTGTTGGAAGTTTAAATTTGTGAAGATGATACCTACCTGTTTTATAAAATATCAAGCACCTACCCCACCTAAAAAGCCAGTTTTACCGTAAAATTTGAAGAGTGTTATTTCTGAGACAAAACACAACTTTTATGAAGCCTCTAACATGTTCATCATGAGGATTATTTTTGTTACATCCCAAAAGAATTGTACACTTTCAACAGTTGTTACTACTCCGGTTTCATCTCCTCTTTTCTCTTCTGTGAGGGTTTCCAGAAAATTTTACATTCTCCAAAATATGTACTTTTTCACAAAGGATTCTGAGCACTATGGGGGACAAATTTAAAGGGATCAAAAAAGTAAAATAAAAGATCGCAAATGAATTTGTTTCTGGTTTAATAAAATACATATAAATTGTTTTTCATTTATTTTATACCAGTATGCTTATTTATGTTCTTGTTTTAAGTAGATATTAACTGTTTTCTTCTTATTTGGGTTATTTTCCGTTTGCAGGAAGGGAGATCACCAAGTTTTAGTAAATTCCACAAAAGTATATGTATAAGAGAGGCTAAGAGGCAGAGTGGACTATCTGCAAAAAAAGCGTTTCGAGATAAATGGAGTTAAAGTTCAAGAGTTGCTGCTCAGGCTGTATTACCCTAAAATAACAAAGTTGGATTTTTTTGAAAGAAAAGAGATGCAAAATTTTTTTGAAACAAACTTCTTTGGATTTATTATTGTTGATTTAAAGTTATAAACGGTTAAAGATGAGACATCGCTCTGCTTTTTGAGGAATATCAGATAGTCCGCCAGTTGGTCCACATTTGTTTCAGCAGAAAACTAGTTAGTCCTCTTTTATCCTTTGAAACAAATAAGTTTCTTTGAAGATGAATTATTATTTTATTGAACTAAGTCATAAGAGTCATTAGTAGGTAACGAAGTAGGTAACTATACCTAGGTCAATAAAAATATGATTTTCGTTTTTGCCTTGAACAGGGTTTGAAATGTTTGAATACCAACCTTCAGCTTATTCAAATTCTTGGTAGGTACCTGCCTTTGTGAAAAAGTTTACTATGATACCAAAGTTTCTTGGTTTACTTAGATAGAACTTGAGTCAGGGAGATTAGATAATTGATTTATTTTGAAATAATTCAGATAGGTAGGTACCCTTGAGTTTGATTATCAAAATACTAAAAACTTCATAACACAAATGAAACAAATACTCAAGTAGGTACTTACCACCAGGAACTATTTTGAGTTTCTTCAACTAGCAACTGCTACTGTCTTCATCTTGACCACTGATACTACTTGTTGATTCACAATCACTTTGAAACAAACACTGTTCTATTAGATCAACTTTTACAACTTGAGAACTATAACCACTCTTCTTTTTATTGTACTTTCTTTTTCCCATTTTTATTGAAAGATAAAAACATTCACAAGAGAGGATCTTATCAAAAAAAAAAATTGAGGATCTTATCAATAAACAATAACCTCATTCCTAACACGTTGATAGTTGTTGTGGGGGCTCAGTAATATTATATTTTATTAAAATAAATTACTTAATAATAGGAAACATAGATAATGATACCAAAACAAGGTACACATGCCACATTTTTCTGTAAGTACCAGTAATAATAAATTGACACTTGGTCCACTCTACACTGAGTTAGTCCAGTCTGCTTTTATTAAGCTTCAGTGTCAAAAATACATTAGTTGCATACAGTTAGTCCACTAATTTCTTTACGAAAATCAGATAGTCCACTTTTCAAAATATTATTGTTATCTGGGTCCACTCTGCTTCTATAGATAGTCCACTCTGCTTTTTGTAAAGTACAATAAAAGAAAACATGGGTTTTAATAGAAGATAGTCCACTGAGTTCATTAAATAAAAAAGTTAGTCCACACCTTTGAGATGGTCCAATCTGCTTTTTGAAAATTGGTCTAAAATGACACTTAGCCATTTTCTTTCACCTATAATTTTAATACAACACTGATGAGAAACTAGCAACCAATCTAAAAAAATAGATCTTTTCGCACTCTTTCCAACGAGGTATAATACTCAATATTTTCCATTTTACCACTTGGTCCGGTCTGCCTCTTAGCCTCTCTTATTATTCTTGTCTACCAATGGCACTTCAGAGGCCACAGTTTCTAAGTGTGTAATGTAGTTGTTTCTCACAAACCTGATAGGTTTCGTTTTTAATTAGCTTTTTTTTAAATAAATAACTATAAACTGGCTGGGGGACTATAAACAGAGAGTCGACCAGCAGTCTGGCTGGGGGACTATAAACAGGGAGTAGACCAGCATTGGCTTGGTTCAGGGGGCCCTTGTCAATTATTAGCCTCCTTGTAAAGACAGTGGTAGAACTACTGAGTCATTCCTCCGCTGTCTGGCTACCATCATTTTTTTTTCTTTTTGCTAATATCTATTCATTTATTTTTAGAAAAGAAAGTGAGATACTAATGATAGATTTGCTCAGCAGAGAGAAATACTTATCGGGTGGAAATCAGAACACCATTTGTGAATGAAGGAGCGAATTCTTTGGAACATAAAAATGTTCCCGTAACCTAAAACTTGCCTCATGAAATGGAAACACGTATTTCCAACACTAACGTGACCCAATATCTAATGAATAAAAGAGGAAGACTGAAATTGTGGAAGAAGGAAGAGGAGAAGGTCGAGACGGATGAAGAAAATATACGAGGGATGAGGAGGAGCAGATGAGATGGAAGATCTTGAAGGAAAAAGAGAAAAAATAGAGTAGGGAAAGGAAGGAAGAGGTTATTTAAGAGAAGAAGAAGGAGGAGGATAAGTGGAGGAAATATAGGAGGAGTTGGAGGATAAAAATGGTTTGAATTATGGGAAAGAAGCAGCGTGCGTGCTATGTTCTCCACTTCTTTATCCATCTCTTTCCTCTTTGTGATTCAATGGTTTCGCTAATAACATTTTTTCTCTCTTGTACTCTTTCATGTTCAATATTATTTAATTTCTTTTCCAATCAACTTTCTCTATTCCCCTTATCATCATTTATCGAGAGAACTTTCGCCTTGTTGGGATAGCACTATTGTATTGTGGACAATCATTCGTCCGATAAGGCTGCAATACTATTTCTCACATTGTGGTTTGTTCTCAATTATCTCTTTTCAAAAGGTGATTTTATGACACTTATTTACTTCAATATACTTTTGATATTTTTTATCCAAAGTTGTTTTTTTCTCTTCTTTTTTTCTATTTCTTCTTCTTATTTCCCTATTTAAATCGCATTACCTTAGTAATATAGTTTTTCTCTTTTGATTATTTTTATTGATCTTTTTGGCTTAGACTCTGAAGTTAGCCATACTCAAGCATGTACAATTGTACAGGTGTACATTCGAGCACGGAGTGACCAAATAGTTTCGAGTTAAATCAAAAGCTGGTTCCTGTTTCGATTTCACCAAAAAATGGGTAAACTTGTGTTAGATCTACATACAATATTCAAGTCTATCTTAACTCTTTGCGGCACGGTGGTCCCAAGGAGGACCACATAAAATGGGACCCTTACTGCACGGGCCCTCCTGACTTGTTGTGCCGTGTGAAAGCTACAACAATGTCCGACTACAGCCGAAAACTTTTATCCAATAGGAAGAAGCTTGAGTGGTCCCTGGCTGAGTGAAGCGTGCTGAGACGATACTAAAGACAGTTCTCATATGGACCACCGTGCAGTAAGGTACATTTTCCAAGTGGTCTTTCTGGGGACCACCATGCCGGAAAGGTTATTCAAAAAAATCCGAGCTGTGCCGCAAAGAGTTAAGGCGTTAAAATGATGAAAATTTGTCTCCGGACTTTTGGTTCACTCTGTATGTTAAAAAAGAATTATATACATAATAATAATGATCTTTATTTCTTTATCTTTTGCATATACATTTTTGTGTTCCCATGAAGTACTAGTGTACTTTTTGGCCTAAAATAGTGCTGCTGTATTCACAGAAATATCGAGAAAAAATATTTTAATTAATGTTAATGTTCCTAATTAAAGCTATTTATGTTTGTTACAGGTAAGTTCATATAACTCTCATAATATCAAAATCAAAAGATCAACTGGACATAAATTCAAAGAGTAAGTATTTAAGAAAACTATGTACCTACCATTTGTTATGACATAAATGTTCATCCATCCTGTTTCTCTGAAAATTATATTTATTTTCGAAATTATAATTACCTATGACTTTACATGATGTAATTTTGTCTCCTAAAAGAGTTTCCTTTGATGTGATTTAAAAATTATTCCCATCTTCTACTAAGAAATGTTGACTCAAATCTCGAGCTTGAACATATTTCCCATTTATTAAATCCGACAAAGCTTTCTTTCTCTCCTTGTCTTTCAAATACCTCTCAGACACCTTCTTTCTCTTTCCAACCCACAACTACGTCTTACACAAATAAAGTAGAGCAAGTACCGATTTTTCTTCTGCTCTTGAATGCAGGAACAATAATTGAAAATAAATATTAAAAAGAAACAAAAGAAAAGTAAACACTCCAGCGACTATAGATAGATGTGAGCGGGATTTTCTCAAGTCTCGAGTGAAATAAGAAAGAGATTATAATATAACTTTTTTTTGTTAAAAGGCGGGGTTACAAGAATTTACCCGCGTGGAAAATTATATTGAAGATTACCTCAGTTACTGTTTGCTGTTTAGAATAGAGCATCAAAGTCATGCTGTAAATCTTTGATTTGTTAATATTTTTCCTTCATTTACGAGTGTCAAATTGGCACTCGTAATGGCACTGCCAATGACGTATTACTTAGAATATTTGGAATAAATATTTTGTTTTCATTGGGTAGTCTATCAGAATTTTCATGATTATTACAAATAAGAAATTATAGATACATACATGAAAGTAACTACAGGTTCATGACTGTAAGATAGGTACACAATTGGAAAAGTTTATTTATTAACTGTTTTGAATAATAAATTTTATGAATATACGAAAATGTAAACGAACCTTTGTCCTACTTTATGATTTCATTCTTGAAAATAAAAATAATTTGAAAATAATGCGAGCTTACCTGGTGGGAAGAAACGGTTGTTCCATTTTTAAAAATGAACCAGCAACCAGCATTTTGTTAGCTCTCAATGAATTTCCTTCTAATCGTTACTGAATTATTGTCTGCTCTCCGAAGAATAAAATATTAAAGAAAAGATGTCACACCAACGTAATTCAACATCAACGTTTCTGAATTCGACGGAAATTTTGAAACGTTTTCTTGAGTGTTCTCTTTGGATTTGAAAAGATTTTTTTTATGTTTAGCTTTTATAATACTACCTAATGTTTCGTTTTAAATTAGTCGTGAGTATATTTTTAAAGTAACTATATAGAATATCCGTGGGGTACACGGGAAAATAATAAAATAATGGGCTGATGAATACTACTAACATAGGATTAATACTACTCATTGAAATGGAAAACCTAACCAGACTTTTGAGGCAATCTTGCAGGCTGATTTTAATGTGTGTAATACTTTTTTGTGGTTATTTTTTTAACAGTGTTATTTACCTTAGAAATATTTTGGTTATCTGCTTTTGAATATTTTTAATTCTTATTCTGCAACTTTTTAACAAAAATAAGCGTTTAAAAAAAAAAAATATATATATTAATAAAGAAGAATGGATTCAGATTTCCATACCAAACTAATAATAGACATTCAGCAGCTGTCGATTCCTTGTCTGAAATTCCGAAAGACTTTAGCCTTTCCCTCTACCCCAATATTGCCATAGAGAGGAAACTTTTATTTTCACCCAAAACAAGTATCAAGCTTTTTATGTGCGTTACGTGTTAGACGGCCGTTATCTCTGGTGAAATCACACGATAATTTTGCTTTTCCAATAACAGTCTATGGAAAAAAATTCGGTTTTTTCGCATTTTCGAGTGTCTTCACTAATCTTCCATTCCCAATCTCGTATAGTGTTTCCCTCAATGTTTCCTACTCTCGTTATTGATTTCAACACACACCTAGCACACAGTTAGTAATATTAGGCTTTCACATGGCATCATGTTGATTCCATTTTCTCGTATGAAGTGCTGTCTGATAAAAAAGTTGTTGACATGTGTCTGACATATTGTAAAAACACTTTTCTCAATTGATGCTATCTTTTCCAACACTTCCACAGCATATAGTATCAGAAAAAAAACGGACTTGACACACGAAAAACAAATTCTACTGTCACAGACTTGAAGTACTATAATTTTCTCCTATAAAACATTTCATAACCATGTATTTACAAACCTCTTGGACTCTCTTTCTGTCATCATGTTAGACATTCCTAACACTGCAACATTAATATGCGTCATAGAAATACGGACAAATCAATTGATCTGTATAAATACGTAGTTTCTCATTCTGAAATAAATTTCTTGAATACAGTTGTGATTAATACAATATTTAATTATCTTTTAAACGATTTAGATCATGATAACATTTAAACTTGAATAGTGTCCACGAGTTGAATTTGTGTAAAACCTAAAACAGAGAGTAGAAAACCTGCCATGAAAATCCATAAGCCCGACCCTATGGTTCTAAAATTTGGTTTTTGGATAGTCGTTGTAAGGTAATGTAAAGGAACTTATTAAATAGTAAGTATCTTCAACAACATCAAGCAATGTCAGCTCTCTCTGAGAAGAGTACACTTAAATCCAACCCGCCGCGCCACCACGCTGGGACATGTCTCTAATGATTTACACATGGCGCTGGCTGATACCGACGCTGTCCCGTCGCATACTGATTAGGAATGAAATTCAATTAGGAGAGCAACGGATCCAATACACTTTATGGCCCTACAAAAGTAGCCTGCTACACTCCGACTGCCATTTATAATCTCGTTTAGCATTTGTTAGCTGATACGCCATTAGGTCATGGACTGTTTGTGTAATGAAACTATAATATTACAAGTGCCGTACTTGTATACGAATTATTCACAGCTGGTAATAAAATGAATGCCATTATAATAGTTGCCTCGTAGGGAACGCGGAATGTCAAACCCTTGAATTCAGCTTCGTCGCATTGTGGTTCGGTTCCCCCCCTTTTCATCAGATTACAACAGTTTGCGGTGGTTGTTTTCAATTTTTAAAAATGTTTTTTTTTTTTTTTTTACAAAAAAAAAAAATTAGTTTTGCAATTTTATAATAGTTGAAATATTTCTGAAGGGCTCCGATTTTCCCACTTTGCACAGTATAGGGGTAAATTTACAAAATCGGCCGGAGGTATTGGAAATACCTACCAAAAAATCTGAAAATTTCTTCATTGTACAAAATGAGGTTTGAATATCCTGGGATGTCATTGTTTTTATAAAATACAGAGTAAAGTTTAACTTTCTCCACCATATTCTCCTAGGGCTTAATTTTAAAATAGTTTTACTACAAAGATAAGCCAGACCTTCCAGTGGGACTACAGTGCGCTTTCCTCATCTTTGTTGTAATCTTATTTTATAATTCGGCCCCACGTTAGAAGATACGGCCAAAGTAAAACATTTGCAAAATTCATTCATTCATATTTTTCAGAAGCATCGTTTTATTTTTTCTCTCCTTTCCAAGGGAGAAGCCTCATTTTTCAAAGGCCCCTTCATTATATTATCAAAAACGGGTAATTTAGGTTTTATCACCCGGATTTTTGGTCTTGGTGAATACGCTGACCTCAAAATAAAACATTTGCGCACTCTGTGGTCTTTAAGCTTATCCACATCTTTTGTGGGTTGAGGTATGTCAGCAACAGTTTTGGGTTGTATGAGCACATCCGCGGGTTCTATAAAGTTAACAGCGGCATGGTCGTACACTGAGTTCAGCTGGAAATCCAAGCTGTCATTTAGAACTGGGTGTTTCTGGGACAGAGTCATACAGATGTTTATAGAGAGGAAATAGTTTAAATAAATTTACGAAAATGCTTCCAAGTTTCCTTTCGATGCAAGTTTTTGTTTTGTCAAATAGATTTATTTATAATCCACTGAAATAGAAACCAATACAATTAATTTAAGAACTAAAAATTTATTCAACGGGTATAATGTGTATGGTAAATTCTGTGTGTATTAGTGCCAATAACTCCTCTCTTGTAAGAAATAAGTAAATATTTCAGCTAGAATGTCAGTTTAGCCTGCTTGCGAACCAGTCCAAGCAATCTTTCGTTGTGAATAAAAGTAAGTCCCTCACGTATATTCCTAAAATAAATCAGAAAAAAATTCAACTGATTCAGCTTTAAAGTATTTTTGTTCAAAAAATAAGTACCCTGAAAAGACATACAAAAAAAGTTGTACCTTTTGTGCTACCCATCCATACACATAAAGCGTAGAATATTAAAAAATGCAAATTGTTTTCTAACAAAGGAAAATATGTTCACAGTTGTCTTAGAAAATATTTCATGCTTTCTTCCTCTTTTTCCTTAAATAAAAGTACCTGCTTTATTCCTATTCAGCCAGAATATTGTTTTACTCTGCTGTCGTAAGCCAAACCTACTGTATAGGCAAATAAAAACTGAGCAAAAGTTTTCCTAGTTCGATTCGAGAGTCGCTGAACTCGCTGTCGTGTATTGAATTCTTGTTAGCGGTGGACATTAAACTACATAAAATTGGAGTGTAGGAATATTGCAAACTATCGAAGTTTCAAGTGTAATCTAATCGTTTTTTTTTTTTTTTTTTTTAAATTAGATATCACGCTTACGTTAAAGTAAAGTCCTTTTGAAAAGATAAATGTGCTAAAAGAGACCCGGTATATTTACTGAGAAAATAAAACAAAAGTGAAAGAAAGAACAAAGAGAAAAATGAGCTTGAAAATAAATGAAAAATAATTTTAAGTAATTGTAAAAATTCTAATTTATCATCAACCCTCATCTTCCACTTTGCTCCAACATTCTTTTCTTCTTTGCCTAATTGCTCTTTATGACTCCCTAATGCAAATATGCATAATTGATATTGAGAACAACTTTTACTGAATTAGGAGAGTGAGGCTGTAATGCAGGTTTTTGTTTAGTACGAGATAAATAGTGAGAGTAATAAATTAAAATACTTTGATACTAATATCAATATACAATATACATAGGTATCTCCTAGGGCCGAACTACACTGGGGACCACAATTAGGGGAACGCTCAGATGATTTCAAATTTACTGTACTGTGTTCACTTTAGGAACCAATATTTAAATTTATATTATTACGTATATGATGGTCTATCAATGTATGCTACATTTATACAGATGTATCACACTTAAGGACAAATTCTTACAATTTTACTGAGAGTACCTCTAAAACCCATGATTTCATGGATATCTGACGAACATGGAAGTTTCATTATTCTCTTACCTAAGGTCAAGTGCTAACGTTTGGTGACTTCAATAAGTTTTTAATGGTCAAATAAAGTGATTTTCTTCGACATGTCCGATTTGAGTGAAGTAGAGGTTGCCCGGACGGTTGCGTTGATTGAAGCAGGACAAACCTACAGAACAGTGGCAAATTCCCTTCGCGTGTCAAAATCAGTGATTCATCGAGTTGTTAAACGCTACAGGCAGACTGATGAATACAAAAGGCGACGTGGACAGTGTCCCAAATGGGGCGCATTACGATTCGGCCCAAAAAGGTTTATGAAAAAGGTTTTCGATTTCAGGTAAAAAAGGTCACCGAACGATTCGGCCCAGTGCAACACTCTAAGTACCGTACATATTGAGGGATTTTTTATTATTCAACATTAAATTACGGAATTACCTTCTATGTATATCAGGCTTTGGCCTTCTATGTATTAGGCATGGCCTACTATGTATTTTACCTAACCCTACTATATTCTTGAGGCATGGCCTTCTATGCATTTTAACTAACCCTACTATAAACCTGGGGCATTGCCTTATATTATGTATTAACCCTAACCCTACTATATTCTTGAGGCATGGCCTTCTATGTATTTTACCTAACCCTACTATAAACCTAAGGCATTGCCTTAGGTTTATAGTAGTACTGTCAAACACTCAAATAAACACTGATAACAAAGATGACTGTTATTAGTTCAAAACAATAACATCGTGAACATCGCCATTGTTCTCAGTTCTTTCAGGGCAAAGTTTCCATACTATTTTATAGGGATTTTTTGGTGGAATGAAAGTGGGACTTTTTGTTAGAATGAAAGTGGGACTTTTTGTGTGGGATCAAAACTTGATAGTCTGTTTTGGGACGAATCATGCTATGGAAAAGGTCTCCTCAGGTAATTTGGGCCGAATCGTGAAGTTCCCCCCAAATGGATCACAAACCAAAGAAAAGACCGCTACATAACGCTCACCGCACTGAGAAACCGGTTTATGCCCGCGACTGCTGTCCGTGGGGAGCTGATACGAAGCCACAATGTGAATGTTTCTGTTAAAACAATAAGAAGAAGACTCAGAGAGCGTTCTCTGACGTCCCACAGAGCCAAGCGATCGCCTCTTCTCAATCACCAGCACAAAGTTGTAAGGGTCATATACGCAAACAACTACCGAAGATGGTCAATGCGTGAATGGGGAAGGGTATTGCTTACAGACGAGTGTAAATTGAGCTTGAAGTCAGATGACAACCGTATCCGAGTACTTAGACGACCAAATGAACGGTACTCACAGTGCAACATTGTTGGAAAAGTCCAATTTGGTGGCGGTTCCATCATGGTCTAGGGGGGTATAAGTTTGGACGGCCGTACAACCCTGTATATCCTGGAGGGAGGGGCGCTGACTGATGAGCGGTACAGGAGAGAGGTTCTTGAAGGTATTGTCCTTCCTTTCAAGCCCTTCATTGGGGAGGAAATGATCCTGATGCACGACAATGCTCGTCCACACGTGGCGAACCAGTTGAAGCGCTCCCTTCATGAGGTGAACTTGGAGGTCCTCCGACACCCTGCTCGCTCTCCGGATATGAATCCCATAGAACATGTATGGGACCATATGAAAAGGGCCACCCGGAAGAGGAATCCACCCGCGGACACCATAGCGCAGCTCAAGAAGGCAGTTGTTCAAGAATGGGATCGGATGCCCCAAGAATTCGTCCAGAGGCTCATCCGAAGCATGCCGAGGCGATTGGACACCCTACTTGGTGTTAGGGGAGGCAATACAAGCCCACATATTCCAGAGATTTTTCAAAATCTCGAAATTTCAAATCTTTGTTTTTTGTCACTTTTTCGACATTGTTTGATTATTGTCAAAAAATAAAGTTTTCCCTTTGAAGTAGCCCCAAAAAACGACTTGTTTCATGTTCCCAACAAAAATACCTATCTTTCAGATCATGTTTCATCAACACAATTTATACAGTTCAAGGTGAAATACAGGGTTAAAAAAGCGTTCCCCTAATGTGTGGTCCCCAGTGTATAAAACAGGATTATATTTGAGATAAGCTAGATTGTTCCTCAAGTCAGGCTATAGAGCGCTGTGATTGGTTGAAAGTCCGACTCGAGGATTGAAAGTCCATTTAATCCTGTTTTAAAATTTGGCCTTTTGTTCTGTGAATATACCTAACCTAATTATACCTACCAGAATAAGTAGTTAACTAGTAAAAAAGAAATCAAATAGATATCCACACCACAACAGGTGAATTTACCATTATTATTGGACTTTATAAATCAAACAGTTCTATAAAAAAAACAACAACAACAAAGATAATAATTCTAGTACATCTAGTACAACTTCTCACTTTTCTGTTTATACTGATTAAAATAGAGAGGTTAGTTGATGACATGGATATTCAGAACTATTACCTGCTGATGAGAGCAAATAAGCTCGAAACAGCTGTCCAGGTATGTTCTGATATTCATGTACATCTAGTACAACTTCTCACTTTTCTGTTTATACTGAATTGATCATCTTCCATAAAATTCCAATCGAGAGAAAAAACTTATTGATACAACAAAGAAATATTCGCGTAGTATTTTTTTAGTAATAAAAAACAAAAAAGTCTCATGTCACATCTTTAACGATTTTTTTTTTATACTGAAAGAGGATTAAAATTTCGTTTTAAAATTTCTACTGTGAAACCGATTTTTATTCGTTTTGGGAATTTGTGGTTCAAAGTTAAACAGCTCTGTTTTAGAAAAATAATGTAACAAAATCACTCTATTTGCATTTTGAAATATAGAAATTACAAAAAAAAAATCCATTCAAAACCAAATTTACATTGAAATACTACATTGCTTTCAAACTCTGCGGTTCAATGTTCGATCTTAACAACCACATTGTTGGATTTTTCGTACATCTTCTATTGCATCTATTTGTCTCTCGTTGCGTTATTCGTTTTAAAGCTTCTTATTTTTGCAACGTTAAGTCCTCAAAATGAAGAAAATAAACCATTTCAGTGTAACAGAAAATTTAAGTCGGGGGCAGCTTTTCAATAAAGTCCCAGTGCTTTGTGGAATGCTTCTTGATTTATGTTTGTTGAAAAATAAACCCGCAAATAAAATAATATCGTGCAGTGAAAACGCCTGCAGAAACTTTTTCTGGTCAAAGTGGTTTTCAAATAATAAAACTAAATAAAAAAGTTGAGAACTTGTGTAAACATAAAAATGGGTAGAAAAGGGTGTAACTACAAACCGCACATTTTTTTTTATCACTGCTTCGTACTGCTTCTGGTTTTCCTGTTGACAATGGAAGGGCACTTGTTATTGATGAGGACCTCGGTAAAAGTAAAAGAACAAAAGTACAACAATAAAGATTCCATGTTCGTGAGAGGTGATCGTTATCGCATAGTAGTGGAAATATTGTCAAAATTTGACAGTTAAGTTAGACAGGATTTAGAAATCCTCGTGAAATGGAATGCAGAAGAGCATCTCATCCACCAAAAAGTCTATTCCGTTTTTAGACTGTAAAAGGAAAAGCAAGTAATGCCATTTTCCTTGATTTATCAAGAAAAATACTAGAGTAAGCTGTTTTCCAGCTCTCTACCTAGCGTACATTTATAAATGCAAAGAAAGAGTATCACTATCATTTCTTCTTACTTTATAATCCCTCTTTCCCTATCTCATTTTAAATTGAACTTCTTCTTCATCTTAGCTCTCACTTTAATCTCACTTCTTCAAAATCTGGAGAAACTTTTCAATATTCAAACTTCTTAGCTTTTTTCCAGCGAGGAGAATAACTTGAGAATACGTCATGAATAATTTCATATCAACACAGGGAGATGATTTTTTTGTGAAAGGCACTCAAATGATGTTATTGTGAATATTTCTCTAGCAAACTAAATTGGAAAATATCCATTTTTTTAATAATGAGTAAATTTAATATTAGTTTCGGTTGGTTATAACATATAGGTTATAGGTGCCTATTTTATACAACATGTGATCTTTTTGCATTTTATTTATTTATTTCATTATGTTGACTCAGTAAGATTTCTACATTAAAGTTAGGTAGGTATGATCCAATTCAATATAAAACAGTCCATATTTATTGTGACATTATGGAACTTACATTAATTTAGAATTGGTATAGTATGTTTGTACATTGTACATGCATAAATAATATATTATACAATACTTGTACATACCTTCTTATTAGGCATAATTTTATTAGCTACATATTTTAAACCGTAGGTAATTCAAACAGTCAGAACTAAGCCCTTTTCGACCTCTAAAAATGGATATCAATAAATTTTATAAATTTAGTGACAGAATTGAACCTATTTCCTATTTTAGAGGGTTTCTACTTACGTATATCGATGACGTATGGTTAGAATTATTCGAATACAATAAAAGGTGTCAAAAGAGAAGTGTTTATTTTCAGTAAATTACTCGTCTGTTTATTATGTAATTAGTGTTTTTCAATCACTGCGAGATCACTAAGTAAATATTGGTGCTGTCACGTTACGATAACCTATTCAGTCCTTTAGGTAATTTTCTTCTTCTTTTTTTCGTTGGAGATAAACGAAAAGATTAATAATGATTACCTAACTGAACTATTTTTGATACAAAAATTCCAATTGGAACTGATTTTTTTTTTGCTTTGATAATCATGTTTCATCAAAAACATTTTAAATAGGATGAGGGTTTTTCTATACTTTTTAAAAATATTTATTCTGATAACATAACCTCGGTATCAGTCAGTCTTTCTTAAAAGTATAAAGTAGTAAGATTTTCTAGAGATTTTTATATGTATAGGTAATTAGGTAGATAGTGTTTTTATGCAACAGTATATAAATATTAAACCTAATTACTGAAAATCGACTGTAGCATTGGTAAGAGTAGGTATCTTGACTTTAAGTCTCATAAATATGAATAAATCATTTAGATAATATTCATTACAGACTTGAATACTGAAGAGGAGAAATAATATTTGTCCTAATGTAGATTTTAAACTTGAAAATTTCAGGACATAATTCTGTCTTAATGCTTTCACATATTCCTCTAGCTATTTTATTTATTTAACAAAATCATGTTTGTTGTTCCTACTTGAGCTATTTAAGGCATTTTCAATTAGTTCAGTTTCAATTACAAGTTATACAAAACTAGCTAATGAGGAAACTAAAATAAGCATTCTCAAGGATGAAGTGCATTCAAAGTATCTGAAATTTATTTACAAATTTATCATTTAAAAATAATAATCATTTAGAACCTAGTTCTCGTTTCCAGTTTTCTAATATCTACCTTACCTATAGTTATAAACTTTTCAAATTCCATTAGTAAAATGTTTAATAATTGAAAATGTTAAATTATTGTTTATTAAAACACACGTAAAATAATTAAAGTTAATCGGTAGGTATGTACTCAGACTACTTATTTGTATTTTAAATAATACAACTCATTACATTGAAACCCCTTATATAATTATTATATATAATTATTTGAAAATATACTTACAATTATGGACACAAAACTTCCTCGTGATTGGTCCACCTTGTACAAACATGGCAATTTTGAGATTTTCTACTAAATCACTTGTATCTCCAAAACATCTTAACCGATTCTCTTCAAATTTGATTTTGTATGATAGTATACTGTTTTTCCTTCATTCTATATTTCACAAAAAATTCTGTATCGGCAAGTCGTAGACCTTATTTTTCCAGACTGACAGACAGACACAAAACGAAAGTTGCTCAGGAGGTTACGAAACGTCCAGTAATATGAAAATAAAAAAACATCGGAGCAAATATACTTTTTTTTTATGAAAACGAACACAATACTTCCGACTTCTAATATTAAAAACTTATCGGAAGTAATACAGTTTTGTATTCATGGCGCAAGGCACAGGGTGGGGTCCCTGTATTCTCAGCCAGGGAGTTCCTGGACAGCTCGGGATAACGAGGCTAATGTCTCCAGATTAATCACTGAGTGATTAGCTGGAACAGAACACCCAGATGCACTTCATTAAATATTTGTTTTATAGTTCCGAGTGATTTAACGAGCTCTAATGTGTGCTCTGTTCTTGAGTACTTCTCATCAGTTCTTCTTATTCTCTTCCCTTCTTAAGCTTCTTCATCAAATAGACGCCAAAGCCACTTCAGACAGTTACAACACAAATACTTAAGAATGAGACATGGCATTGCTTGACTCTGCTTGATCTGATTTAGGGTAATATCGTCCAGGTGATTATTATTATTATTATTATTAAACACTTTATTAGATAAAACAATCAAAAAATGAAAAAAATATATACAATAAAGATAAAAAAGAATAGAAACATATACATATAATTAATAACATATGTCCTAACTAAAGGGCGGGGTTATTGCTTATGGCAATCTCTTCCACCCAACCCTTATCTTTTAAATGCGACATTGTCATTAATTTCTAGCATGAAGATTTTGACTGCAGCCTGGAGAATTTCTTTTTGGAATGCCTATAAAATCAAAAGTACCTATTAGATTCGTAGAGGAAAAAAATTGAACGGAAAAACAAGTGTCTGAATATCATCTTCAAGTGGTTTATTTGATTTGAACACAATGATAATTATCTTAGAGATAATGCCCACCATTATTAATACATTTCTTAAGACGATTTTGGAAACTTTCGAGGCGTGGATAGGTTCAAATTCTTGACAGATATACATCTTCAGATCCACATTTGTTGAGCGATCTTTTAAAACCCCTGCTATCACATAAGGCTCAGAGAAAACAAATTACAAGCCAAAAATTACAAGGCCCAAGATGCGGAGATGATCCAGGAAACATTCCTTTCAAAATGTCCAGAGCTACTAGGACTGTAATCATTTTAACATCACTGATCAAGTCTTGATGAGGGATAAGGAGCAAGTATTGATTTTTCAAGATATTGCATGTGCCCATTGAAATATTGGAAGTGTCTACAGAATTTCGTGAAACCATCTTCAGCTATGTACAGAGTGTACAGACAATGACAGACATCATAATCATTTAAAAGATATTGTTATTAAAACTACTTAAAACTAAAATTCAGACATTTTTTTTTGACTTTTCAATTGTGAAAAAATAATTTTTCAGGTATCCATCAATAATTAGGTACTTTTGTTTTTCCATTTTAGCGTGTCAAAGAGGAAAGAAAAAATATTTCCTGGCTATCTTTTTGGTATCATTTCCACAAAAAATTCATTGTGGTTTATTTCACAAGTGAAATATGAATCGAGAGAGTCTTATATTATGATTCCTGAAACTTTCTATTTCGCGTGTATCTTTGCCAATGAAAGTTGTTCTTTCAAGGGTATTGTAAAAGTCGTAAACCTTTTGTTCGGCTGCAAAGTTGCCTAATTAAGGAAACAGTCTCCAAACTTTATACCCCCTACGCGATTTTTATGTCGAGAAGTATTCGAGGAGGTAGAAACAATTCACATTTTGTATTGTTCCTCCCAATCATACTCGTAAATAACACATTAATAATATCATGATCATATTTTCAAATTAAGGAGTTTTTTACGGGTGTTTGGGGGATATGTTCCTGGAGTAATGTTTAATAATAAATGTGCTTTATGTGTTTTTCCTGTTTCTTCCTTTCTCTTTCTCATGCTCATCCTCGCGTTGAGTTAACTCCCAAATTGCTCATTAGAGCTGATGACGCTCTCAGTCGTATGAACTTTAGTCTCCTTATTAGCAGGGATGCAGCATACATTGCAGTCTCATATCTTATGCAGTGTGCAGCTGGTAATATCTCTGCAACAGGTAAACTTTACTGGTGGCGTAATGGGACTTATTTTTTTCGATGACAGTCTTGCTGTGAAGAAAGTAAGATAGATTAAATTCCGCTTGCTGCTTCTAAAGATTGGTAGCATTTTTAATAATTCTTGTATGTGAGATGCATTTGATTACATTTTTAATATAATAGCTTCTTTCTAATCTCATGTATACTTGTATTTTCTAATTTTATCAAATAGTAAAGTAACATTTGGTTTCGGATCCCGCCCAGTTCAGTGATTTTTCCTAATTTAACTATTTGTAAACATGACCTCATTGCACCGGAGCATCTTTCTGGACGGATAACAGGGACTTATAATTCCTAATTGAGTACAATAAGAAACGGTCCATTACGTAGTTCTTCCGATGAATATTTATGTACTTGATACATCAGTTGCATATTTCCATCTCAATTTCTCTACCATGCTTCTGCTGTCACCTTCTCCTACGATATGTCGTGATAATTTAATTTGCAGTGCAGAAACGCCCGTATCAGAGTTTTAAACAAATTCTTCGGGAGGGAAGGAGTTGAATTGAAAAAGGGAGGAGGAGTAGAAGTATGAAGAAGAAGGAAGGCAGGGAGGGAGGGAGGAGGAGGAGGAGAAGAAGAAGAGTATCAATGAGCAAGACGATGCACATTTGCACAACGGTATCGACTATATTGAGGATTTAAATATGCATATAAAGGGCGGCTTAAAATTGCACTACTCCTATTTTTCGACGTTCCAGTGCAATAAGGTATTATTTACCTACCTTCTCTACAAATCAGAAAAAAATGTGTAACTATCTATCAAAATTTAATTTTTCTTATAGAATCGTAACCATATGTTGTGGTTAATTGATCCTGCCTTCTTAATTTTAGAATACCAACTTGGGCTTGAACCAGTGGCCTCTGGGTTATAAATCCGCCTTATTGATCGTGCTCTACCGAGGTTGGATTTCCATAGTGCATAAAATAAGTATAGTTGTACATTTTTTTTATGTATACCTAAATATTTTTACAGTATTTTAATATTGTTTTTAACAGGTTCTGTACATAGTGCGTCTACACCATCCTGTTTGTGTTTGTTGTACATAGCATTGATAGCTTTGAGTTTATGAAGTCTGGTATCGAGTGTAGTCGCGCTTTGATTCCACCCCGTCAGCCCTGAGCCACGTTTCAGCAGCATCTGTGTCCCCCAGGGCGATTTCAGGAGGGAGTTCAACGGAGGAATTTTTTGTGTGATACCCACTGCGCTATGGTGGATATCCAAAGAGGAAATGCGGCAGCTGTGTGATGGGCACAGTACCTCGTTCTTCAGACTTGGAGGGAATTTTTCATATTTCATAAATAGATAAATGTATATAGAAAATATACAATATGAAATTTCATATTAATTTCTGTTGCGGCCTACTGAAACGGATTTCCTTCCTTCACCAAAGGACGGGTTAGCAGCTAGTAATTAATACTTATTAAGATAACATCAGTTTTGAAAGCCTTGCGTTGGACAGCGGTCCTGTGCCATGAAAGTGTGTTTATCAGAGAAAATAAAAGCCGAAACGCGGCGCTCAAAGAATAATGGTTGTTGCGTTTGAACTTCCTTTGTCTTTTAGAGCCTTGCAAGGCTCTAAAACACAAAAGTAGGTTGTATAGGTCAAATGTATTAATAAATTACACATGTATATTCCTTGAACAAAAGAAATTCATGATAACCCTTGAAAATGCCCCTGTTCGCAATACCCATGTGTATATCAAACACTTTTTGATTATTAATTCCATTAAAAAATCGTACGCGAATATCAATATGCACAAATACATGTCATATTCGAGCTTGCAAATTAAATATGCATCGCGCTCTGCATCCTCTGATTATTCTTTTTTTTTCTCAAAGTAACTGTTCGCATTTTATTATTTTTGTAATAATTGTATCAGAGCGGAATGGTCCTACCCCTTAGTGAAATAAATTACAAAGGCCTGCATGGGTAGAAACAAAAATATTAACACAGAGGCAAATTTAAAATGAATCAGGTTCTTTCATCTTTGGGTACTTCATACGCGTTCTGGATATTATTATGTTGTAATAGCATACAATTATCATATTATATCTTGTCCCACATACATAATA
Source organism: Bactericera cockerelli (assembly GCA_024516035.1). Taxonomy (NCBI): domain Eukaryota; kingdom Metazoa; phylum Arthropoda; class Insecta; order Hemiptera; family Triozidae; genus Bactericera; species Bactericera cockerelli. Next base: position 34,816,273 of record CM044958.1, read on the forward strand.
TACACACAGGTTGCTATTTCTAGCACAAAATAGGCACTAGTGCTTATACTCTTATCCCTTAACACGCCCTCTGGTGAGAATTTTAGGCAATTAGAGCACTTTTATATCAGCTATTAAGTGATAGTGGCTTGAAATAACAAATCCTGATTATTTATAATTTGGCCCTAAATCTCAAAGATCGTACAGACAGAAAGTTAAAAAGTTAATACATGAAGTGAGAAATAGGGGTTCTATTAGTTTGAGATAGCGGTTGGAGACTCAGTTGTCTCAGTTTGAAGGTATTTTTTTTTTATCTAATCAAGGACCCCATCTTTACTAGGAGAGAAGATGCTGCTTCCTCGCTGGGAGTCTCAGTAATCAAGTACCTACTTAGTGAAATGCTAGGTTCTAGAATCTACTTAGTGAAAGACTAGAAAGCTAGAATCGCACTCACGAGTAAAAAATTAAAAAAAGTCATCATATTTGTGCCAATCACTTTCGTAATATTAGAACTACTCAAACTTGCTTTTCTAAATCCACAAAACGGAACTTGAACCACCGACCTCCAGGTTACCATATCCGCCGCCTTATCGATCAAGTTTCGCACTCTTGAGCACCTTTCACACCATGGAAAGTCTTAGTAGTCGAGTACCTGGTGAAATGGTGGGTTCAAGAATAGAATCAAAGGTACTCATGAATACACCTGCCTTTCACATCATAAAATATGAAAGACAGGTATTCATGAGAATGCCAAAGGCATTATCACCACCCTTGATCAATTTTTTGTTTACCTTTAATTTAATTATACATTTTCACTGTACCTGTATATAAAAAATTGTAAATAAAGATTGATCAAAATTGTTCAATAATAATAATAGAATGTATGCGTAGAAACAAGTAAGTTGAGTATTTACTTTTGACAATACAGTTGCAACGTTGTCAGAAGAGAAGAGTCCGCCCACCCTCGCTGACTCTACAGAAACTTCTCATGCAGAACAGTACTTAAATAGTCATGTGTGTAAAGTTATTCAGCAAGCACCTAGCACGGCGTCATTCCGCACCGTCTACGCCATTCTTCCCCGGGAAGAAAGCGCGCTGTATTTATTATTCTTGTAAAATAAATAGACATTTCTATTCTATGAATACATAGAAAGCAGAGGGAGAGTCAGTGAAGTGTCAACTCGCAGTTGACAAGCTGTGAAATGCACGGTGAAAGCGAAAATGCGAGATTCCTCTTCAGTCTTCCTGACCATCCGGCTGAATATGTGGGTTCATTTTCACACTCATTTATAGTTAGCGAAACACAAGTTTGGACTGAATCTACATAGTACATACATATATGGCCATATTGGCCATTCTAGTCACCTACAAAATATTCCCTTATTATTCAATCAACAATCTGCAAAATGACTCTAGAGTACTAATTAATGTATTATTATGAAAGCATGGAAGGCGTGAACCACTCTCTAGTATACTGTATTTTAGATTGAATCAATCATTGAGAAGCCAGCGTCGATGGCATGTTGAATACACCGGTTCCCTTCAGAACACCGAATTTAAGCGACATCCAGCGAGGTTAAGACTTGGATGGGTGACCATTCAAATTCTAATTCTCGTGACGCTGGCTTTTCCCGGCCCCACTCATGCTGGGTGAGGTCAATGTGAGTAGCAGGTTTGTGAGTTTCCTGCGAATGGAGGGTAAAATCCCCGTCGTGATATGACCATGGCAGTTAAAAGCGACGTTAAACCCCACTTAAAAAAAAAAATAAAAAAAAAAAAATCATTGAGATTTACCCTGATATCCCAAAGAAAATACTAGAATACTTACACATTTTGTAGTACTACTAGAAATAGGGTCTTACAACATATTGCGGAAATAATAAATGGGGGTAAAATTAATTTATAAGTATTTACGGTTGGTCAATTAGTTGTTAGCACAACCCAAAGTTGCCAGTGTTTTATACTTTTCTATTATACATATATGTACTACATATTTATCTTCTATTGCGGCACTACCAGCTCCTTCAGATGGTTTAGATGTAATTTCATATGCTACTAGCGGGTTGTCGCCCGCTTTGCGGGCCGAGGCATGGCCGTGAAAGCAAAAAGTCCTTTTTCGCCAACGGCAGGTGTTATAGTGGGAATTTCAAAAAATCCCGTCTTATTGCACATCTAGACTATAAAACAAAGCTACCTACCAAATTTCAGCTTCCTAGGACTTACCAGTTCGGAGAAACAGTGATGATCAGTCAGTCAGTCAGTGACTTTGACATTTATATATTAAGATGACACTCTATGACAGCTATGTACATGAGGAAATATTTTTTCATTTAAAGTTTAAAAGGGGACGCAAGCCACTTAAAAAGACCTATCGATCTAAGTATATCTCTATTCTCTCTCACACACTCACATAGATTCACACACACTCAGCACCCTCATTCTGACACTCTCTCTCTCTCTCACACATACACACAACACGCACATCCTCGTTCAGACTCTCGCCACACTTTTCAAAATCATAGAAGAGGAAGAACTAAACACAACCAAGTATGATAGAGGAGAAAGAAAACATAATAAACACGACAAAACTGGAGAGCAAAGGGAGAGAAAGAAAGGAATTATGCAAAGTAGTACATGGTGTCAATGTATGTAATTAAAGGGGGGAAGAACGGAATGCAGCAGAGGAGCAAGGATAGGAATTAGATATCGGAGGGGGTGAGATAGAAGATGAATGAAATGAAGGAGGATATAAAAGAATTAGATACCTAGTGGGAGGCAGCGAGAGGAAATGTAATGGAGGAAGAAAGAAAGGATTAGATAGTTGAGGAAGTGAGATATAGGAGAGAAAGAGGAAAATTGAAGAGTGGAAGGAATGAATGAAACAATTTTGTTACTCTTAATGCGATGAAGTTAAAGGAGAAACAGGAAATGAGTGGGGGATAAGAGAAGATAAGGAAATATCAGAATTATTTTGGTTTTAATGTGATACTATACTACCGATCAAAAGATGGGTATAATAATCACACTATTGAAATTTGACGATTTGAAAGTGTGTTTTTGTAATTATGTAATTACCTATGTTGAGTTGAGTTAAAAATGTTGTGAAATTGACAAAGAAGGAAACACTGATAGAATGGTCGGTATAAATTTAATCGGCCAAAAATACACTTCGTGTTCAAAAGACACCAAGAAAATTAGATTCCTTCAAAATAATTACCTTAAAAACAAGTGCCTAAAAAGGAACTGATATCAAATGAATGCCAAGTTCTCCTAAACTGAAAATCATTTGCCCATGGTAGAAAGGAGTCTCAAGCACAGAAATCAAACTGAGGATTGGACATGACATTTCCCATTATTCTGCTATTTACCAACGCTAAAAGTTAACATTAAAAATCTTGGCAAGTTTCAAAAATTAAAAAAATGATTTGAACTTGCCAAGATTTTTAATGTTAACTTTTAGCGTTGGTAAATAGCAGAATAATGGGAAATGTCATGTCCAATCCTCAGTTTGATTTCTGTGCTTGAGACTCCTTTCTACCATGGGCAAATGATTTTCAGTTTAGGAGAACTTGGCATTCATTAGATATCAGTTCCTTTTTAGGCACTTGTTTTTAAGGTAATTATTTTGAAGGAATCTAATTTTCTTGGTGTCTTTTGAACACGAAGTGTATTTTTGGCCGATATCAGATATTTTTTGTTGGTTACATTTTTTTCAAGTTCACGCGAGAACCAACTATATCCTTGAAAATTAATATACACTCACCGGCAGAATTAACCGACCTTTTCCTGTTTTTTCCATTTGACTCCATGTATTTCCGTACGGTCTAAATTTGACTTAACTATTTTTGTACATAAAATTTTCAAGGTATTTTTCTCTGGATAGAAAACCAACAGTACGGAGGTTGCACTGAGCAGAAAAAACATGTTTAACCTTTCCAGTCATCAAAGTTTTATACATTAATTTAAAAAATGTTCTTTCTATGGAGTATAAATTTCCATACCGTTTGTTTTCTATCAAAATAAAAGTGACTGATTGAGTTAAACATGTTTCTTCTGGTCAGTATTGACCTCCGTACTGTTGGTTTTCTATCGAAAGAAAAATACCTAGAAAATTTTATCTACAAAAAAAGTTAAGTTAAATTTAGACCGTACGGAAATACATGGAGTCAAATGGAAAAAACAGGAAGTGGTCGGTTAATTGTGCCGGTGAGTGTAGGTGGCTTAAACTTTTTCTTTCTCATCATCTCTATTTTTCCCGGCTCAGTAGCTCAGTTTGACCCGGTAGCTCAGTGGTAAAGGCGGCACTCTGTGAATCCAGAAATTCCAGAAGTCGCGGGTTCGAAACCCAGACGGGACATGACAAAGTCAAGCCTTTTCTTATGAGAACGGTAATTCTCAGAAACTGCAAAGACTACAGAAGTAAAGAATCTTAAGTGCAGGTAGGTGCATCGCACAATACTTCCTTGTACATTTTCTTTCAACCTTAAGGTTTCATACAATATAATAAATGTACATATCGCACCCTCAGAATTAGATGGTGATATGTCAAAAATCATGAATTTTTTTTTATTACTCTATCGAAATAAACGAAACGAGACCTTTCGTTTGGTATAAGAATTATAATTCTAGCTCTTACCGTTCCCGAGATAGCGCTAGTGTTGTTTATTGATTATGTCGAAAAAGTGGAGGGAGGTTGGAACAAGATGGTATTACGATCAGTTATTACCAAGAGCTCCTTGGATCGAGACGTACAGTTCTTGGAATATAGTGATATTTGCGTAAGTTTTGATTTATCACTCTCTTTATTAAATTTTATTTTCAGTAATTTGACATAAAAACTGAATTGTGCATGATTTTTTTGAAATATCACTCTCTTTGTCGAACATTTTTTGTGTTTTGTCAAGGTAGAAATTACTAATACAAAAGATTATGTTATATTACTTTCTTTTATAAATTATTATTTTTTTTTTGGACTTAAAAATAATCTGGCCCGGTATTTTCGATATACACTTGAGAGCAATAAATTCGGGACAGGACATTTCACCGTTTCAGTTGGTCCTGGTCAATTTGTGTGGCATGAAGTTGCTAAAGTATGCATATATTTGAAAAGCTTGTACTCATACCTTTCAGAAAATACACAATGTGTCCGGGTTATGTACTATGCAACAATGATAATGGCCACTTTCCAGAAACACCTCATTTTGTTGATGAAAACACGTGCACCGAGGGTATTTTAAATTTGATTTTTGTTGTGATAACGCTTTTTTGGCCAGTAAATTATTGAATTTCCTTAAATGCAACACTATGAGGAAGGAAATTCAGTTGAATTTTTCTTTTCATCATGGAGACATCGCACTCCATAGCTGTGAAAGTGGTTTTACTTGTGAGTCAAGGTGTTAAGCAAAGAAATGTTGCTAATTAAGGAGCTAAATTTGTCGAAGTCTAAGGTGAACAGAATTTACCAAAGGTATCGGCAGACAGGTAGCTATGATCAGAGACCAGGATCTGCCAGACCAAAGAAGACAACTATCAGGAGGACCGATTTGCTGTCATGACAAGCTTAAGAAATCGAGACATGTCTGGTGTTGAGGTCCAACAGCAGCTTGTTATGGCCACTGGTGTTGATGTCAGCCCTTGGACAGTAAGGAGACGCTTGAAAGAGAAAGGTCTCATACCAAGAAGAAAAGCTACGGGACCCAAACTCAACAGACAACACCGACAACGTCATTTACAATTTGCCCTTGAACACGCTGATTGAGGAAATGGGGAATGGGGGCACGTTCTGTCCACGGATGAGAGCCGACCCTGCTTGTTCTTCAATGACAGACGTAAAAGGGTGTATAGAAGACCAGGTGAACGGTATAATCAATGTTATATTCAAGAAACTGTGAGTTTTGGTTTAGGATCTTGTATCTTCTGGGGTGGAATCTCTATGGAAACTAAAACAGAGCTCGTTATCATCAATTGTGGAGGACAAGGAGGTAACCTAACTGCAGAGAGGTATGTCACTGACATCATTGAAGATCATGTTGTCCCTTATGCAGGTTTTGTGGGTGATGGATTCGTGTTAATGCAAGACAATGCCCGACCTCGTACAGCAAGTATTGTAAGTGACTTTCTCCAAGAGGCCGGTATTCGAACCCTCAACTGGCCAGCCAACAGTCCTGATCTTAATCTTATTGAACACCTCTGGGACGAGCTTAAAAGACGTGTCCATGCTCGAAACCCGCCCCCAATGAACCACAGGCACCTGAAACAGGCGCTTTATGAGGAGTGGGAGACTATCCCTCAAGAAACGGCTGCCAACCTAATCAAGTCCATGAGAAATCGATTGCAGGCTGTCATACAAGCTCGAGGGGGTAATACCAGATACTAAGAGGTAAGTAACAGCCAAATTTCCGTGAAGACTTCGAAGAAATAACACAAAAAACACCGATATCATTTGCAGTGTTTTCATGCTCTTTAGACCTCTTTTTGTTAATTGGCTTATTATTATTATATTAAAAAACATGCTCACAATGAAAAAAAATATACACCATCTTAAACCCAACAAAATTTCCTTTCTTGGGATACTTCACACTTGAAAATCCAATGTAAAATAAAAATTATAAAAATCAAAAACTTTGAGAAAGTTACTGTCCCGAATTTATTGCTCTCAAGCAATTTTTTGAAATTCATAATTATTTGTTTTTAGTTATTTCTTTTTAGAATCTTTGAGATCAAGTCTCAAGAAACAATAAAGTTTATACTCACATTGTCTTGTTTTTCTACCTTTTACTGCTTAGCAATAAAACAATAGAGTATTTTACATTTCACTTTTTTAAACTGAATGAGTTTTCTTTTTTTTCTGACTTAATACCAAAAGCATAGATTTTAATGTACCTCCAGTTTCAAATTGTCTTTTATTCTTCGATTCATATGGTAATATAGTGCTATGAAACTAAATTATCAAGGTACTATCATTTCAAAATTGTAAATAGATGGTGCTATCTCGAATTTTTTTCGAGATAATACCCACTTTTGTTCACTTCTCATGGAAGAAAAGGTAATATAATACGATATCACCTTATTAAAAATTGATTTTTTCTCGAAAAAAGGCAAAATCATATAATGAAGTTTTAAGTCGAAATGCCTTTTTTTCGAACGGTTACAAAGGTAAGTTCGTTTGAAGAAAAATACATTTTTTTTACATAGAACTATAGAAAAGAACATGCTCAACTTAAGAACATATAAATCAAAACAGTAGCTTTTATTGTATTAATACAGCGATAAGTCAAACTTTCTTTTGCGATTTCCCAAAAGTTGGTGTTTTTGACATATCACCATCTAATTCTGAGGGTGCGATATTATGTAGATTCAAACATTCAAAATCATAAATTTCTGATCGATAACCAAGTACCTAGGTAATAATATTATGTGATGCAGTACATATAAGTATGATGATTTTAATTATGATTTTTATTATTAAAATACTAAATAATACCAGCATGATTTTGCGTGTATTTCCCCAAACATTGATTTTCACCGAAGTGATTCATTTGTATTTTTCCAAATAGGTTTGACTACTATTTTTTTCATTTACCTATAAATTAATAATAAAACCAAGCTACATTTTTTTTAGAACAGAGACACAACATCAAATACAAGTGAGAACTGACTGATCTACTGATCATAACCAGATTAATTATTTAGGTAGTAGGTAGCTACATGTTTACAAAACAATCTAAATATAAACAATAGAAAAATGAAGAAGTAAAGATTATATTTATTATGTAATCCACGCACTGTGAACCAAGTCAAACATTTGCGAAACCTTTTAAATATTACCTGCACCAAACGTACCCTTCCGGCCTTTGTATAGTAGAGCTCCTTTTACTCGTAACGAGTGAGAGAGTGTACTGAAAATAGATATTTTTAGGTCCGCAACATTGTAAAAAATTCTGGAATCTGATTGGTTCTCATATTTTGTGGTGATGATTCTCAACTATCATAATGAAATGGATAGTTGTCTATGTGTGTTATGTATGCATGCTTAGCGAGGATCTCAATTCTCTGAGGACCTGAATTTTCCGTATGGTTGCAATATTGTCAACCAAAACTCAAACTGCCGAATCTCGGCTTGCAGGTCTACATATTACTTTGCAAAATACTAAAACTTAAGATGATTTTAACCAGTAAATACTCGTAGTGTGGTTTTTTTATAGCCTCGTACCTCGTACATTATTTTAATGTATTACTTATCTATACTTAATTATTTCATTTTTATTGCAAATTATACCTATTACATTAGATCAAGTACCTAGGTATTTTCAATATAATATTGTTAAAGATATTAGGTATTTCATTGAATAAAAACTCACTCACATCTTTAAAATAAAACTAGACGAAGAATAATATAATTCATCTATAAGACCGAAGAACCTAAAAAAATCGAAGAAAGGCAGCAAACACAACCATTACTAATACATTTCATTTGTGGAATCCCGGAGACTCGGAGAAGATACTCTAATCCAAATTATATTGTGCGCTACCAGTGACTTTAAGAGCTTATAACTCAAAAACCGTAAATTTTTTGAAGACGGCTATTCTGACGAGGAATCATCTGCCAAAACTTAGGAATATGTCCTGAAAGTTTCAACTCGATACAATAAAGCCTTAATAGCGATTCATGTGATTACGTGAAGAGAGGTCGGTGAACAACAAAAATCAACAAAAAATGTTATAACTCATGAATGATTATAATTATAAAAAAAGTAATAGAATTAAAAAAGCTGTAAATTAATCAAATAATTTATATACAAAGTTTCAGCTTTCTATTATCAGCCGCATTTGAGATATGGGCGGATTGGGCGGTACCGCCAAAGCGCCGCCGAGTGACCGCGGAAGTTTTTTTTTGTTGAAAACCTCGAGCTACAAGCATTATGAACTCATAACCAAATTTTCATAATATCAGCTTAAACCATATGCCCGTGGTAAGACCGAATGCGGAAAAAAAAAAAATAAAAATAAAGTATGAATCTTTTACTAATTTTGGGGGTGCTCGTAAAAGCGGTTAGGGGTGTCAGAAAAAGGTCAAATAAAAAGTAGTCATCTTCTATTCGACGAGGAAAACACGAATATGAAGAAAAAAAACTAAAAAGTTTTGTCCAAGAAGGTCAAAATTACAAAGGAAAATACATACGAACTATGGTTAGCGTAAGTATAGCACGCTCGTTTTGTATTTCTTGGCGTTGCAAAACTAGCGTTTTGCTTGATTCACTCAAAGTCATAAACATGACTGAGACTCGAAAGCCAACCTTCTTTTCCGGCGTCCATTACGCCAACCACTCGGTTAGTGAGGTTGCAAATACTTTTCCTTTGACGAAATGTTTTTGAATTTGATGTTAGAAATACCAAATTCAATCACGTTTCTGTTAGTTGCATGGGTAGTTCACACTCTAGCGGCATCAGAATGCACATTCATTGTGAATGAGCAAAAATTTCAATCAGAGCTGAGAGCAACGTTTCATACAAACGTCTTTCTTTTTGAAAAGAAAAATAATTTCCTTTTGTGGGAAGGGTTAACCTCCAGCTGTGATAAAATGAAAAAAATACTGTGCCATATCTCACTCCATGATTTTTAGAAAGGCTATCCCGGAACGAACATTTTCTTGAGGTTCTAAATTGTTTTGGATTCTGTCGGGGGTAGTTTCCGTTTTTCTACATCTCCATCGTTATTGACTGAAATACTAAATCATAATATTATGAAATATTACTTTCCTTCAGAGATATCCTTGAGACTGACATGTAGAGTGGGATTCTACTGAGCTCTGGCTTTTCTCGTATCTTTTATGATGTGAATGAGGTCTACATAATATCTTTTGTTGTATTTCTCCAACATGTAAAATGTTTTCTCATATCCCCAGTGCAAATGTCTTCAACACATTCCTCGGCTTTTGTGAGAAGACTTTGTGCAGACTTCTGAGTGTTGGAAAGTCATGTGGTGACACTCGAGTCCTTTGTATCCTCGGCGTGTGGTGGAGGCTTTTCTCATTCATGCAACCTAAAATCTATGTTCTACGTTTATTCGGAAATTCCTATTTTGAGTGGAAATTCAAAGAGAATTTAAGATTCTGATGCTTCCTAATATCTATCTCCACAATGAATTTTCAGTATGTACCTAATCATATAATATGTCATTTATTTATTTAATTACTCTTAATTTTTCATTAGTGACTTCAAAAGTAATTATGTACGATGTGCACCTTCCTATATAGAGTTACCTACTACTGAATCATACCCGAAGGTTCCAGTTCCGGGTGTCTTCGAATTGATGGAGAGGAGGATTTTAGCGGGTATGGCGCACTGCTTTATATGGAACTCCGCACTTCGTCTTGCATACCTCAGAAGATTTTGCCTCCTCTCTCAAGGGAAAAACAACTACTGAATCAAATTTGGTTGATGATTTAGGCTGTTTAGGGTATAATTTCCGGCCTTACCCAGGCTGAGTGAGGTTGATTTTGGTAGCTGGTACGATTCCCAGCAATTGGAGGGTGAAACCCTCGTCCTAATCCAGGACGTTAAATCAAATAGAATCGTTGGCGTTAGGAAGGGCATCCAGTCGTAAAAAATGTGACAAAACCAACCAACCTTAACCATGAGGTTGTACAACGTCGACCCTGCTTGAGCGGGATAAGACAGTATATAATTATATAAATAAATTACCAAAAAATACTATGTATGTCTTTTTCTTTGCAAAAGTCATAATAAAAAATGGGTACATTTTACCTAATTTCTACATAAATTTATTCAATTCATCTGTTTGTTTTCTCACCCATTCCTAATGCGTAAGCCTGTTTCATAATTTGGCGCTTAGTATTCAAGGCCTGCTAATCTCGATACAATATTGAGTCTAATTCGGCTTGAATTAACGCTAATCTAATTGAAGAATTAAACTCTCAAGTTAAGTCAAGTTTGCTGTTCCTTTGTTCTCTATCCTTAACACGTTGAGCGCCGCAGGACCCCATGGGGGCTTTTTCTATACTATCAACTGGTACCTAAGCCCACATGGGGGCTTTAAAATATGACTTCAGTTTATGTACACTAAGCCCCTATGGGGGTGTTGTATTTCTTATGAAGGAATTATTGCCGTAGAACAGAGCTATAACGTGATGGTCTTGGTTCTGAGCAATCTTATTAGCTGAGATAGGTGATTTTGAAAATTGACCAATTTTGCTTGGAACAGACAAAAGTTTACCTCAAAATCATGCGGCGCTCAACGTGTTAATGAGGCGCTCAGGTATAGTCTTCAAGCTCACTTCTAAAAGTTAGGCACGTAGTTTTTGCATTTTGAACTTTTTCGACTTAATTTGTTTTGTCTGAAAAATCATAATTACCGGGAGGGCTGCAAAAGTTGGGACGTGAATTAAACTTTTCTTTCTTCTTAATGAGAGTTAAGATGTAACTTTTCTGACTCTTAGCTGAAACATGTTTTTGTTGGTACTTGTTTGAAAGGATTTTGATGCTCGGCATCACATGTGATATATTAACCAGATTAACGTGTGCAAGTAGTTCATGTTACGACTTTCAGTTTAGATGTGTGACGTGTAAGTAATTTACGAGCTTCGTGTTTTACAGGGTGGTGCTGCTATATTACTTTTCCTTTGAAGATGTTAAATTAGTGATGCTGATTGTCTGTAAATGTTATTATTAGACTTACCTAAGAACAACTTAATAGGATACATCATAATCATAATTACGTTCGTCATCAAAACATCGATGTACAAGAATGACTGAACAAGACTGAAGAAAATAAAACAGCTATATCAAGAATATCAATTAGCTGGAAAACATAACAATTCAGAACGCATGTTGGCTCTTTCTGGCCCCACTCTGATGGGTAAGGCAAATTTGAATATCTGATTTGTGTGTTTCCAGTGAAAATTCCCGTTGTGATATGATCATGTAGGTGAAAGTGACCTAAACCCTCCCCCCCCCCCCAAAAAAAAAAAAAAAAAAAAAAAAAAAAAAAAAAAAAAAACAAAGCAAAAAGATGAACAGAACAAAAAAAAAGGTCTTATTCATATTGTAAACTATTGTAATATCTATACACCGATAGATAAAAAAAACAGTAGCTGGTAGTTGTTCAAACTATGAGTCAATAAAATACCTGCCTGAAGTCCTGTGCAAGTTTCCCAGAAGGCTTTCAGATGTCTCCAGACGCTTAGTGGCCATTAATATATTATTGGTCTGCGCTGGGTCCGCCATTATTAATGGCAAGTGCCTCTCTCTCAGACGTGTCCTCTATTAAGTACGTGAAGTATGGTTGCTATGGCCTGCTGGAAAGCAATAGAGGTTTCCAGGCAAGCGACAAGGAGGGTCCAAGATATCGAAGTGAAGATATTATATTTTAATGGAACTATAAATAATCTAACAGACTAGTGCTAGCTATTCTAAAGACAAGTCGTATTTTCATTGGAAAATATGTGAAACATGAAATTTTGTGGCAAGTAAAGCAGTGAACAAGTTTATTTCATTCTTTTTCTCGGCATATTAAAACTGTGCATCCCGTACTCCTTTCCATGACATACTATTTGCCATTAATTATATTATGTGTCTTGTTGATGAAACTCTGTAGTTTGAGTCCACGAATGACTAATGTATGAACAGCTCTTGTATTTATGATTAAATAATATAAATATGAACAACTCTTTATCCATAGATAACTAAGGTATGAACAGTTCTGTATCCATGAATAACTAAGGTATGAACAGTTCTGTATCCATGAATAACTAAGGTATGAACAACTCTGTATCCATAAATAACTAAGTTATAAACAGTTCTGTATCCATGAATAACTAAGGTATGAACAATTGAACAACTCTTTATCCATAAATAACTAAGGTATGAACAGTTCTGTATCCATGAATAACTAAGGTATGAACAGTTCTGTATCCATGAATCACTAAGGTATGAACAGTTCTGTATTCATGAATAACTAAGGTATGAACAGTCCTGTATCCATGAATAACTAAGGTATGAACAGTTCTGTATCCTCGAATAACTAAGGTATGAACAGTTCTTAATCCATGAATGACTAATATATGAACAGCTCTGCATCCATAAATGACTAAGTTATGAATCGCTCTGAATCTATTAATGACTATTGTATTAACAGCTATATCCATAAATGGCTAACATATAAATGGTTGCTAGTTGCAACCGTTTTCAATTTCACTTTATCCCTGTGTTGAGCAAATAGTCAGATTCTTTAACACATGTAGACTTGCCAACGTTGCCCCCCCTCCCGCCCATATTTGTAAACAAAGCCCGGTTCTCTGTTCTCTCAACTCCATAAGGACCTGGCACACCGAGAGCTCGGTAGAAGCATACACGCTATGGTAGAAGCAATGATTTGGACTAGTTTCATATCGCAGGAAAGAATGGCGCCAGCAAGTGTCATCTATATAGGAGAAACTGCTGTCAGCTGAACATATTAAACGTCATAAATTCGGCGACACTGCTCGCGCTGTCTTCATCCGTGTATATTTTGGTTGTTTTTTTTTAGCAAGAAAAAAGAAACAATAAAGATGTGGTAGAAAAACAATCATCCGAAGACGCTACTAAGTAAATCACTTTTATTATTATTTATATTGTTTACACTGAATGTCTTTTCTTCACATATTATAGTGCTACACTATAAACTATCGTAACATGATATCGTAGACTCGGTAAATTATTACAAGTTTGCAAGGATGCTTTAAGTCAAAATAGAAACCTCTTTCTACAACTACATAATGGTTGTCTTCGCCAAAGGATGCAAAATGGACAAATTAAACTGGTAACAATAAAAAAACTAGAGTAATATCGTTACGAAGAAATTTGATAAATCTACAAAAAAAATCAGATCGAACAAAAAATCAAGATTTTAACTGTTTTCAAAGATTCTTTTTGGAGTAGGTACATAAATATTATGAATAATGAGACATACTTTTTTACCTACCTCAAACGCTTTGACAATTTTTTTTTTTTTTTTTTGAAATTTATTATAGTGTGCCAACATTGAATTGTGATGTTATATACACTAAAAAGAAAGAAAAAAATTACATTGTCAATCTAGTTTTGGTCAGGAAGGTTAATTATTTTGTCCTATACTTAGAATATTGAAAGAAGCAAATGATTATAACAGTCATGTTATTTCTCTTTAAATGAGCTCCATTAAATATGAGCAACCCATTAAACGCCTTAGCACTTTCAATGGAGCTATTGATTACACTGAAGTGTAACATTAAAACTAAAATGTCTGCAATTACCTATGAATTTACAGTAAGTAGAGTCAATTAGAAATTTTAATGCCTGTAATTATCTACTCATTTAAAACAAAAATTAACCATGTCACAACACTTCAAAAGAACGTGTAGAATTTTTTGTTCAATGAAAACATTCACCAACCTCTTCGCGTCCATTCAACTTTTCATTTCGATGGAAATAAATAAAAACAAATAAATAAATGTGTTTCTTTGTGTTATTATATCACAATTTTCAGTGGGTAGCGCTTAACTATTGGACTTTTCCATATCTTATAATATCCTTATAATATCCTAATAATTCCGCCACTGGTCGCTGCTCACCTTAAAGCAGCTACTCATTTTTCCTCACGAGGTATGAGTGTACCTCGAACATCAAAGAACAGAGCAGAAAAAATCCTGCCCCGCTGGAGATCAAACCCAGGTCACCGTGCGTGCAATGCCTAGCGCGATAACTCACTCTGCCACGGTAACATCTGAACTACATCATGATACAGTATACAGGGTGGACCAAAAAAACGTTTACACCCGTTAATGGTAGATAACTGACGACATTTCCAGGCCGGATCTGCAATCCGTTTTTTCGGATTCGCCTTCGTAACTGCACAAAGTGATTTTTTGCAACTTTCCGAAAAAGTCCGACTTTGGCTTATTCTTCAGGTCAGAACTTTTTTCCTGTTTAAGATGAGTTGATTCTGAACAATTTTGCAGAAAGCCAACAAAATTTCGATGTTTCTAGTTACACTACTTTGTTTTTTACGATTTGGTTTGTCATATTTTTTTACACCTGAACAGAAAAAAACACCCAAAAAATCTTTTTTACTAAATAAAACACTCGACATTTGTCCGAACAAATTTTGGCACAGACATGGGCAAGTTTGATAAAAGTTGGCGGCCGCCCCGAGGATGCTAAAAAATAATTTTACGATTTTTTATCACGTGATATTCTGGGAAAAATTATTAGATGTTTGCCAAAAACTCTTCAAAAATCCTAAGAGTTTTCTAGCTGTAGACTGTGTAAGGGCGTCTTGTATTGTTTACAAAAATTGTTTACATTGCTTTTTTTGAATACCGCGGTCTCACATGCCTTCATCAGCCAGTTTAGGATAATTTTCGTGCTTTTCAGATTGTCAGTAGTGTTAGCTAGATGTGGTAGTGCTAAGAGTGTTAGTCACATGACCGAGGTTCAATTCTCGGCGGTCAATATTATTTTAATTATCAAAAAAATCTGATGGAATATTTTATTCATACCTGTATCTGACCTGTTGTAACACCAACAACTTATGGTTTTTTTTGGGGGTAAAACCATCTGTAAATTGAGTTATATCAGATACTATTGGTATCACAATACACATAATTATTATTCATGTAAGCCCCTGAGAGACTGCCTTGATAATGTAGGGATGGTTTTTCTTATGCGAATTTTCCTAAAGAAAATAGAGTTTATGAAATGAAGCCAGGTAAATATGTAGGTAGGTTCTTCTACCATAAACAATATCTAATAATTAAATAACAAATATTTACCGATTGCCGACTCTTAATAGAAATCTTGAAAAAAAAACAAGATAATATTTTGTAAAATTAATAAATTTTTGCAGTCTTTATTATGTTTTATACTATTTTGATATAAACAAAAAGGTATTTAAAAAAAAAACATATTGTGTTAGTATGTTTAATTAGAAACGATTAGAAGCGCACGATTAGCTCAGTGGTAAGCTAGTCACTTTCCATGCGGAAGATCCCACCCCGGTCCGAACGCCAGAGCCAGCAAAAAATTCATGACCACAAAATAAAAAAGACTGTTGCCATTTTTTATTTAGCCATAGTACACACTATGGATTCTCCTCACACAATTTTTTAAAACCAATGGTGACTTTAGTACCTTAGTTCTAACTCAGAACTGTCCCTCTACCTTCTACCTTCTTGCCTCTCTCTCTCTCTCTCTCTTTCGCTCTCTGCCTCTCTCTCTTTCGCTCTCTGCCTCTCTCTCTCTCTGTCTCTCTCTCTCTCTCTCTCTCTCTCACTCTCTCCCTTCTCAATTCCCTCAGAGGAACTGTTGGATGTGGCGTTCACCTTCCTGGATGCAAAGGTTGAACCTCTTCATCATGTTCCGTCGAATATTGCGGAAGATTCCAGGTTTTTCCGTCAGGTCATCGAATGCCAACAGGATTCTTGCTACCAGATTCTGCTACTCTTGCGTCTCCACTGGTATTTCATAAACTATGTTTTTCACGTGATCCCAAATGTTCCTGTTGGCAGCTCCATATGCTAAATGCATATCTGCCATTTCAGCATCCGAATAATAATAATTATGTAACTTGTACTAAAAAAACTCAAGAAGTTTAAAAATAATATTTCATAGAATGCAGAAAAATATGCTTGAAAACTATCATCGAGAAACAAACAATCATTCATTTGACTGGCCTTTAATTAATTACTCTTTGAGTACAAGACAACCCTACACGGTCAACACTTTTAAGATTTTGAACATCAAATTTTGAGACTTACCTGGTTCGTTTTCCCAGAAGATCAGGTGATAAAAAATCGTAAAATTATTTTTTAGCATTCTTGGGTTGGCCGCCAACTTTTACCAAACTTGCCCGTGTCTGTGCCAAAATTTGCTCGGACAAATCTTGAGTGTTTCAAAGTGTAAAAAACTTACATGAGAATTTTTTTTCTATTCAGGTGTCAAAAAAGATGCCAAACCAAACCGTAAAAAACAAAGTAATATAGCTAGAAACATCGAAATTTTGTTGGTTTTCTGCAGAATTGTTCAGAATCAACTCAACTTAAACAGGAAAAAAGTTCTGACCTGAAGAATAAGTCAAAGTCGGACTTTTTCAGAAAGTTGCAAAAAACCACTTTGTGCAGTTATAAAGGCGAATCCGAAAAAACGGATTGCAGATCCGGCCTGGAAATGTCGTCAGTAATCTACCATTAACGGGTGTAAACGTTTTTTTTGGTCCACCCTGTAGAATCTGGCTAGCTCGAAATCCTGCGGTCCAAAATCCCGTTGACTCGAAAGAATTCTTCGGCCCTTGTGGAACTTCGATCCTTATTCGAAATCCGGATACCTCGAAATGACGCTTCTGTCCCTTGAATTTCAAGCCAGCAGGATTCTAATGTACTTCTGACCTAATATTAAGTTCTCAGAGTTGCTTGAGGGCATTGTTCTTGTTTTACTTTATTTCGTGCACATTTCTCGATTTTGTTTGCTTATGTCTTTCAAACCCGTGGTGCTAGAACTTCAGAGACTGTGGAAACTATAACTTTGGCTCCAAAGACTACATACGTCGTGTCCTCAAACAAAGACAGACGTGCACAAACGTACAAGAATTCAATTTATCCCTTCAAAC
This sequence comes from Bactericera cockerelli, assembly GCA_024516035.1. Lineage (NCBI taxonomy): Eukaryota > Metazoa > Arthropoda > Insecta > Hemiptera > Triozidae > Bactericera > Bactericera cockerelli. The sequence goes on from CM044958.1 coordinate 34,833,893, forward strand.
ATAGGACTAGAAAAATGTACACATAAGAAGACGTTGAGTGCAAAGAGGATTTGTTTTGGTGATAAGCGCCAAGTCTACCAGGTGGATATTTTTAGTGATTATTTCTTGATTTTTCTAAATCTTATTATATCCTAAGTTCCTCACCTATTCAAATCTAGTGTTAAATATTCAAATGTACTCGCATGAGGACTTTAGGTGCAAATATTATTTATTTTAGTAGTTAGCGCCAAGTCTGCCAGATGCATATCTTCAGTGTTTTTTTCTTAATTTTTCTAAATCTTTTTATATCCTCAGTTCCTCGCCTATTCAAATCTAGTATTAAATATTAAAATAATGTACCCGCATGAGGACTTTGGGTGCAAAGAGGATTTGTGATAGTAGTTAGCGCTAGGTCGGCTAGGTGCATATCTTCAGTGATTTTTTTCTCAAGATTTTTATAAATCTTGTTATATCCTCAGTTCTTCGCCTATCAAATCTAGTGTTAAGTATTCTAGTAAGTAATTTGTGCTAATGTAAAGTATCCAGAGAGTAATTTGCTGAGAGCATGTAACGAGGTGGCGAGGGGAGTGATAATGATGTTGATGCGGTTTCCAGCAGTAGCTACTCATTGCTGCATTGGTGGAGGCTAGTGAGTGTTCACTGTTCAGTGTGGACATGAAAATAATCAGTTTTTTCTCCGATTTTCCATTTCCCTCTTTGTCATAGGACGTGTCAAATTTTGACCAGTTTTGTGGAAGGTCTTTCCGAAGAATGTGGGAAGACCTCCCACATTTTTTCAAAATTTATTTACTCCAATAGTTTTGCCATGCCTTAATTAATTTTAATTTCTGTTCCTTAAAGAACTGCGGGCATACAGCTTGTAATTGTATAAATCAATTTAGTCCAAAATCAAAGTTACTGTCATATCTGGCTGCCCATATAATAGGGGTGATCATCATAATCATGCATTAAAACACATTAAAACATTATCGAAATCAGATTTGCAATTCCTGAGTGATAAGTGAGAACTTTACCTCCAAGAACCACAGAGCAGGTTATAAGTTGATGAATTTAGAGGACAAGCATCTGAATCAGATTTTTATGTTGTTGTCAATATCATCTTTTTAAATGAGGTTGGTGAGGATACAAGGACTAAAAATCAGAAAGACGGACAAGACAGACAAATTTTTTTTTTTGGGAAAGGAAACTTCAAGGGCACACAATATCTTAGAAACCAAATAAAAAAGGCTTAGGATGGGTTCGAAAAATGGCTAAAAAGGAATGACAGATATTTTTTGTTGTTGATATAATGTGTAAATGGCCTTTAAAATTACAAAAGGGAAAATGGCATAACCTTCTGAAACAGATGTTGTCGAAAAAATTCATACAGAGGGAAATCCTAATAAGGGGAAAAAAACTTTTATGACATTGACTAGTGTTTTTCCCACCCTGTATGAATAAGGTCGGTATTATCCTCGTGTAAAGTATAGTGTTAGAGTGGTGATAAAAAATGTATGATATTTTCTAATATTCTAGTTTCTAGTAATACTTGCAAAGTCTGTTGGTAAATTATGTTCAATTCATGTTTAATATTCGCATTATAGTCATTAAAAAGTACTTTAAGACAAGATAGCTGGTGTTATAATTATAATAGTTGCAATATGCTATAATAGATGCTGGCGTATTTCTTGTTTTCTACTCTTCATACATACTTGTATATTTTTAGAAAATATAGCTTATATCATGAATGTCCACGTCTATTTTCAATATTATCAAATGATGTTTATAAAGCATTGTATGGTGAATCTGAATATAATACAAGAACTTAATGCAAATATTCTGATTAGTAATTTCCTGTGTTTGATATTAGAGCTAAAAATCAATGTGAATCAAAAATATAAACCTTGAAATTCAGATTTGAGAACATGAATTTCTTATTTTCACATTTTTGTTCTGACGGTGTTACGGCTATGCCTGTCTCTTATTAGTTTCACATTAGTAGACTATTCTGTACAAATGTTCACTGTTTTCTAAATCAACTATAGAGAATTTGCTGAAAATCGTACTCCCCTATTGCTATATTATAAAACCCTTAGGTATGAAGAATAAAGTGCGAATTAGATTATCAGATAATAGTTTCGCTAGAACCTTGTGATATTGTTTTTCTAAACTTCTAGTTGCTACGATAAGGAACATTTCTATTCATTTGTAATTATTCCTAAAAACTTGTACTTTCGGTTTGTGAAATACAAAAGAAAAATTTCCTTCCTTTTTTGATCATGATAAGGTTCCCCCAACCTCCACCATCTTGTCTCGTGTAATAACTACCTCCATAATTATACCCCATCATTAAAATGGCTTCTCTTGCGTTTTCGGATGCAGTAAACCATTCAGCTCCTCAGTATCAGAAACAACTTACGACGCCACCAGAAGGGGATACTTAATAAGGTGGAATTTTTTTCAGCCAAGGGTGTAATTACGTTCAGTTTTTGGAACGTGTTTGACTTATTTATTGGTGAATTGGAGTTTTAATTGAGGGGCCAAAATTTAATTTACATAATTATTAAGTAAACAGCATATTAGAGCACCTTCAAGTAATTTCCTTATAGCTATATTTTTAGAATTATATGTAGTATATCTAAATAAATAATAATTACCTCTGATCTTTCAAAGAACCTACTACGAATTCAATCTTAATGATATTTTCACCATACCGAACTTGGTGAATTCTATCGTCTTGTTGATGCATCAGTACTTTCTAATGTGTTGAATCTATTTGCATTCCTCAAAACGTGATTACTAGTTCTATCAAACAAATTATACATCCAAGAGGTAGGTATATTAAATTAGGTTTATTTAGATGTACTGACCTATTTATCGAGATCCTCGCACATAACAAGAATTTGAGAGATTACACACATTTTTTTTTATAACTTTATGATTTTCCCATAGTTACAATAATTGAATATCTCCTATGTTGAGTTACGTATCAATCAGGATTCGAATCTTGTCACAACTTAAAATAGTGTTTCATTTCATAGCTGGATTATTTATCTAGTACTTTGTAAATTTTGTTATTATTCAAGCGCAAATTTCTTGTGAATCCCATTCAAAGCAATAAAATTTGACTCCGACATTAGCGGATCGACTCTTTTTGCCTGGAGTGTTTCATGGAAAAGTTATTGATGCATATCGAACTTTATCGGATCATTGGTGAATTCTTAATTATTTATAATGTGTAAATAATAATCCATTACTCTGATAACAAGACCTGTAATGTAACAGAGATTCATCGATAACTCTTCTGTGTACATAATTGAAACTCAGTAACCTATAATTATCTGCCTATGAAAGAGATGTAAGATACTGATATATGTTTCTTGTTCCTATTATAAATTATTTTTCTAACGAGCTACATGTTTCTTGAGTTTGAGTGGAAAATTAATAAATTTAATCATGTTCAATCTGAAAGTGCTGTTGGCAAATTAATTTTGCTAGTTGCACAGTAGTCAAAAGTGCCCAGGTCTAGATGTTGAACTAATAATAATTATGTTTAACCGAACTCAGCAGCTTGATGGATGAGGCGGTGGACTTGTGATCTGGAGTTTGGTGGTTCAAGTCTCGGGTTCAGCGTAGATTTAGTAAAGCGAGTTTGAGTAGTTGTGATATCACGAAAGTGATTAACACAAATATAATAACTTTTCTTAAAAAAATGTTTTTCTTTAATTTTCTTTGCCTTTTCCGAAACCCTTTTCTTTGCCTTTAGGTATAATAATAATAATAATAACACTCTTTAGTGGAAGGTAACCACCAGGCGAGGTTAATGCTCAAAGCATTTTCTATCACCTAACCGTCAGAGTCACAAACTGAAATTAATGAGAAAAAAAACCATGCACTGGGTGGGATTCCTCAATGAACTAAATCAGGTAGATGAGTTTAGTTTGTTGTAGATACTCCATGAGGGAGTCAATAGATGAGCAGTCGTCGATAAGGCAAGGTTCGACGGCAAGGGATTTACGTATTTGGATATGGATTCTACATGAGAGAATGTGTTTCACTGACAGCATCTCTCCGCATTGGCTGACGGGTGGAGTTGTCTTGAGGAATAAGAACTTTTGGGTAATGCGAGTGTGACCAATGCGGAGTCTAGGAACTTCAACATTTTACAGCCCAGCAGTGTTGCCAACCGTAGGGATAAATCCCTACATGTAGGAATTTTTCCTGCATTTTTGATGATGTAGGGATGTAGGGACGGATATTTTGAAAATGCCCTAAACGTAGGGATTTTTGGGAAAATTGATTGATAAATAGGTATTAGTCTAAAAAACAGTCAAAGTACCTAGGTACTCTGTCCATCCTGTCTAAAAAATAAAAATAATAATAATATCTAATTCAACTTGATAAATTGTACCTTTTATATTTTTTTCTTCTTCTTATTTTCCTCTTTCCCCTCTTTTTAGTGACGTGGAACAAAAAATAAAGGTAAATACTATATTATTATAGCAAATAATATATTTATATATTAATAATAATGCATCAAATGTAGGATCTAAAAATGTAGGGATATTTTCCTAAAAGTAGGGATTTTTTTTGCTTCTGGTAGGGATTTTCTCAAAAACCAGTTGGCAACACTGCAGCCCAGTGGATGCTCTTCCTAACGCCGATGTTGTCAAAGGCGTCTGTTAAAAGTATTGAAATAATATTGATGATAAAAAAAATTGTTTGAATTTAATAAAAAAAAAAGTAGGCATACAATTACCCACCATGATCCATAACAATCATTTAGTCAGTGATCAAATCCAGTGTTAGATTATACCCATGACAATCATGACACCCAAAAAACAAATGGAGAGATAATAACAGTCTTTTTTTGTCTGTTTTCAATACTGTAACTTAAAATGCTAAAAGTATTGCCTTCGATGTGTTCTTCGACCATTTCTTGCTGAAACAACTGAAACAACAACTAAAACCATCAATTAACCCTCGGGAAACCAAACAAGTGTCTTGTCACTGTACTTTGCACAGGAAGGGAGCTCTGGCGAGGACTCACCATGGAATAAAAAGGCTGAGTAATGTTTGCTAAATGTGGGGATACACTTTGTAATAAGTTCCTCTGTGGATGGCCGAGGGGTCGCTTTCCTAACTATCCATGACCCTTTGTAGGAGTTCTCACAGTCCATCCTTTTGTTTCGCAAACTTTTATTATTTCCTCTTTGCTTCCGTTTCTGTTTTTTCAGTCTCGTGAGTCTCCTTCCCCCTGTCTCCTACTCCTGTGTCCTCCCCTGTCTCCTCCCCCCTGTCTCCTCCTCCTATCTCTTCCCCCCTGTCGTCAGACCTCAGTTCATCCTAATGAGCTTTGTTTTGTCCTAGGGATACTGTTCGGTCATGGACCGACGCGTCTTTGTATACAGGGTGTAAATAAATGTGTGGACGATACTTCAGAAGCATGTCCAATGTCCATGGGTACAAATAAGGTAGGGTATATACCTACTTGTAGAAAATCCTGAAAAAAAATTTCATCTCCCTTCTAGGAGCTGTCAATGTCCAGCAAAAGCGTTAATTTGCTCTAACGCTCGAACTACTGAAAGCTGATGATATTTGGTTTACCTACCTTGATAAAATTCCATCAATTCAGCATATTAATTAACGTATTCAGAGGGTCTGTACGGAAACCTGCATTGAAAAACATCAAAGTTTCGACAGCACTTAAAAGGGAGAAGTTCTTTATGGAGTGAATCCCACCTTTATTCGACACAGAATAATGCTCCTGAATTATTGTGCACACATTTTTTTACACCCTGTATAGAGTTGTACACTGTCTTGTTTATAGGCTCTGTAGGATGGAAATAGGACAGGAAGATGAAAGGCCAAGAGGTTTTAAATTTTCGCTGCTTTTTATTCATTTAGTTAAGCAGCGGAATAATTTCCGACTTCTTATTTCATAATGATCTTTCGGACAATGGATGGAAAAAGTCCGGATGAGCTAGATCAGGCTTATTTTTTATTTATTTTTTTTTTCCGTAAGGCGCTTTAACACTGTGAATTCCAGGTCGTTCGCGCCGATTCCTCTATAAAGTTATCATATTAGCGTGTACAGGTTTAATCTTTTTAAGTAACACAAGAGTGAATCAACGCTCTCGACGTTGTCTATCAGAGCAGGAGGTACCGGAAGGGAGGATCGAATATGGACATGGTTAATACATGATAAGATGTGATGAACGGATAGGTTTTCGCCACAAGAACAAATAGGTGGTGCGATGCGCTTGAAGAGGAAATTATGCGTAGCTCTCGTATGACCTATCCTCATTCTACATAGCACAACCTCTTCGAATCTGTTTGTCCTGTTACTAGAGCACCAATAACCAATAAGTGGTTTAATGGCTTTTAATTTATTAGTGTTAGGGACGGTGTCCCATGAAATTTGCCAAAGTTTTTTGATCAACTTGGAGATAGACAGCTTGAAATCGTCAGGGGAGCAAATTATAAGAGGGGGGACAGATGGAATTGGGTTTCGTGCTAGTCTATCGACTGCCTCATTGCCCTGGATGCCTACATGGGAAGGACACCAAATGAATGCTATACTCTTCCCACAAGTGATCAGGTCCATCCAGCAAGAGATAGCTTGTGCAACGATGGGATTGTTGTTGTTAGCATTCGATAGTGCAGTCAAGGAGCTCTTTGAGTCAGAGATTATTGCGTATTTTACTCCAGGTAGGAATTTAATATGCTTAAGACATAAAAGTAGGGCAACAAGCTCAGATGTAAAGACAGAATTAACATCATTCAATTTAAATGAAGAAGCGATATGACTATCTATAATATAGGCGCAGCTAGTAGAATTAGCTGATTTTGATCCATCGGTAAAGCAGAGCTTGTGATCATGATATTTTAAAGTGACTAATTCTTTAAAATTCTGTTGAAAAATAATATCAGAGATATTCTCTTTCTTATCAAATGAAAGAGTAATATCTATAGTTGGTGTATCAACAGACCAGGGAGGCATAACCTTATTATAGGGCGCCATTTCACTATTCTCCAAGTTGTTCATAAATGTATCCAATTCTCTAACTCGGAGAGGGGTTTTGGTTTACTGGGTGGATGGACAGTGTCAGTTAAGTTTGAATTGTAAATACAGTCATGAACAGGATTAGTGGGGCAACTGGCAATTTTAACTACATAATTTAATGCAAGCTGAGATCTTCTGAGTGGAAGCGGGGGAACACATGATTCTACCAGAAGGCTAGGAACAGGGCTAGTTCTCATAGCTCCTGTGGCAATCCTAATTCCAGAATTTTGGACAGGGTTCAGTCTGTTCAAGACGTGTTTCTTTGCAGAACCATAAACAAAACAACCGTAATCAATAATGGGAAGAATGTATGATTTAAACAGCATTAAAAGTGTAGAACGGCGAACACCGAAGCGCTTGTTCGAAACCATTTTTAAAACATTAAGGGCCCGAAGTGACTTATCTTTCACATATTGTATATGAGAAGACCAGTTCATTTTGGAATCCCAAATCATACCAAGAAACTTGGTTTTTTCGACAAAGTTCAGTGGCATACCATCATAAAACAAAGGAGGCCGAGTGCAATTACGTGACCTTGAAAAATGTATACAGACTGATTTAGATGGATCAGCCGTAAAAACCAATCCATTCATTTTCGACCAGTTAGATAAGTTTAGAGTAGCTTGTAGGCGCATAACAAGGGATTCAATAGCTTTACCCCTGATTATAATGAGAAGGTCGTCAATGAATAAGAGTCGTCGCAGTGGTAACTTTATACAGTCCAACAAGTCATCCATAAAGACTATGAACAATAGCGGACTGAGCGACGAGCCTTGGACTATGCCATTACTCAGGTTGAAAGAATCAGAAAGGTGTCCATTGCATTTTACCTGGATTTTTCTATTATACAGAAAATTTTGGAGGTATAACAGTATATGACCATTGATACCAAAGTCCAATAATTTCTTCAATATTTTGTGTCTCCAGGTCATGTCAAAGGCCTTCTGAACATCTAAAAATGCTGCCAGAATATGCTCTTTATTGGCCAGGCTTATTTTTAACTTGGTTCTACAAACCATCCTTGAACTCCGGGACAGACTTCCTTAGAAACGCTTCGAATGCTTCGATGGTTGGAGTAGAATCAGACCATTATTACTATGTAACCATAGGACTTGTAACCCGGAGGTCGGTGGTTCATGTCAGCGTAGATTTAGTAAAGCGAGTTTGAGTAGTTGTGACATCACAAAAGTATTTAACACAAATATGATAACTATTATTATTTAAAAATTCTCCAGTTCTCTCAATTTTATAACAAACTGTCTATTGGTCCAAGGAATGACCTGTTTAAAAGTATGCCCCTACTGTATACTTAGCTGGTATTAATGTTTTATATACAGGGTGTCCATAAAGTCACATCCCACCCCCCGTATCTCAAGAACGGCTGAAATAAATATTATAGAGATATGTATGAAATAACCCGTATTCCTTAATTTTTGGGTGATTAAGTTTCAGTGAGCAACGACATACCGACCTCGAGATACAAGGTTGGCCGCCTTGGCTAATATCCCAAAATATAGGTATTAACTGTAAGTTTCAACGACCCATAGCATAATAGGCCGAGTTAGCGTCTTTCTATATTTTCAGCCGTTCTTGAGATACGGGGGTTAGGGTGGGACTTTATGGACACTCTGTATATACCCACATTATTATTAATTTATTGTGTAAACATTTGAATAAGCCTTTTTACATAAGCAAACAGCCTTAAAAAAGTTAGCTTTCTGAGATTGATAAAAGTAACTTTAATAGGTAAGTACTCGTATTCCTACTACCTATTTTTATTTAGGATTTAGTACCTATACTATCATGAGCATTTTCAGAACGTTACCTGCCGATGAGAGAAAATAAGCTCGAAACAGCTGTCCAAGTATGTTCTGATATTCATGTACATCTAATACAACTTCTCACTTTCTGTTTATACTGATACTGATTTTGCTCAACAACTACTCATCTCAAAGGATTATTCATTTTTTAAAGTAAGTTCAGAGACAATTTATCTTACCAGAGTAATAAGTGTGCCATTAATAAATGCACGTTTTATCGTACATTATCTTACTCGGAACACAGCACGTACTCAAGAGCATGTTTCAGGACTTGCTAAACAGTTTACCATTAAAGTGTTATGATTTGACTACCGGCTACTCAACTCCTGACTAATGGCATCGTTTATGTAGTGTTGCCAATGTAATTATGTTTCTCATTTTTTATTTCTAAGAAAGTGTAGTTTTTATACTGTTTTTTTCTTTTTTCTTTCTTTTTTGCACTAGTTTTTTTCACATTCATGTACAGAGGTATCGCAAGATCAGGTTCCTGAGCATTCTTCTCCGTGTGAACGGGTGAACCAATTTTTAATTTATGCTACGTGAGCACACAAAACATGTTTTTTCCATCGTGTTAATAAAAAATGGCAATTTGGATAATTATAAAGTCAAAGTCGTGAAGTTAACACTCTGATGTGTTGGAATTTCTGATTAAGGTTTCAGGGTTTAATGTTGGCACTTTCAGGGTTTAATGTTGCTGTAATTTGATGCATCGTGTGTTCACACCTGTTCAATTTTTTACCATAGTCGTTGCATCTATAATATTTATTATTGTCAAAAATCTAAAACATCAGAGGTCTGCTAATGGTAGCAGTTCCTCTACAATTTCCTCATCCATAATTATCTTCATTCTGGTTCTTGTAGTCTTTCATAATCCTTTCCAATGTTCTCTTCAAATCACATTCTGGATATATGCTTGTACTCTTTTACTAATATTCAATGTGTTCATGAATTTCTTGACTTTCATTTTCTATACTAGAATTATTAGTCACAGCTTTCCTTGTAATATTAAAAGTAATGTCATCAGATACCTGTTTTTCATTATATCTACTCTCGCGAATTTTTTCTATATTTTCACTATTTGGATCTTCGAAATTCGGAGTATCCATTTGATTTTGTTCATCCATTTTCTCCTCATTGGAATAACGGGAGTATGTGGTCAACAGCAAATTAGATTTTGATATCGCAAATTTAGTTTTGACGGACGGGAGCAAAAGTTAGTGTATAATAATAATAATAATTATAATAAGCATAATACTCTATAAATAAATATAATAATCATGAATTTCGAAAAATTGCCAAAGAAATGAATAATGCCTCAGGAAATTCAGGTTCAGAAACAGAGCGCACGAATAACTCAGTGGTTAAGCACTCGCTTGCCATGGGGAAGGTCTCGGGTTCGAACCCCCGCGCCGACAAAAAATTGTATTCAAAATTCGGTTAAAGATGTTTGTAAGGGATACCGTCCGGTGCGCTCGTGTTGACCCAGCACCTAAATGGGAAGTATTGTGTCACTTCTCGCCCATGAGAGGGGAGGCATACTAAGGAATGGGCAGGCTACAACACAGACCACAAGCGTCTACAGTAGCTCCTGTGTCATGGCTACGAAATAAAAGAAGCTGTGTAGGATTCATCGTTTTCTGCCCGAAAGTACAAATAGTCGTGTCCTGTGTGTGATCTTTTACTGTATTTAGGTAAATATTGTTGATTATTTTTATATTAAAACAAATAACTAATTAACAACAATAAAACTAATCTTTCTGACCAATCTGATCATGAAAAAATCAACAAAGAATGACTGAGCCCTACTCAAAAGAAAATAGGGTACAGCATAAGTACTTGAAAAAGGTCCGGGGAGCCCTACTCAAATGTATATCGGGTTCAGTATTAATACTACAAGAGGTTTTAAAGTAATACTCAAGTAAAAATCAGGTACAGCATTAGTAATTGAAGAGAAGTTGGAGGCGGTACTCAAATGAAAATCAGGTTCAGCATGTGTAAAGAGGGTCTGGAGCCCTACTCAACAGAATATCGGATTAAACAAGAGGACTTGAAGAGGGTCTGGAGAAACAGTGTTCCACTCAAATGTCAGATGAACATATATTTAATATTCTATTTTATTAAAATATAATTTATACGTATTTATGTTTTCAGACGTTTTGCAGGAAATTGGGAAACTCTATTTTTTCCCTCCGTCCTGAATTTCACCAGGGAGGGAGATTACCTTTTCCTCTTTACATTATTAATATTATGGTACGTGGAGGTTTAACCCTATCAGATGAGGATATTGTTTGCAATGCTATCGCCATCATGTTCCCTTTGTATACTTACTCTTGCGCTTTTTAACACAATATTTGTATGTATGATTCAACCAGCAAATTTAATATTGCTTTGCTAAGTACATTATGCATGAAGTACGACTGCAAATTACCAAAATATTTAGTAAAATTAGAATGATAAGAAGCAAACCACATAAAAATGTGGGACAAATTGTTTTGTATGCTAGTATTTATTTAACCTTATTTATGTATTTATTTTGATTGTTTTGTACTTCGTAAATTACATTGGAATTATTTTTTGTGTTGTTTGTCTTTGTTTTAATGAAGTTCACAATGAATACGACAGCGTATTAAAATTATTATTGTTATTAAACACTTTATCTCTATATATAAAACAGAAAAAAGGACTACCTACCTACCTACCTACCTACCTACCTACCTACCTATGTTTGTTTGTTTGTTTGTCCGGAGTTGTTTAGCCAAAACGGTAAGAGATAGCGAAAAATGTCTCAGAATTGACCCCCCCAAAACCATTATCGCTTTGTCCAGAAAAATTATAAAAAGTTCAAAAAGGCATTGCTGTCCAGCAGTACGGCCATGCCTTAGTAAATTTGAAATTTAGTCCCGTTGCAAAGCACGGGCAAACGGCTAGTTAGATATAAAGGACATATGTACTTGTACAGTACAAATAATTATTATAACAATGAAAAAATGGAAACAATATACAGGGTGTCCCACCAAACTTGGACACCTCAAATTACTCGGCCCCTGAAAGAGTTTTTGAAAAATAAAAAAATCTAGGGTACATGTGCTAATTATGCGGTTTCAGTTATGAAATTTTTTTTATACAGGGTGGTTCAAAAGTCAGAAATTGAGGTGTCAACTTTCGATTTTTAAATGGATCGACCTGAATTTTATTTGATAAATTTACTTCTAAATAATTCCTGAGTACTTTTTTAAACAAAAATATAACATACAGGGTGGTTTTTTTTCGACCAATTTTTTTTCTAAATCTTGAATAACTCAAGTTCGGTTAATTTTTTCGATAACAAGAAGAGAATGTGTTTGTGTAATGAATACACGCACTTTCAATTGGCATCAAAAATTTTCATACAGGGTGGTTCACAAGTGAAATAATGACTTGATTTTTTTTAAAACCGAGTTTTTTTAATTTTTTATTTAGGATTAATAATTCTCGTCTAATTTTACACATTTTTCGTTAGTCATATCGAAAAACAAAACTAAAGTGTTGTACAGGGTGAGACATAATTTTTTTGTAACACCCTGTATATGGACAGTCAAAGAGACGCAAAATTAAATATTAAGACTAAATATGCAAGAAAAACTTTGATTTTTAATTAAACTAAAAAGTTATGGTGTTTTAACTAATATTGTCGCATGGACCACCCTGTAGATATTTTCTTAAACCATCATATGGGTAGTCGAAACTGTCTAAAATTGAACGAGGAGTCCAAATCTGAAAAAAAAAAATGAATTCAAAAAGCCATGCTCAATTTTGTGTCTACACCTACCTACTTTTTATTTCAAGTTTTAAAATCATTTAGTGTGGACACCAGATTGAAAATTGCTTCAAATTGGTGTTTTTTACTTGTTTTTCCCACATGATTCGAAGTGTTCGTTGAATTTATACAACTTAGTGTACCTACATGATAGTTTAAGAAAATATCTACAGGGTGGTCCATGCGACAATATTAGTTAAAAAATCATAACTTTTTAGTTTAATTAAAAATCAAAGTTTTTCTTGCATATTTAGTCTTTATATTTAATTTTGCGTCTCCTTGACTGCCCATATACAGGGTGTTACAAAAAAATTATGTCTCACCCTGTACAACACTTTAGTTTTGTTTTTCGATATGACTAACGAAAAATGTGTAAAATTAGACGAGAATTATTAATCCTAAATAAAAAATTAAAAAAACTCGGTTTTAAAAAAAATCAAGTCATTATTTCACTTGTGAACCACCCTGTATGAAAATTTTTGATGCCAATTGAAAGTGCGTGTATTCATTACACAAACACATTCTCTTCTTGTTATCGAAAAAATTAACCGAACTTGAGTTATTCAAGATTTAGAAAAAAAATTGGTCGAAAAAAAACCACCCTGTATGTTATATTTTTGTTTAAAAAAGTACTTAGGAATCATTTAGAAGTAAAATTATCAAATAAAATTCAGGTCGATCTATTTAAAAATCGAAAGTTGACACCTCAATTTCTGACTTTTGAACCACCCTGTATAAAAAAAATTTCATAACTGAAACCGCATAATTAGCACATGTACCCTAGATTTTTTTATTTTTCAAAAACTCTTTCAGGGGCCGAGTAATTTGAGGTGTCCAAGTTTGGTGGGACACCCTGTATACAATTAGAAGGAAAAATAATAGAAAAATATAATATGTCCTAACTAAAGGGCGGATTTATTGCCTGTCGCAATCTAAAATAGTCACAGCAAAAAGAAAAAGGTACCCAACAAGTTTTTTTTTTTTGTTAATGTATGATCTTTTGTAGTGAAGTACAAGGCCATTTCCCGATGATTTTGGATAGCTATACTAAGAAGCCTCTTTAACATTTCGATTTCTTTTATTTTACTTTATTCTGTTGGAATAATGCTACTGGTCGATACTCGTACAAGTTAAACAACCGAACATCCAAATTACAGATTAGAAAATTCCTTAATTGTGCTAAACAGGTCACGGTGGCAACTTAGGTGATGATCTTGCCGAAAATTATAAAAAAAAAACAAAAAAAAAACCAGTGCTATACGATGGATATATACCTATCTATCACAAATATATAACTCAGTTACTTATTAGATCTATGGCTGTATGAAATGGCTTTGCATAAAAACAATTTTTAAAAATTATTAGATCTAGTTTGTTTTAGTATCAAAGTAGATGTGCCAGTCGCATTAGATCATTATTGGGTGGACGTATGATCATAGATAGTCTAATGGCCACCGTCGATGGCGCGTTGAATGCACCAGTTCTCTTAGGTTCACCGACTTCGTGAACGAGACATTTCGGCCCAACCCAGGCTGGTTGAGGTTAATGAGGGTAGCAGGTTTGTGAGTTTCCTGCGAATAGAGGGTAACACCCCCGGCGTGATATGACCATGTAGTTAAAAGCGACGTTAAAGTCCAAAAAAGTCTCATGAAACCAGGAAATTCATAGATAAATTCATAGGTAAATTGGAAGTACTGCTGACAGTTGATGCCAGGGTTTCTCTACACCGAATAGCGGGCGGATTCACGTATTGTATTATTATGCTTCCTCAACCAACGATGTGGAAGTGAAGGTATTCCATTTTCTTTCGGTTATTTTTTTCATCATAGTAGTGCAATACAGACAATTTCTATCCCTCGAAACTACCTATACATTCCTTCAAAAAGGTAGTGCTATGGATCAAAAAACCATTCTTGAAATCATTGGAATATAATAGTGGTAGAATATAGTTGTGGAAGGTTATGGGCCCATTTTACTTTCAACAAGTAACCAGAACCTATCTAATTTAAGAAAAGAAAAAAAATACATTTTTACTTTTACCTACTATCTTATCCTCCTGAGACCTGAAGTTCTACTGGTAGAACATTGAAATCTCCTCGATATAAACCTGAGTGTCTTTAATTTTTTTACTGAACATGTTCTGTCTATATGCATGGAAAAAATTCTAACCTTCAGGTCTGTATGAAGTAAAACTCAATGTTCTACAATTAAAACGTACGGTCTATATCCAGTAAAAAGAAAAAAAACACTCAGGTCTCAGGAGGTTAAACAGAGTTTTTTTTTTCTTTCAAATTACAATTTTAATGCTACTTCTTTTTATTTAGGATGTTGCACATTGCATATATATTATATATAGTATTTTGAAGGCGTTTATAGGTTTATGCCGTTTTATTTTTCTACACATTTTCTTTGTTCCATTACATCCATCAGCTATTTCCAATTCAAGAGTAAATTTTTCACTTGAACTTAGTAGAAAATTGTACAAACACGTAAAGCAGGCAAACCCTGCCTGATTTTTTGTTCCTTCTCACCCTCCTAATCTGCCTTTGAGTAATTATTTATTTACAATTGAAATAATTAATTAGCTGGAAACATGCTGCAACATCTGTGCTGAAATATGTCCATAACATGTTGACGTTCCGATTCAAATGAATTGAGCATGAATAATTGAGTAGGCTCTTGAGTGTGCCAACGTCAAAACAGCTTTCTCCTTTTTCATACAACTATTTTCCTGTTTATTTATTCACTTTGTTAAAATCACATCCTTTCTTCTTCTCTGCTCTTGAGTGCGTTCTTGCTCTGGTAAATAAATAAATCATTTCTTTTCTCGACCAAACTCAGAAGCTCGATCGATAAGGCGGAAAACTTGTAAACCAGAGGACGGTGGTTTAATCAACAAAGTTCAATTTTGTTTAACCTGGACCCCTGTAAAGTGAAGAGTCAATTACTTCTGGACTTTGATCAGAACAGAATTTCTTTTGCAGCTACATGGTTAAAACACCAAGGTGGCTAATATATTAAAAACTAAAGTGTTAAAGGAAGGTTCCTATAGGTAATATTAAAAGAAGTAGAAATTATCAAACCCTCAAATTAAATGCTACCAGAGAACATCTAATTGGATACTTTGTCACTACATTCAACGATTCAACGAACTTTGTTACTTGTTGTGACTTCTTCAATCCAAGCCTGTCTAAAAAAATAAGTCATGCGAAAACCTATACCTGTGAGCTCATGTGAACCTAATTCCTCACTCGACACAGATAGTTATAAGAGGTGAGTAGATTACATATTAGGTGAAAAGGGTAAGTGCTGTAGCGTAGAGTGTGAGAGAAAGGGTAAGTAAAGGGGTGAGTCGATAATGGAGTGAGGGGGGTGAGGACTCGGGGGCTCACGAGAATCGAATTAAATGATTCGTAAGAGATTAGAGCCATAGTTAAAAAAAAGTAAAAAATATACCGTTCCATCTCGCTCTCTCTTTTTCAAAAATAATAATATGGTGACTGTTATCGCACACAGTTCGAAGCGTCGCTTGTGCATTTTAAAAATAGAATTTAAATTTGAAAATCTCAGCTCGTACACATGACGTATACAACTTTTCAAAAGGTTGAAATACAAAGATAAAATGCCTGCAGGTACAGAGATGTGTCCACAGAAATTATTAATAAAAGATTTTCTAAATCTAATGGATTTTGAATTATACTCAACTCACTGAAAAGAAGGATTGTTGTGTTTTTTTTTATATTTTTTTTTTACTTCTTATCATTTTAAAATTATTCCATATAATTGAAAAACCACATAATGAAGTACACAGTAATGGAAAACTAAAAAAGAACAATATAAGATATCAAAAATAGCAAGCATTTCCTTGACTTATTTTTCGTGTTTTAGTATGTAACACATTTTAACGGTATTTTATCATTTAATTTAATATTTTCTGCTGAAATAAAAAAAAAACACAAGAAAAATCTAAGAAAAAGAAAGTCTGTCCCGGTAGCTCAGTGGTAAATGCGACACTCTGTGAATCCAGAGATTTCAGAAGTCGCGGGATCGAAACCCAGCCGGGACATGACAAGTTATCCTCTCGTTTGGGATTTTTACCACACATAAAAATACGTCTTGGGCTTACTGCTCGAATAATGGGACTTAATAGTCTTAATCGGGCAGTATAAATAAGACGCTATTATTATTATTATTATTGTCAATACTTCTGCGCAACCCTGTATAGAGGTATTTTTCTGTTGAGGACGCAAACACCCTTTATCTATTTCCATTTAGTACTCAACTGAGTATTGTGTGTATCAATGTTTAATGCGAGTGCGGTATGGTTATTTCAAGGCGTTTTAATCCGTGCCCCCATAAAAATACAATTGCCTCGTAGAAGACATTTTTTTCTCTCCATTTGTGACGCATCTCTTCCTCGCGAATGGTTTTGAAGTGACGTCATATTACTATGGACATCAGTTTGTAGTTAGTATGGTGTACATGTGTACATGAACTACCTGCTTGATATTTTTATATGGGTTATTAAATCTCTCGAAGGAGCAATGAAAAGACCCCTGAAACAGCAGTTTTATTATTATAATAGTAACACTCTTTAGTGGAAGGTAACCAACAGGCGAGGTTAATGCTCTAACCGTTTTCTACCACCTAACCCTCAGAGTCTTATTATTCTGTGGTCACAAACTCAATTTAATGGGGAAAAATTCATACATTGGGTGGGATTCGAACAAATGGATCCCTACGCTACCTGGACTACCAGACTATGCCGTTAACCACTTCACTATTTTAACATACACAATAAATTTGTTTGACATCTATTCATATTGTTCTTTTTTGCAAGAATACTAACTATGTAACTATAATCAATAACTCACGTCCATTTATAACAATATTGTAACTGAGCTGTGGCACTGAAAACTATAAATGTATGTGTGGCAATAATGGCAATCTGGAGGTACTTAGTTCTTACTTGTAAAAGGTAATCTTACTTAGGTATACTTATCAATAATAATAATAATCCGCAGAACGGACGAATAATTACGGGTCAAGTTTTTTATATATGGTTATAATCAATATACATGTGAAAACAGTAAATAAAAGCTTACAAATAATTGAAAAATACAAATTAAAAATTATCTCAGTAAAATTTTCAAAAAAGAGACTAGAATTAAACAAGGAATAATAAAAAAGAATAATAAATATAAAAAATTAAAAACAGGTATAACACGATAAATAAAAGGCTATCATGCGAAAAAATTCCCTTGAAAACCACAAAATCAAGAACCAGATTCGTTCTCAGAAATAACATATACCAGCACTCGGAAGTAGCAAACCAACAAACCAGGATACACCTACTCATTTTTGTATTAATGGGAAATTTATGTTTGGAACATTTTTGTATTTATTTTTCGTCATTTTTTTTTTTTTCGCACTCTGTCCCCTTGTCCAGATTTTGTGAGTAAAACAGACGAAATAGAGTTTTATCCCCCTCACCCAGCTTTCCCTGGGTATTGTGGAATTCCAATGCTGAATAATAGCAGTGATTCAGCAGAACAATCAGACCCCTGAGGCAACAATAATAATAGTAAGTTTTAATAACCCCGCGAACTT
This sequence comes from Bactericera cockerelli, assembly GCA_024516035.1. Taxonomy (NCBI): domain Eukaryota; kingdom Metazoa; phylum Arthropoda; class Insecta; order Hemiptera; family Triozidae; genus Bactericera; species Bactericera cockerelli. Next base: position 34,852,164 of record CM044958.1, read on the forward strand.
TCGATTTGTTTTGATTTTGATTTTTTTTTTTTTTTTTCACAAAGGTTTATAAGCCAATATGTCTGAACCTCTGAATTGCATTCTTTTAAATCCAAAAACGGGATTTTGAAAATTTAAGAATCTCATTTTTGGATTTCAAAGTCAAATCAAAAAAATAAATCAGGTTTGTTGAGAAATATGTATGTAGGAATAGAAATTGTTAAAGGAGAGAAAAAAAATAAATAAATGAGAAATAGAAATTTTCTTACTTTAACTGACATAATTATTTGTATCTACAGGTTCGTTAGTGTCGTTTTACTTAGACAATGATCATATATAATAACTTTATTTCAACAGTTACCAAGTTTAAAAAAGACTTAAAATTGAATATTGACGCTTACTGGCTAAACGTAGGTACCTAAACCGTAAACGAAGGTACAATAATACCTATCATATTATTATCACATGTAGGTATTGTATTTAGTTTAGATACATTTCACTTACAAATACTTGTATTGTATGTAGTTTAGATACATTGCACTTACAAATACATGTATTGTATTTTGTTTAGATATATTTCACTTACAAATACATAATTATATTGTTTTTAGTGTAGATAGATTGCACCTACAAATATTGTATTTAGTTTAGATACATTACACTTACAAATACATGTATTGTATTTAGTTTACATACATTGCACTTACAAATGCATGTATAGTATATAGTTTGGATACAATACACTTACAAATACATGTATTGTATTATGTATATAGTTTAGATAGATTGCACTTCCAAATACCAACTTTCCAGAAAATTGTTTTCAATAATCTCATTGAAGTGCACCTCATATTCCAGCTTTTGCATCTATGCACCCGGCTGCATCTATCATTGTTATTGCCCTGTATTCGAGGAAAACTTTATTATTCCTCAAATTTAGTTCCCATCTCTTTCCGTGTCAATTTTAAAATGAAAACCTCTCCCTCCATCTACTAGCAACCATAGTTTTTTTCGCAAGTTTTCAAAGTTTATTATTGATAGACGGAAAGTTGTTTTCAATATAGCATATCTCCCTTTCCCTCTGGCTTGCTATCTACCTTGAAAACTTTGTCTACAACCGTGCAGAGTATAGATAGTAGAGAAGTTTTGGCGAGCTCAGTGAAATTTCCTATGTTCTTTCAGTTTTCGTGCAGGCTATTTGGTATCTTGTCTGATTTCGTAAGTTAGGAACGGTTACATAGGTACTCAACTATTTTACTTTTTACAATTATATCTTTGCTACAATGTCATGATAAATAATTCATGATAAATAAAGTCCATGATGATAATAACCCCGCTTTATTTGAACTGTCCTGTTAGGACCAAAGAGTCCCATCTCTCCAGCAGTAAGTATTGTAGTCAAAGACTTATTATTCTGTATTCTGGTCAAAATATATACCAAACAAGCTGATAGCTTGTCATGTTCTTGCCGAGTTTCGAACCCGCGATCTCTGGATTACCAGACCGACGCGGACAACGCCTTGACCACTTAGCTACCGGGACATGATTATCTAAATTCAATAATCCATACACCGATATAGGATGATATCAGTACTCTGAGTTTCATGGATTATGTACTAAAAATAGTTAAAATGGTAAAACGGGACCTTCTATTATTTAATTTTCTTCTTTCCAGTTCTACCTGATGAAATATATCGAAGGTCATTTTCCAGTAGTTTACTCACAGGTTTGTTAAAAAAGATCTCCAGGGACCTTGAATGAAATACAAACATAGTTTTTTTCCCCCGTGTTTGTTCTTTGTACTGAAGGGAACAAAGTTAATTATTTTAAATGGAAATCTGGCTGCATTTTTTCCCCCCGATTGGTATCGAAAATGAAAAATCAAAAAACGTAGCTCCAGGACTGAGGATTGAATTAATTAAATATCTCGACAATAGGGCACGGAGCTGAATAATAATACGCCATCGCCATTGATAAATACTTATCTATATCGCATCAATCACTCAGGTATACCTGCAATGATGTATTTTATTTTTTCTAGTTTTGAGAACAATTTTTTCTTCTTCTTCTTCGAAATTTTCTTATCTTTGATTGCTTTGGCAAAAAAAATCTTACCGCTAACCACAGTAGTGAAAAATTTCGTACTGATGGTCTACATCTCGGTTTTGAACCCACAACCCTGACATCAAGGGGCAGAGGTTTACTTTCTCACCACATCGACGAAATAGTAACGACTCTTGCGTCTGTTTGTTTTACAACTATGCACCCATATACATAGATCATTCTAGACAAGGAATCTACATGCAGTAACAATGTAAAACCAAGCCATCAATTTTCGTTATCTTTATGAGCGCGACGAGAAGGAATAACAAGAGCATTGCACGAGGAGCAGTCAGCTTAGAATAAATCAGCACAATTCCCAGCGTCTGAATGCTGAATGATCTACATCTTCTTAGCATTGAACTACTTCAGCAGTCTTTTCATAACAAGACAACGAGTACAGTTTTAACTACATAATTTTGTATGCTTTTTTTTTCTGCATTCCTCAACCCCTTGAATGTAGGTCAACAAGAAGCTCCAGGTCCTTGCTCTGTATCATTTAATGTATGTAGATTGTAGATATAAGCAGAAAATCTCTTATATACCCAAACCCATAAGAATATTTTTGATCACTCATTTTACGTTATTGCTTTCGATTTGTGATGAATGTGTGATTTTTGTGTCATTATTAAAGTAATTCATACGAATAAATAAAAACACTGCCAATTATGGACACAATACTTCCTCGTGATTGTTTCACATTGTAAACACGTGCCAATTTTGAGATTTTATACAAAATTACTTGTATCTCCAATACGACTGAACCGATTTTCTTCAAACTTGTTTTATATGGTAGAATACTATTTTCTTCATTCTAGAATACTAGATTCTACAAAAAATTCTGTATCGGCAAATCGTGGTCCTTATTTTTTTTACTTTTTTGTCCAAAATTTTGGATTTTCTTAAATATCAGAGTCAAATTATAATTAATTAAAAAATAAATATAAATAGCCTATGTAAAACAATAATATGCATATACTCACAAAATTTCATCAAAATCAGGTGTACCGTTCACGAGATATAAGCGTTTAAGTAAAAAGTTAGTGGTCAGGCGCATGGTCTCTTTCACCCAGAACCGCTACTCCGAATTCGATGAATTTAAAATGGAACCATCTACAGAACGTATCCTAGATGTGTGCAAAATTTCATCAAAATCCGTCGAGTAGTTTCCGAGATTTGCGCGTTACAATTAATCGTTTTAACGTCCAGAAATATGAAAAAAATTGAAATCGAAGCAAATAAATATTTTTTTTTTTTACAAAAACGAACACAATACTTCCGATTTCTAATATTAGAAATTTCTCGGAAGTAAAACTCTGTACGTTTATTATGACCGACTCTGCATGGACGAGAAACAATTATTAAACATATTAGATCAAGCTTTATTTACATAGAATATATACATAATGGATATTGACATTAATAAAACAAAACTTGATGAAAGGCGATCCTAATGCCCACGGCATTCTCTTCCGAAATCATAGTTTCATTCTTTCAGAACGGTCAGTGCAAAGGGAAAAGCTTCTATTTTGTTGCCTAGCCACGACTTTGTGTCCATGTTTTCCAACGCTGTTCTCCTCCATTTTAATCTTCTTACCAAAATGGTAATGATTATGGCCGTCTATATTATTTTTTCTTCTCGTCTGTTTTTAATGTGCCCGTTTATTTCCTCTTTATTCTTCTAGACAATTTCTTTTTCGGGCTCTATATTTCCTTTTTATCAGTGGCGGCTCGTCGGGTGAAGACACTGAAGACATTTTCACCTAATTTTGAACAGTGAAAACCAGTGGCGGCTCCTGACTTCAAGACTAGGTGAAGACAAATTATACCCAGAAGTATTGAAAAAATAAAATTATTAATTTATCAGATCTTAGTTCTTATGGTCTCATAAACACAGCCCATTGTAAGTTATGGCTGTTTCCCTGCAGAGCATGATTTTCTCTTATACCAGTTTTGCATCATATAAGTTTTTATAGGTACTTTTTTTGGAGAACACTTGGTACTTAATGAATAAACAAGGCCAGCAGAACAATTTGTCAACACTTGAGCTGGTACACAGCCATTCATTTTTCATAAGCCATTCAGGCTTGAACTGTATGGCTGTGGGGCAGGCATTTGCTTTACTTTTTTAGTGGTGGTTATACATAGTAATTGGAGAAATTGGACATCCAGTAATCATAATATCTTTCTTATTAGACTCATTAGGTACTTCTTAATCTGAATGGGGTTACTTTTAATGTTTGAACCCCATGATTTTGTGGGAATCTCATTGTTTCTTTGAAATATTCATCTTAATAAAAAATATTTAGGTATTCATTCATCTTAATAAAAAATATTAACTAAAAGTTGGTAAAACGGAATTAAAATAAAAATATTAGGATTATACCTCAGTAGATAGGTAGGTACAACATTTTGAAGAGGGGTTAGAACTGGGAAGGAAAGAAAGTTAGTTGAAGACTAAAAATTACAATCCAAAACTGCAAGAAAATCCACCACCAGATTACAAAATAAATCTAAGAAAACATACTTACTACAAATATAAAATCAGCTTAAATTTGTGTTACCATTGATGTTTAAATGACTATTTATGAAAAACACAGATATTGCCTTATAATTTTAAGTACCTACTTCACTGGAAGCTGTGTGCTTAGCTACCTGCATAATTATAATGTTATTTCTGACACTGAAAGAAGTACATAGCTACTTCATATTCAACTTATTATGAAAAGCACAGGTCAGATCAGGTAGGGAAAATGTTTCTATCCTGTATCAAATACTGGGAAATAACTTTATTAATTAGTTACACCAATTAAAAGTCACTTGATTACCGTTGAAACGATTTGAAAATTATCTAATAAAATTTAAAAAGTGCGCCACAAGTTTTGTTTACATTCTAAAGATAAGAGATACAATGTTGCCAAGTTAATTTCATAGCTAAATTTCTACAAACTTCAAGAGCTATATTTTAAATTTAAAGAAATCCCTCAAATCATGTAAGACGTATTTATTTATTTGAAAAAATAATACTACACCGCCTGAACAGAATTTTCTCTTGAGAATTTCATTTCAACACGTCTAATTTCATGATTTTTTTAAAAGTGGTTCCATAGTCAGGATCTTAAACAGTACCACCATTGTCCCTATTTAAAAACTTCTTGGAACAACTAGATACCAGATTATCTTATTTGGCTCAATTTCGGTACCTACATTAAATAATTATTTCCGAGATTTGACTTCAATCGAGATGTCCTTTATAAGACTATAGTAAGTTGACAAGATACATAAATAGTTAAAATTTATTGGTATCGGCTATCGTTTAGGAACTATGTACAAAACTAGAACCCAAAAAATGAGAAATAATATCCAAAATTCCTGACACAAAATCCTGCTTTCCTAACGCCTACGTTATTATTATTATTTTTTTTTTTTTAATATTACAAGATTGTGCTAGATATGTGAGGCTAAATCATTGACTGGTTTCCTAGGTCTGGCATAATGCTACTGGCAACAATGTTAATATCAAAAACACATGACATCGCACATGGTATGTGGCTTCGTGACATTTCGTATGAGGTCGTGTAGATAATGTAAACTGAATACAACTGAAGACTGTCCTCAGTAGCATATTACATAGATATAGTTCTTGCCTAATATTTCATGATACCTACTTGGAAATACTCAACTCTGATTGGTTGATTCAAGGACAACTGAAGACAATTTCGAATTGTCTTCACATTTGGTGTTCTCCTTGGAAAGTAACATGAAATGTTAAGCAGCATTGATCTATTTTACACAAAGCTTACTCTTTTTTTTTTTTTTTTTTTTTCTTTGAGTTGGATCAATTGTGCCATGTTCAAGGGATTATGAGTAGTGTTTTCACCAGTGGCGGCTCGTCGGGTGAAGACACTGAAGATATTTTCACCTAATTTTGAACAGTGAAAACACTACTCATAATCCCTTGAACATGGCACAATTGATCCAACTCAAAGAAAGAAAAAAAAAAAAAAAGAGTAAGCTTTGTGTAAAATAGATCAATGCTGCTTAACATTTCATGTTACTTTCCAAGGAGAACACCAAATGTGAAGACAATTCGAAATTGTCTTCAGTTGTCCTTGAATCAACCAATCAGAGTTGAGTATTTCCAAGTAGGTATCATGAAATATTAGGCAAGAACTATATCTATGTAATATGCTACTGAGGACAGTCTTCAGTTGTATTCAGTTTACATTATCTACACGACCTCATACGAAATGTCACGAAGCACATACCATGCGCGATGTCACGTGTTTTTGATATTAACATTGTTGCCAGTAGCATTATGCCAGACCTAGGAAACCAGTCAATGATTTAGCCTCCCATATCTAGCACAATCTTGTAATATTAAAAAAAAAAAATAATAGTAATAACGTAGGCGTTAGGAAAGCAGGATTTTGTGTCAGGAATTTTGGATATTATTTCTCATTTTTTGGGTTCTAGTTTTATACATAGTTCCTAAACGATAGCTGATACCAATAAATTTTAACTACTTAATATGTATCTTGTCAACTATAGTGTTAAAAAGGACATCTCGATTGAAGTCAAATCTCGGAAATAATTATTTAATGTAGGTACCGAAATTGAGCCAAATAAGATAATCTTTTATCTAGTTGTTCCAAGAAGTTTTTAAATAGGGACAATTTTGGTCCTGTTTAAGATCCTGACTATGAAACCACTTTAAAAAAAAAAATCATGAAATTAGACGTTTTGAAATGAAATTCTCAAAAGAAAATTCTGTTCAGGCGGTGTAGTATTATTTTTTTAAATAAATAAATACGTCTTACATGATTTGAGGGATTTCTTTAAATTTAAAATATAGCTCTTGAAGTTTGTAGAAATTTAGCTATGAAATTAACTTGGCAACATTGTATCTCTTATCTTTAGAATGTAAACAAAACTTGTGGCGCACTTTTTAAATTTTATTAGATAATTTTCAAATCGTTTCAACGGTAATCAAGTGACTTTTAATTGGTGTAACTAATTAATAAAGTTATTTCCCAGTATTTGATACAGGATAGAAACATTTTCCCTACCTGATCTGACCTGTGCTTTTCATAATAAGTTGAATATGAAGTAGCTATGTACTTCTTTCAGTGTCAGAAATAACATTATAATTATGCAGGTAGCTAAGCACACAGCTTCCAGTGAAGTAGGTAGGGGAAGGTCTCCCAAAACCGGGTACTTAGTTTTCTAGGCCATCTAGCGGAAAAGCCATTATCATCATCTCAGCAAATTAAACTGAAAAACATTCACAACTTTGTTGGCTATCAAAATTTGAAAACGATACGTCACTATGTATTGCCATTTTTTGTTAAATTTATTTTTTTCAAAAAAAGTCAAAGTACCCGGTTCTGTCAACCCGGTCTTTCAGAACCGGGTACTGGGTATGACAGAACCGGGTACCCCTATATTCCCTATGGAAGACATTGATAAAAAGTTCAATGATGTTTATTGTAACGAACTTTAACATTTTTTTATTTTTATTTATGAGCATAAGTAATTTCAAAGTAAAAAATAATTATTTTTCGAATGGCAAACAACAAGAAGGAACAAATTTTGAATCTAAATTTTAGAAAAATAAAATAGGAAACACACTTGACACTTGTAGGTATTCATAAAGGTAAAACTTACAACTATCTTTCTTGACATTGTTAAAAAAAACTCGAATAGGAATTGTACCAAAATATTAGGAAAATTGCTTTAAAAAAAACAATAGGTGGGTAATAAAAAGCATACCTTGGAGGGTTTGACATTGTGACACCTAAAAATATATAAAAAATGAGAAAAATAATTGAATGTCATTAAAAAATAATATGTAGCAGGTCCCTACTTGCTCACCTACTTACCTTCAATACCTTCCCTGAAAAAATATCCAGAGAGATATCAAAGACAACTTGAAAAAATGTAAGCACATAAAAATACACACAACACTATAAGGAAAAAATAGGCTGCTCAAATCGGGTACCTGAAAATCTGTATCCGGTTTTATCAACCCCAAAGTACCCGGTATGAACAGACTCATGACTTTCTGTAAAAAATATTGAATAACCAAGACATGCAAAACGATATTAAAAAGATTTAATTATGATATGAAATAACACTTTTTAAGTAACAGCTTTACAGACTTACCATGAATTTTCAGCACAAATAGCCGTTCAAAGTCACTCGATAACTGTGGGCTCGAAAACAAGGAAATAACACGAGCAAAACTAGAACCTCAAATCAGAGCGAAATGACTCGAAATGAAATTGGTTTTTTTACAAAAGTTACGCTCTGCTAGGAAGAAATTTTAGTTTTTGTAATCAGTTCATAGATGGCATTAGCAGTATCATCGGAAACAGTGGTACCCGGTATTAGCAGACTACCCGGTTATAGCAAACCTTCCCCTACTTAAAATTATAAGGCAATATCTGTGTTTTTCATAAATAGTCATTTAAACATCAATGGTAACACAAATTTAAGCTGATTTTATATTTGTAGTAAGTATGTTTTCTTAGATTTATTTTGTAATCTGGTGGTGGATTTTCTTGCAGTTTTGGATTGTAATTTTTAGTCTTCAACTAACTTTCTTTCCTTCCCAGTTCTAACCCCTCTTCAAAATGTTGTACCTACCTATCTACTGAGGTATAATCCTAATATTTTTATTTTAATTCCGTTTTACCAACTTTTAGTTAATATTTTTTATTAAGATGAATGAATACCTAAATATTTTTTATTAAGATGAATATTTCAAAGAAACAATGAGATTCCCACAAAATCATGGGGTTCAAACATTAAAAGTAACCCCATTCAGATTAAGAAGTACCTAATGAGTCTAATAAGAAAGATATTATGATTACTGGATGTCCAATTTCTCCAATTACTATGTATAACCACCACTAAAAAAGTAAAGCAAATGCCTGCCCCACAGCCATACAGTTCAAGCCTGAATGGCTTATGAAAAATGAATGGCTGTGTACCAGCTCAAGTGTTGACAAATTGTTCTGCTGGCCTTGTTTATTCATTAAGTACCAAGTGTTCTCCAAAAAAAGTACCTATAAAAACTTATATGATGCAAAACTGGTATAAGAGAAAATCATGCTCTGCAGGGAAACAGCCATAACTTACAATGGGCTGTGTTTATGAGACCATAAGAACTAAGATCTGATAAATTAATAATTTTATTTTTTCAATACTTCTGGGTATAATTTGTCTTCACCTAGTCTTGAAGTCAGGAAGTCTGCCTTCTGAAGTCTAAAGTTACTCTGTGGAGTGCAAACGTAAGAAAGGTTTGTGGTATTGGCAGCCAATATATTCGTGTCAATTTTTAAGCAAATTTTTAAGTAGTTCGGTTGATTCTCAGTTTATTGTACTTTTCTATCCATTGATTTTTAATTTTTGAGGTGTGTTGTATCTAGGTATGAAATGATTTCTTTACAAAAATAAAATTTATACTTATTTAATTTCAAAAGTTTAAAATAATTTTTCTGTTAATTTGTTCGTGGGCTTGTACTTTCTTAGTTTATTTTAATTTAAAGTCTTTTTCAATTGCATGGTTATATCACAACAAGGATTTTACTACCTCATGTACATTCCCTGGGCAAAAATCCAGCTACTCAAAACCAGATTAAGTGAGGCTTTTGTTTCACGATTTTGGTGACAGCGCTTTTTTTTCTATACAGATAGGTAGATAAGTAACAACTATGATTCATTTTCAACTAATTGTTACCACTGAATCATGCAATTTGACTTATTCTCGAGTATTAAGAAGGAAAGTCGTGTTAAAAATAAACACCAGTTTATTTTTAATTTGGGTTTATCTTTGCTATCAACTGCATGGTCATATCACCACGAGGGTGTTACCCTCCATTTGCTGGAAACACACAAACCAGCTACTCAAATTAAATTCATCCAGCCTGAGTGGGGCCGGGAATAGCCAGCATCACGAGGGTTTGAATTTATATAGTCACCCATCCAAGTCCTAGCCTAGCTGGACGTTGCTTAATTTCAGTGACTGAATAAGTACTGGTGTTTTTCTTTTGGGCTTAACGTCGCTTTCAACTGCAAGGTCATATCAGAACGGTGGGGCAAACTTCCTACCATATGAACCCCACCCAGCCTGGTTGGATCTGAACGCCAGCATAACGAAGTCTTCACCTCGCTGGACGTTCCCTTAACTTCGGCAATCTACGAGAAACGGTGCGTTAAGCACCATCAACAGACGCCGACGCTGCACTGGTAGATGTAGAACTAGTGTATTGAAAGTGCCATCGACACTTCATGCTCGATTTTACGAATCTTGAAAAACATGAAACCACTTTCAAGTTTCGTAGAACTGAGCATCAAACTGTTTAAAAATCCAAAACTCAGGATTTATACATTATGTTGATTTAACTGAACAGAATATAATAGAATAATAAATTTGGTTGTATTAACACGTTCGTTACGACGGCCATATTGGATGTTTTTGTGTTTTTCTCTGGACCGAAAACCACATGTGGCCGTATCAAATTTTAACGAGGACGGACATCCATATGTGGCCTTTTTGAGTAGTTGTTAGTTGTTAGTATTAGTTGTTAGTATAGGATCGATTGTTGTACAAATACGATGCCAATATGCAACAAAAATTTGGTCCCGAATGCACAGCGACTTTACGCCGGTCCCTACGTAAAATTTGAAAAAATTGGCTTGGTAACGAACGTGTTAATATGAAACATTTTTACAAAGGTTGACAAAATAATTATACAAATTATTTTTATGTTGATAAAAAAGTGATAACAAATCAATACTGTGTAAAATATTTCGTTTTTTTTAGACCACAAACACAAAAAATTCAGAACCTCGTTTTTTTTAACGAATTTTTTACCTAACCACTTCCCTGGATATATTATCACTTATTGAAAATTAAATAGGATTTATCAAAAACGACAGAATCATACTAAAAACTACCTCCACAAACACACACCATTATGAATATGGATTCCCTTTGTACAGAAATTCGTGAATTAGCTACCAAGAAAAATGAATTGGTGTGCGAGAACAAAATATTGGAGGAAGACATTGAAATCGTCAAAGCAGAGTTGTGTACTTTGCAGGAAGATATTTCTAATATTCAAAATGAGTTACCACATCTCAAGAAAAAGAACAAACCTGAAGAACATCCAGATTCTCTAGGAGAACAAAGTCAGTGTAAAAGGAATAAGGTAAAAGAATTACAAAAAGAGCACAAAAAACTTTTGAATAAAAACAAAAACTTGAAAGTTAGTTGTAACACACTGCAATGTGAAATTAATCAGTTTAGGGGACATGTAAATGCACTGGAAAAAGCTGTTGATATCTTATGTAACAAATATTGTGAAACCGCTTCTTTACTAGTGAAGGTGCAAGAAGAAAAGAACGAAAAATATAGTGGTATAAATGATTTGGAGGAAAATTTAGCAAATGTAACTAATGAACTTGAGAAAATATCTGATGAACATCAACAGATATGCTATGAACTAGATTCGTAGTCAAGAACTTAGAATCGAATGAATGTTACTTGGTGAATTTATCAATGAAAGAAAAAGAATTACGTAGAAAAATGAAAAATGCGGAAGAAAACTACGATGACTTGAAGCCAAAACTACGTTACGAGGTAAAGGCATCAGAGAGGCTAAAAGAAAGTCTGAGTGGTGTTCAGCTTAACGCAAGAGCATTCCGGAAACAAGTTCAATGTTACGAAAGAGAAAAAGACGCCATAATAAAAAAGAAAATAAACTTCATGCGAGAAATTAGAGAGGAATTATCCAAGCTGAAACAAATTGATAAAAGCTATCAAAATTCTACCAAAGACCCTTAAAAAATTGCGAAGATGTTGACTTGAGCCCAACAAAGAAAAAAAATTGTATCATCAATATTATAACTCCATCAGACAACAACTGCATACCAGACCAGTTCGTGTTCCAAATATCATCCAAAATGTGCATTTCAAACTCTGAGTCATCCATTAAGAAGTCCAGAAACAGCAATAAAAAATCCACATCTGATAATTTATGCTACGTAAAGAGGGTACAAACAAAAAAACACAAGAAACGCATAGACTCGGAAGAATGCTGTAAAATTCCTGGTTTAAAAAAAGATAAAATGAAAAGTTATTATTAAAATGCCGAAAGTAGTACCAATATCGGAAATATCAAATGGGAAATTTGAAAACGCTTAAAGTTCTTTATTTTTTACCTTTTCTAGTTGAAAATTTCTTTTATAAGGTTACGCTGCTTTGTCCACTCCCCTCCCCCCTTTGGTATCTCATCATTATAATAATTTGAACAATTCAAATAATTATAATGAATTTATCAATTTGGAAATTGAAGAAAATTGAAAACTAAATGGAAATTATGCTGATGAGATTTTCACTGTCATATAAGGGATGTGCAGAGAGGAGAAGGGATGGTCCAAATTTTCCAGCATTGTTTTTTTTTTTATACGTAGGTATTATTATTATATGTACAAAAAAGATTTTATTTTATTTCACCAACTCTGAAACCTACCCCTGGGGAAATTTAGAAATGAAACTGAAAATGTTTCAACTGAAAATTCAAAGTTCATACTAACTCTTAATAAATATAATATGTTCTTTTTTCAGTCCACCTGTAGTTACGCAAAAATAATTTTATTCACGCTAGAACCTCATTTCAAAAGTTCATCGTGAGCAAGTTTCACGTAGTACTTGGAGTAGGTAATTTGGAGATCCTCTTTATATAATATACATAATAGGTTTGTATGTGTATGTAGGTACTTACGACGTGACACGACGTCTGCCAGAGTCAAGTCAGCACACTACGCCACGTGATGATATAGTTAGAAAATAAAGATCAAAGCATCTCTCACTGTCATGAAATTTTTCTCAAACAGAATTTTTATTACCTACAGCATAAATCATAAACCTACAGGGAAAATTCATCAGTACATAAAATGGGTTTACACCGTTGAAAAGAGGCGATAGGTTTAATATTGTGGTCTAATATCCAGCATGTTAGTACGTTATAAATGAAATGGTGTAAGCTATGGTCAGCCCTGCAGCATAAAATAAATAATAATAACAGTTTTACAGGTGTCGTTAATCTCATAAATTTCAGCTCACATAAAAAATTCTCAACCCGGAAATATTAAAGTTTGATATTACCCACCAAAACAAAATTTATTTTCACGTTGTTATGAAGTAGGACGAGTATAGGACTAAAGTAACTATGACCGCATAAAATGGCCGCATGCGATCTTGCGGCTATACCTGCGTCTTGCGGCCAGACGCAGGTTATCAGTCAGTGTATTTGGCCGGAGTTCCTCTGTCGATAGAGTGACTTATTAACCTAGGCTTGCATCTCGCTAGAAGTTATAATAGTTACATTTTATTGAATTCCACAAGTTAATAATTAGTATCATCAGCAGAATAATACAGAATTTTTGTAGAATCTAGAATGTAGGAAAAGTAGTATTCTACCATTACTAAAACCATAAAATTTGAAGAAAATCGGTTAAGTGGTTCCAGGAGATACAATTGATTTAGTTATAAAATTTCAAAATTGCCACGTGTATATAATGTGAAACAATCACGAGGAAGTATTGTGTCCATAATTGGCAGTGTTTTATACTGTAGACGCTTGTGGTCTGTGTTGTGGCATGTTCATATAGTAGTAGTATGCCTCCCCTCTGATGGGCGAGAAGTAAAACAATACTTCCCAGTTTGGTGCTAGGTCAACACGAGCGCACCGGAAGGTATTCAGTCACTGAAAAGGAACGTCCAGCAAGGGCTAAGATTTGAATGGGTAACCATTCAAATTCGCAACCTTGTTATGCTGGCTATTCCAGGCCCCACTCAGGCTGGGTCAGGTTAATTGGAGTAGCTGGTCTGTGAGTTTCCAGTGAATGGACTCAACTAAGGAGTGCTTGTTGAAAAGGCATGTTTGCTCGTTGAAACCTGAAGAGTTTTCACACAATGGCAGACCAAAATCAGAGCAGGGGTGGGGAGGAACTGAGGATATTGCAGAATGGTGAGTATGGGGGGTGGTCCAGGATGGTCAATAACCACTGGAACGAGTAGTTGGGAATTAGATTAAGAAAAGGGACTCTATCGGGAATCCAGGGAGGGCGAGGAAGGAATTTGGGTCGGGATTATGGGGGGAATAAGAAAAGGTACCTACTACCTACTCAAAAATACTCTCCTCTCTAATAATGCCAGGACACACACAGATATGCTCCCAAAAATATGTCTTGTTACTATGGGTATTTGAGAAAATAAAAATAGTATACACTATACATATTATTATAAAGGGTGGATCACTTAAGGATGCTATTATCATTTGTTACATAAATCAAATTGATTTTATTTGATCAACTCTTAATTTAGTCAATGGTGGACTTCCGATACTATTTTTTTTTGCTGCTGTCTTTAATCATGTAATTGATGAACGACCCCTGAAGTAGTTGGCAGTGAGGTTGTAAAATTGAAATTATTTTAATCCTACACAAGTTCTTATTACGTTCCATGATCGCTAGTAAGTGAACCACATCAGTAATGATAGTAAATAATTGTTTACGGTACTCTATGATAATAATAAAATTGATAAAAGTTAGCGGAAAGTGGGCGAAAACAATAAAAAAATACATAAATATAAACTCTGTTTCGTGTTGATATAGGCCGGTTGGCTGGCGCTACTTGACGAGCGCTCGCTTCCCGGCGAGCTTGAGTGTGGGTTCATAATTTAACTCTGTGTTCACTTATTTAGTCACTACAGCAGGTAGGTACCTTTTTTCCCTTTGTCCTAAAAACAATTGACAAGTATTTTTATTTAATTTTTAATATAATAATTTTGGAGAATAATAAGCCTTGTTCAGAAGGAAGGCAATGAAAAAACTAATAAAGCAAAGATTCAATATTCTTCTGTCTTAAAAAATGAAACTTTACTCTTACTAAAGATAATTTTATCGTTCAATGTGTGATTCACCCAGTAGAAAAACAGGACTTCAGGTTTGAAAGGCACGCAATGGGGCAGGGTTTGCTAAATGTTGACCTTGGAGAAATCAAATGCTTGGATAAGAGTCTGAACCATTACGAACATACATCTTTAGACTATCAAGGAAAAACGCCGGAGACTGACTCAAATTTTCGATATTTGCGCATTATCCATACCTCTCCTCTCGTCCCGCTACAATTCAATATGTGCTACGATTGTGGCATTGATTTCACTAACTTTCCCATCTCAGTCCTCTTGCGGTCATGCAATATCGAGAACGAAGTAAAGTCACTACGATATTAGGTATATCGATAATATCGAAACCATAATATCGATATCGATATTAGAAGACTCTCTCCCTTTACAATTCGATATTTCGTTACATAATATCGTTACATAAATATCGTTACATTAATTTCGTTTGCTAATTTCGTCACAAATAATTTGGTTATGTGCCAGAGCAAAGACTGAAAATGTCAAAAACAAAGGACGGGGGAAAAAACGGAACGAGCATTGTTGAGAAAGGCACGCTAATGGGGGACAGGGTTTAAGTATGATGAAAACCTTGGGGAAATCAAATGCTGGAGAAATGGGGGGAGAAGGAAGGATGCTGGGGGGGGGGGGGGGGCGGGCAATACAAATGACCCTCTTTAGACAAAACATTGGAAACACTGCCGGAGCGAACTGATTGAAATCTATCCGATTTTTCTTATTCCTTCTCCTCTTCCCCGTCCCTCTCCCCGCCTGCGATCTCCAGAATGTGTACCGAGTCGGTCGGAATTAAATTTCTTTCACTAGTAACTCTTCAAACCATCTCAGCCAGCGTCGATGGCGCGTCAAATGCACCGGTTCTCATAGGATCACCGAAGTTAAGCAACGTCCAGCAAGGCGAAGACCTCGTGATGCTGCCATTCTGGCCCAACCCAGGCTGGGTGAGGTGAATGAGGGTAGTAGGTTTGTGAGTTTCCTGCGAATGGAGGGTAGCGCACCCCCGTCGTGATATGACCATGCAGTTAAAAACTTCAGAACTTCAGCTTGCAAGTCTGCCACTTTACCTCTCAGGTTACTGACTGAGGTCGGTCTCATTAATGAGTTGTAAAAAAGAAACAGAGTTCTCATAGAAGTCTAGGGGACAATAGATAATATATGTAGGTTTGTAGGTACTGTATGAAACCCTGAACCCCCCCCCCCATCCAGTACTCCAGAGTAGGCTCTGCAGGTAATCGACTCGAGGAGGTGCCCCCCCCCCCCGCCCCCCACCAAGTAAAATATCAGACAGTGTTATAGTTTCCCAATGATATATTGACACAGCTGGGGGAATTTCAATTTTCACTCCAGCAATATCGGGAGTCCCAGGTAAACGAGGAGAGAGGGGTCGGGAAGGGCAAGCGGGAATGCGAGAGGATGAAAGTATGGATGAGGAAGGAGTATGGACGAGGAGTGGAGATGCTGAGGTGATGTAGAGATTGGAAGTGGAATATAGGCCAGGTCCGGGAGAAGGCATGGTGGAAAAGAAAGCAAGTATATGAAGAGAAAACGTGGAAGTGGTGCAATTTACGAACTTTTATTGGAAGCGAGGATTCATGCAGATTGTCTTACATAAAGTTTGAGTACGCGGGTCATAAATTTCGTAGTTCTCTCATAATATAATCTGAGGCGATATGAGATGCAAGTTGATGAGGAATTATTTGTTTCTTTTCCTTCTGGTGGATTTCTCACGAGAATCGACAATAGAGAAAAGAGAGACAGAGTAAGTTATCCGCTCAGAACAACATAGCATTTTTATTCATTTTGTTTTGCAACTGAATGTGTCGAGTGTACATTATTTATATTGTAATGAAACTTTTAATTAGAAGAACATATATATTATATACAAACAAAAAATGGTGAAAATTAAAAATTGGCAATAATAATATAATCAGGAAAAAAATAAACAAAATATATACAAATATCCTAACTAAAAGGCGGGGTTATTGCCTATGGCAATCTCTTCCACCCAAAATGTTGGGTGGAAGAGATTGGAAACTTGGTCACTTCACTTCAAAAATAAATAAAATGAATTTGATACTATTAATTTCAAGTTCCTTGAAAAATCTTTATATGTACAAAACTCATGTTTTTTTTTTTTACTTTCCTTATTAATTTGGGTTTAGCATCGCTTTCATCTGCATGGTCAATTGGTCATATCACGACGGGGGTTTTACCCTCCATTCGCAGGGAACTCACAAACCTGCTACCCACATTAACCTCTCAGATACCTATAATGTACACGACCTGTGTTATTTACTTTAATGAAATTAAAAAAAAATAAAAAATCTGGTGTAAACATCACACGACTTTCCTTATCTCCCAAAAAGGAGTCGAATTCCGCCACTGGTGACTGAACGGTAACAGAAAACTAAAAATCAATGCCAAATTCGTGATCAGCACTTCAAAATCATTTAATTTGATGTGTCACAACCCCCATCTAGGATGAATAATAAAAAAGTTAGTCCAATCGGGTCCCCCTACAATACCGGTAAATTGGGGCCGGTTTCCAAAAAGTTAAAGATATCAAAAAAATGATCAGAGTGAACCCCTATTATTTTTTTAATCTGAGAAAATGTTGTTCTCTAACTTTTTTTGTATCTTTAACCAATTCAAAGAAGCGGTGCTTGCGGCCAATATTTGCGGCCCTGCGGCCGCAGAATGCGGCCGATTTCAACCAAAAGTTTCATGGTTCGTCTGGTGTATAAAATTAATTACCATACCAAATTTCAAGTCTCTAGCTCTTACCGTTCTTGAGATATCCTGTTCACACACAGACACACAGACACACACACAGACAGACGCACGGACCAATGGCTGAAAACCACTTTTTTTGGTATCCTGAGGCTATGATTCGTCCAGAAATGTGAAAAGCTGGGTAGGTCAAATTTTCGACGAATACAATACTTTCCTTATTATAGGATAAGGAAAGTAAAAAACTTTATAAAAGCCAGATTAAGCTTTTTCCAAACCTATTTAGAATGCCAACTAATTCCTCCCCAGCCTGAATGGCGCCGTTCATAATGGCTGCCACCTGATGATAATTATAATTTTCCAAAAAAGCTCTTTAAAATTTAAGAAGCTTACGGATTTAAATTGTTCTCTAAAAAACTGTCAACTTCAAACGTCGTGAAGGATTTTTTTCCCATTTGCCTTAAAAAAATTCAGGTCGCAAAAAGTGTCAACTTCGTAAAGGATTTCTTTCCCATGGCTACTTTACTTCATGAGAACTATTCTCTTTTTCGTTTCAGTTCCCATGACGGATGTGGTTGGTGTGCTGAACAGGAAAGCGGTCATGCCTTGTGATATAGAGCCGCGGGAGAAGGGAGACTCGGTGTATATGGTGCTGTGGTTCAAGGAATCGGATGGTGAACCTCTGTATAGGTGAGTAACTGAGTATCAAGAGTTGATTGGTATTGAGTGTTAATACCATTACCGCCGTCGTCTTTTTCCTGCTCGATCTTTTAATTCTCTTCTCTTTTTTACGAGGCTGTCCAGTTAGGCCCCCCTCCTAAATATAGGACACTGGCCTCTCTGCACTACCTGCAGTTTAAGATTTTTCTATTCTTCTGTACTTAGGTTTTTGAAAAATTCCCCAGAGAACAAGAGTTTTCCGGTCCATCAAAAAAAATGCCCAAAGAACAAGAGTTTTCCGGTACATCAAAAAATTCACCAGTGCGATCTGCATTGGCCATAACTCTATTTTTCGGGTCTGTGAGATCACCAACACCCTCTATACCGTCACAAGTAGTCAAACAGTTTTCTCATAACGTAGGGGAGACCGCTGATGTTAGGGACGATTTTTTCTTAGGATTTTTATCTTTTTTTCCTTCAAAGATTTCTTGTTGAAAGTAAATACCATAGATCTAAAATTTAGTTTTTCACGTTTAGGCAACACATAATATAATTTAACTATAAGTGAAAAAGAGATTTTTCCATTTTCCCTCATTAACTTTTTTGTCCCTAACATCGTAGGAGCTGTGTTGTTAGGGACACCGTCCACGATGTTAGGGACCTGTTATTCTAGATAGGAATTATAAATAATAAGGCAAAAATTATTTTTTCCAAAAAAAGTTGTAATTTAAAACAAAATAATGAGAGATCAATTGGTAAAATAATATAAATTGAACAAATTTGGTTTTTCTTAAATATTAACAAAATTTGAACAAGATATGATCTGTTTAACAACAGATGTCACACACATATGCATCCACAGAAACTAAGACCCTCTGTGTCTTCTTCTTCTTATACCTGCGATTAGGCATTTTGATCATGTCTATCTGAAACGATGAAAAAACACAAAATATTAAAGCTTTTGGATAAAAACCATCGAGTGATTAAAAACATGACAAGAACATCTGCTCAATTTCGATTGGAGATGTTAGGGACACTTTCCTTGCTGTCCCTAACATAGTGTCCCTAACATAGTTTCACTACCCATCATGTCATAAAACAATTTTTGTATTGAATAAATATCTTTTAAAATGAATCACTATACGCTAAAGCACCACAAGAATACATTAAACTCATTTTATAAGTTTCGAAACACATGCGAATAAAAGCAGAAAATACAAAAATAAAAAAAATTGGAGGCAAAAAAAACTTTGCACTATGGAAAACATAAAAAATTTCTTACCTCAACACGCCGATCCGCTATCCTTCGAATCTCAACCGGAAAAAAAGCGGTGTTGAATTGTGATGTTGTAATTCGACGCACAGGCCTACTGCGCTCATCAAACCAGAGAAAACAAGCATGTCCCTAACATGTCAGTGTCCCGAACATCAGCGGTCTCCCCTACATAGGTTCATCTAATATTAGAAAACAGGTGTTATAAATTTATAATATACCCGACTCTAACGTATTTGACTTCATGAGTCATAAAATTCTGAAAATCAAAACGAAAAATCCATATCATTATTTTATTGTTTCTCATTTTCACGTAAAACTCCTGAGCATTTGCGTCCCATATTTTTCAAATTTCTACCGACCCTCGCGTGAGGGACAGCGAGGGACCGGAATGACACCTATCCGCTTGTTTTATGATCCTCTCCAGTATTTTCAGTTCTCAGCACTTTCGAGAGTAACAACCGTTTCGTTTTGCTCCTCATAAAATATTTTTATGATGTTTTTAATTATTCAAAAGTTTCATCTTGGAATTAAAAGAAATAAAATAATAATAATTCAGGTTTTTTTTTCTCGCGCGTTTTCTTTCGTGGGATGATTAATTTCTTTTTAAAGGAAAACAGCACAAACCTCTCTTGGTGCTTTAAGATTGTCTTCTTTTATCTCTAAAATATTGAGATCGAATCAATCAATGATATAAGGGTCTTGGTTTAGCTGTTAGCAGGATAATCTGGAGAATGTAGTAAATACATCATGGTTAACGAGGATGGCCCAAAATTGAAGAAGACAAATTGCTACTCCATCACCCTATCAGAGAGTAGTGGAACATGAAAATTCACTATGGTCTCTTACTTCTAAGAATTTTGGTAGTTCATCAATTTATATCTGTCATTGATCGAACAAAAATGGTGTGTCGGTATTTTCTGTCTATTATTGAAGGTGTGAAAATGTATAATTTGTAAATAACCAAATTTATTCGATGGTAAAGGAAATACTTGGAAAGTGATTAAACTCTTGCTCTTTTCTGACTAGTTCCAAATTTGATGATAGTTTTCCGAGAATGTCTCTAATCTCGCAATAGTCAACTCTCTCCTACGCCTCTGACTTCAAGTCCTTCCTACCTTCATAACTATTTATAGTTGGTACCATTTTGATTTATTGCTCAAAGCTCCGCCATTTTTATTTCTTCAGCATAATTTGAAGCAAATAAGATTTATGTCATCGTCTGTCCTTGTCTCTCCTGTGCTGTTCTAATACAGTAGCGATACCTTCTCTGTCTCATCGTTTATCTTTTATCCTTCTTTTCCTCTAATCCCTCTCGCTGTATCTTCATTTCGCTCCGTTTTCTTCCACTCAACCTTCTTTAGGTATTATTTAGGATTTAAAAGACAATTTACATAATGAGTTTCGGTCACAGTCATCTCTTTGCTTATTCCATTACTTTTATTTTGCTGTCGTTTGAACTTGGGACTAAATAATACGTAGATACTATTATTTTTTGTCTTTCTTTTATATACGAGTATGTAATGTAGTAGATTTTTACTTTTTAAAGTCGGTAGGTAATGTAAATAAGTAAAAACTTGTAACTGTATATCTTCAATTCTTCATAAACATGTTTTAGACAAAATCAATAAAAAAATTCAATGAGAGAATGAGCAGAAAAAAATAGGTAAATATAGTCATTGAAAAAAGATTTTAGCTCAAAATAATAGTTCTGAGTGTTGCACTCCAGTTCAAATCAGTAGCTTGATCGAAAAAGCGGCGGACTTGCAAACCTGGAGGTCGGTGGTTCAAGTCCCGGTTTCAGCGTAGATTTAGTGAGTTTGAGTAGTTGTGATATCACAAATGTGATTAACACTTAAGGGCGAAATTAATAGACGTTTTGGTAATACCTCTGTGGCGCTAAGTCACGGATTGCGTACTGTGCAAGATAGGGAAAATCGACACTTACCAACGACCTAAGTTATTGATGTTGTCTATTAATTCAGCCCTTAAAACTTAAAAAAACTCGTATGTATGAATTTGTTCACAGTTTCGACTTGAGGAGTCGCATCCACGGGAACGCGAAGCCCAAATCCACCCCGGGGGCGTACGGCACCCGCGTCCACTTCAACACGGGCACCGCCCCCGCCCAGCTGTTGGTGGACAACCTCAAGATGACTGACGAGGGCGTCTACAGGTGTCGGGTGGACTTTAGGAACACGCCCACGCGAAACGCCAAGGTCAACCTGACGATAATAGGTACGATACAGAAGATATTATATTAGTCTTTTTCTCTCTTCTTGGTTTACTTACCTCTTTCTCTCACGATATCTTTTTACTCATGTGGGGTTTGCAGTTTGGATAAATTATTGGTTAATATTTAACACATCATCCCGAAGTAATTTATCACACGGTTCCGGGATCTCCTACGTCTTCGGAGGATAGGTTTTTAGTGGGTAAAAATCCCACACTCCAGGGAGTGAGGTGACTGGGTGTCTTTAGAAGATTTTCCTATCCTCAAAAAAAAAAAAAAATACTTAACACATTGGACGCCATGAGACCTCAATAGAGGTCTCAGGATAGTACCGCATGGTATAGCGTGGCCCTTATAGGGGTCACGGCATATTTTTGGCTTGAGTTCTGGTACCGCGAGACACTCATTGGGGTCTCAGAGAAAATTGAAATAACTCGAAAACTAAAACAGATATAGTGATGAAATAGAGTACGGCTTGTTTTTCATGAGATTGATAGTAACTTGAGAGAAAAAAATGGAACCAGGTAACATTATACAAATTTTCCTTTGGAACATAATATATGTGCACACACCCAAAACCAGGCTGGCGTTCAATGTTTTAATGGGTAAATTGCATAAGTAAATATCGTGACACAAAACATGATATAATATATTATGTAAAATAGAATTTCAAAACATATGTAGTATAGTATAGTAGTGCTTATTTAGACTGTCAGCTCGAGACAGGGAGTCATTATGCTAACATTATGTAGTGAACCAAGGGGCGAGTCTTTTTCTTCCACCGAATCCCTAGTCTGAACATATACATTGTACCTTTATGTATACTGACCAGTCTGAATACTGACTCACTTAAAAATTCGGCTACTTTTATTGTTAAGTGTTAAAATTTAACTTAAAATTAAAAATCGACCATCATTTTTCATGTGTTCCCTGACAGACTGATATTCTCATTACTTCTTTAGTAATTTGAAATTTATGTTTTGATGAAAGAAAAACGGTAGAAACACTGACATCGAACATAAGAATAGTGCGGAATTTGAATAATATACCTATTCATTCGGGTTTTGCTTTAACAAAACAAGAACTAATGCAAATTTGAAGCTATGAAAAAAGTTTGGTCAATTTAATTTGTCAGGAAATTCCTGGAGTTAAATGGAAAATGGTCAGATTTTCGAATGGGTAATATTATTTATTTGATTTAAATAAAACTATGCATTGGTCATTAGTTGTTTGGACCGCTAATCTGATGATGCAAATGCATGATTAAAACTACCCTTGTCCTGTTAGCATATATAACAGCGTGTAGTGAATTCAGTCAATCTATGGGCTGGTAACTCGGGTCGTCACACAGGGAGATGTCTAGTCAAACCTAACATGCCAGGCTGCTTGCAGTTCCTCAAGGGTTTAATTGCTTATAATGAAAAAGGCCAAGTTTTCGCGATGGTTGATCGCACATAAGAAAATGTGGTTTAGGACGAGCCATATAAAATTGACTGAAGAGCATCGCTCCCCCCCAGCTGTAGCCATTCCGATGGACAAGAGATTTATCCTCACTTCTCCATAGCAGAATCTATCCTACCGTCTTGTGACAATCTTCTTTTGTGTCTGAATTCTGAGGGGGTCAAAAGTTACTATACTATCACTGAACAACACTATCATTTGTAATGAAATAATAATATATTAATCAAATATTTTGCAACATAAATTTACTGGGGAAATGCAGAACCTGGGTGATGTAGACTTTTAGGATTCCCTTCAAATAACCTCAACAGAAGGAAAACAAGGTTACACGTTTCCTTTTCCAAGCCTATCCTCAACCACTACAACACCACGTTATGAATTTTACATTTTATTTCCGTCCATCCTCCAACACAAATTCAAACAATGGGTGGATAGATAAGAAGGAGAGTAAGAGAGAGATGAAAGATGGTGAAGAATAGAGAGATGGAAGGAAAGAGAGAAGAGGAGAGATGAGAGAAAGGAGAGGCTGTAACAGAGATATAAGAGAAAATGTAGGAGAGGAAAGTAAGAGTTATTAGAGGAGAGAGAGAGAAGAGAGAGAGAGAGACGAGAGAAAGATTAGAAGAGACAGAAAGAGAGAGAGGAAGAAGAAGACCGGGATAGAGGAGAGAGAGGTTGGAAACGTAGAAGTGTGTGAAAGAGAGGACCATAGAGAGAGAGCTGGAAAAAATAAATGTTTGGAGAGAGGAAAAGTTAAAGAAAGAGAGTTGAAGAGAAAGGAGAGACCAGAAAAAATAAAGTAAGAAAGAAGGATAGAGCGAGGAGAAAGAGTTAAGGAAAAAAGGAGAGAGAGGTAAAAGAAGAGAAAGACAGTGAGAAAGAGGCAAGAGAGCAGAAAAGAGAAATTGAATAGAGATAGAGCAGAAGAGAGAGAGAGAGTTAAGAAAAAGAGTGAGAGAAAGAGGTGACAGAAATAATAATATAGACGGGTCAAAAAGACGTAAAACCAAAGGAGAACAAAAATAGAATTGGAAAGGGGAGAACATACATAAGAATGAAACAAAGGATGAATAAGTAGGCTAGACTAGACTGGTAGAGACAAAAGGAGAAGGAAAAAATGATAGAACTTTTTCCTTGACAAATAGACAACAAAGCCAATGAATACGAAGAATTAGTCTGCCATGGGAAAATCAGGACGAAGTAAAAGAGGCAGAGAGAGGGCGCTGAAAATATGACACACAGGAGAGCTCTGGCAAAATATTTTCTGAAATAAAAATCTAATAAGTTTTACAACTTGAGACTTTTCACTTGTGTTAATCCAAATCTCCTAACACCGAAATTTATATCCGTTACAGCTTTTGAAAAAATGTGTGCATACTGGGTGTATTTACATCTTTGTTAGTATTAAATAAAAAATTTAATTTGCGCAGAATTTTATGGGTCACTTATTTAATTTTTCTGTAGATATCTCTAAAATTAGGTAGACTTACTGTAATAAATGTTAATATACCTAGAAGAAATTGTGTACAAATTTTAAAATATTTTTTTATAATTTGATCTTTCACAATTCGATGAGGATTTAAGAAAAAACTAGGACAAATCCTTTGTGAATTTTCACTCAGAAACTATCTTCATTGTTGAACGTATGGGTTTTATATTGTTTCAATACTTTCAATGCAATCATAAAAATTCCAAATTTCTCTTTGTGTCAATGTACAATTGTTTATCTTCTCGGAACCTTCATACTTAAAAGAAAAAAGAACTGTAGATAATAATAGATTTTGATTTAACCCTTCTCAAGAGGAACGGGAAGCCCTATATTTTTTTGCTCTAAAAAATCCAGTAGAGAGCTTTAGGCGGAACTTTTTAAGAGACTTACGATACCCTAGGGACAGCCTTTACACAACTTCATGACATGAGGCTGCAGGGGAGCGGGGTGGCCGGAGGTAATTTCAAACAAAAAACCAACTTCACGGGTACAGAGTTTTTTCTTGTACTTTTTGATTTACCTAATCCGTACTTTTTTATCCGCGCCCTTTATCTTTTTTCTTTTCTCCTTCTCTCTCACCTTCTCTCTCCTTCTCAATTCCACTCTATTTCTCTAACTTTCTCCTTCCCATTCTTATCATTGCCATAATTTTTTGTTAATTTTAATCAAATTTCAGAGCTGAAATTTTCCAATTATAAATAGGTAGGTACCTAATACTAATGGCTATATGTACTTGAAGTACAAAAGCTCTTCCACCCAAATGGTTGGGAGGAAGAGCTCACTCTAGTGAAATCCTGCCATAAAAAAGAAAGTCTATATAAAAGGAATCTACTATCGAAAGCTCTTTCTCAAGAGAGAGCTTTCATGTTTAACAGTTGAGTGCAGGTTCGAATCTTAGTCAATCCAACAAAATGGTGACTAGCAGTTCTTAGAAGATATTAAGCGTTGTTCTGTTATGACTGTGTATGTGATAAAGGATCGTTCGTAAGTAAGTTGAGAACAAATTAAAGTCGAAGAAGAAGATTTTGTCATAGAATCAATTTCTGTGGTTTGAAAGAACCAACAGTCTATGAATACGACTTATTGTATAACTGTTCAACTTACTCATCTTCTATCAACTTATTTGGGATCGACATTGGTCAATCTCTTCCTTTGACCAATGTCGACTACATTTACAACCGCGGGGGAATATTTGAGGTGAAGGCTTGGTTTCGCTTTTCAGAGAGGTAACGTTGCCTCAGTGCTGAGCACACTACCTCGGGAAGATATCCTTGGAGAAGTGTTTTACATATGTTTTATTAATGTAAATCTTGAATCTCATGGTTGAGATTGTTAGGTCCTACTATTATATTTCATAGCAACCCTGTTAAGCATAGCTACACTCATATACTGTAGAAAAGAACTAGAAAAGATATGGACTGTATAAATTAAATAAATACTTACGAGGATTAAACTGCGACTAGTGAGATAGCTATAAACTGGGAACCTAACATATTTACTGCAAGGAAAAGGTACCTAGATACATTGCACACAAGTAGTAATACTTAGCACTTACTGTATATACAAAGAGTAGTAAACTCGTATCTCCTTCAGGCGCGGTCGCAGGGAAAATGATTTGGGGATGCTGCCACATAAAGCAGACTAAAATGAGATTTATAGAGCCGGCTCTATCAGTTTCTAAAGAGTTTGAGTTTCTTTACCATGCCAATCATAATAATTAAGCATTTATT
This sequence comes from Bactericera cockerelli, assembly GCA_024516035.1. NCBI lineage: Eukaryota > Metazoa > Arthropoda > Insecta > Hemiptera > Triozidae > Bactericera > Bactericera cockerelli. The sequence continues at coordinate 34,878,814 of CM044958.1, forward strand.
TTTCTGAAAATGAGTGATAAATTTCACTGTGTACGAGCTAGAACTTGAGAAAATCCTCTCTTCTTCTTTTGTGTCTGGGGGTTCTGAGGGTCTGCAGCTCCTGAGCACCGGCCGCGCCTGATCTCCTTACTAGTCTAACTGCTGGGGTTTAAACGGGAATTAATGACCTTTGCACTGGTTCCTCTCTCCCTTACACTTCTGTGAAGGACTTTTGTATTTTCCTTTTTCCTCACTCGAGGTTTATCTCCTTATTTCTTGTTTGATATCCCATCCACTGGCTCTTTCATGTTTTCTTCTTTTTCTTTCAAGTGGTGTGTCCCGAACAGTTTTTATATTGTTTTGTGAGTCTTTATATTGGGACAATACGTGATGTTCTTATTAAGTGTGGATATTTTCAAAGGTCATTAGACTGCTTGAATTTGGTCAATTGCAGTTGACAAAACAAATTATGGACAGTTTTATTTTTAATGAAAGAGAATTCCGTTTCGTTGTTGTATTTTATATGGTAGTTGACCTGTCTTTTTCCACGGAGCTTTATTTGGAATCGGACAAAATTTAAGCATAACTACGTACATATTTGTAGATCACTATTATAGGTAGAGGTATAGGTACATTCATTGCTTGATTGTTACAAAAATACTAGTATATTTGAGGTTTAAAAAATAAAATGTTGTGCAGTCGTGACAGAGTTCATAATATTATACAAAAACGTAAAGTTTATCCACATAAGAAGCAGGGCATATTTTCAAAATGCAAAAGAATTCTTCTCCAAAGTATTTCATTTTTTTTAAACCTATTTCTACAAACACACTTTTAAACTATAAATTTTATACGTCCATGGCGTGTGTTATCAGTTTTATGTTATCTCTAGTAAATTCGCCACTGGCTAAACTACTAATGAATTATTTACAATGTTTGTTATTTGTTTTCTGAATTTATGTTTCCAAATTACTACCTACTTATGTTTCCCCTCCGCCGCCATCTTGTTGGGCCGGAATCCCTGTCTTCTCTTTCCTGTTCTACTCTCTCTCTCTTCTGCCTTCCCTTCTTCGCTTTCTCCTTCCATCCGCCTCGTCTTCTTTCCTTTGTCAGTTTGTTTTTTCGTGATCATAAATTGTTTTTGAATATTCATGTCACGGAATTGAAAAAGTGCTTTTCACAAATCTGAAGTGCAATAAATCTTGTGGTGAATTAATTAGAGACGGAAAAAATTACTTACCTTGGGTAATTTATGGGATGGCAAAGTTGAAAGTATACTGAGATAGCATCAAAGGAGGAGACTCTGCCTTTCAAGGGGCTTCAGCAGTAGCTTTAAGTGTTTTCCGATACAATCGGTGTCTTTGTTTATTAGGTTAAGACGTACGGAAATTTTGGAAAATTTAATATACGTACTATTGTATTTTACATAGGTAGTTGGGTACCTGCATAATATATTGCATAGATATTATTATGAGAACTTGTGTAGCGGAAATCTAGGTCTGGGTTTATCTTTGTATCTATTTACCTTACTTCGTTTTATCAACAATAGAGTATGTGCCACAATTTCGTCTGTTCCGGTCTCAAATAGTGGAAAAAGGTGATGAGAATACCCATTTATGTTATTGAAAGTCCTAGTCACACACTTCTCTAGTTTTAAGAAAGAAAAAGAAAATATGACTGTACTCCTAATGTATTGATTGTTATGTGTGTTTTTAAGCAACCTTCAAAGATGTGGGCATATCAATAAAACTGTATCTCTCTCTGTAATAGAAGTAGTATACACTATGTATTGCTCAAGAGAACTTTTGGGATTTACAATGGCCTATGGAGAACTTTGTACAGTCGAACCTGGATAAACAGGAATTGAAGGGACCGCCAATCTATTCCTCTTTATAGAGGTTTCCTCTTTAAAAAGGTTTCCTCTTTAGGGAGGTTCCAAATTTCGTTTTCCTGCTTCTAGAGGTTCATTAAAATACAGGTCGAGAGGAATATTGTCCTACGGTTAGTGGTTTACATGGTTGTTTTTTAAATCACAGTGCTGGGGTTCGATTCTTCAAGCTGCGAAATTTTAATAAGAAAATAAAACATCTTTGCTTTTGCTTTAAGCAAAGGACCATCAATTGGTACATTCTTGTCTAGGGTTTGCTTGACAAATTCAACAAGACTTCTATCAATGGCTGGATGTTCAGACTGCCGCTTTCTCTTCACCTCACCATGTCCTTCAGCATTCTTGAGTTTTATCGTGTCCCTTGCTTTTTTTTTTTTTTTTTTTTTTTTTAAAAAAAAGATGAGTGTTTCACAGCCGTTTTTATTTCGTAGCCATGAAACAGGAGCTACTGTAGACGCTTGTGGTCTGTGTTGTAGCCTGCCCATCCCGTAGTATGCCTCCCCTCTGATGGGCGAGAAGTGACACAATACTTCCCAATTAGGTGCTGGGTCAACACGAGCGCACCGGAAGGTATCCCTTACAAACAAATGTAACCAAATTAAGAATACAAATTTTTGTCGGCGCGGGGGTTCGAACCCGGGACCTTCCGCATGGCAAGCGAGTGCTTAACCACTGAGCTAATCGCGCGCTATGAGATTGTAGAGGGATGTTGACGACATGCCATAGAACTCAATCAGTTGCTTTGGTGTTGCCCCGTCTTCATATTTGGCGATGATCTCCAGCTTTTCTTTCATGCTTCGAGTTTTATGTGGAACTTTTTTACCAGACATGATTGAAAACTATAGTCTCTCAAGTAACAAATAAGAACTGAAGGTAGGTACTGAAACTGAAACTGACTGATACAAAAAGGAGTGAGAATTAATTTCATAAGCGACACATTGTGTGCAAGATTAAAACAGTTACAACAAAGTCCTGTTTTAAAGAAGTTTGGCGAAATGGTTTTCCTGTTTATAGAGGCTCGCTCGATCCAAATTCCTCTTTACAGAGGTTCAGATGAAACAGTTTTCCTCTTTATAGAGGCTCCCAACCGCGGGGCGACGAGTTTCCGAAAAAACATACTATTCCTCTTTATAGAGGCTCGAATTTCCTGTTGAACCAGGTTTTTGGTCAAAAAATGAAGGGGCCACGATTTCCTTCCTTTTTATAGGGGTTTCCTCTTTATCCAAGTTCTCTTTATCCAGGTTCGACTGTATTTTGATTCTAGTTATTGAGAATGTCACGGAATTGAAAAAGTGGACTGTAGAAGTGTGTAACAACATAGTACATTACAGTATATGTTCGTCAGACTCGAAAGAAATATTTTATAATATGCAAAAATGGTATCTTATAAAACAATTATACAGAGCAACCCATTTATTGAGAATTCAGAATAACCTTATAATTTGTTTGACTATCTTTGAATTCCAGTTCCTCCTGACATCCCTGTCATCTACCACAACAACCGAGGCCAACGTGCCAGCAGTCTGGAGGTCTTCAATCAGGGATCAAAAATAGCTATGAAGTGCGAGGTCTCGGGCGGTAAGTAACTTTTGAATGAAAAATCAATTTTTGCAGGGTATGTTGGTTAAAACGAAATGCTTAGGAATATCAAAAAATACATGAGAAATGAACTTTTTTACGAAACTATTAGCAAAACTTCCAATTCAAAACATGAGGTCCGTCAGTGAAGTTGATACCTTTGCTGTTGAAGTCGCTTAATAAAGATGTGAACAGAATAAAATTACTCTCGAAAATAAGTCAATTTTTGGCACTGTAGATGATAATTGCAACTTCAAAATGTTTTGGAAACGGTGGTTAGGCATATGATTTTTTCAATATCGCTAACAGTTCAAATCCACTAAAGAGTAGTTGAAGTACCGCTACTGACGGCATTGATTTCAACGAAAAGCTTCGAGTTGCATCCTCTCGTTACCTACTTACCAAATTTCAAGAAAGTATCTAGCTTAGACCGTCCTTGAAATGTTTAATGGACAACTATCAACCAGACCATTGGCTGAAACATTGGATTTATGTTGGGAACCCTAAAACGTATTTTTTCAGTGTAAGCTAACCTTTACTTATTACCTGTGTTTAGGATTAGTAAAAATATGAACAGAAACCTAATCAAGCTTTTTTTTTATATCAGAGATATAATTATTAGTTTTACTGTAGGGGGTTCTATCTGAATAGAAAAATTCAAATAACCATATCTTGAATTAGGTTAAAAGAAAAGATAATAAGTACTTATAATTACTATTTGTAATTAGAAAGTAATCCAATTAAAATTCAACACGGGAACTATTACTAGTTTACAAGAAGAAAAACTAACATTTTTTAATAATCTTCTAAAGGATATCATGATAGAAAACTTTGTTCTTATTTCAAAAACAGATAAGAGAAGAAACTGATTTCAAAATATTAACAAAGCATCACCAGAAAGTTTTCATTTTTATAAAAATAAACTTCAGAAAAAAAAGAAGAAGGAAAACATGCTTTTGACCAAACGAAAAAATAATGATAATCATAATCGGAGAAAAGAAAAAAAGTTTAAAAAAGTACATTATGATTTTCTCGTTGTAAAAGTACCAAGAGGATTAGAGGATTAAAAAGTTTTTGAGAAGTAGGTGAAGTAAGCAAAGGATATAACTCATATAACGAGCACTAAACCCTGACATTGGAAAAGCTGTTAACAAATTGAGAAGGAAATTTCTGCCCCTTCAAGATTTTTCTACTTAAAACTTTGATCAGATTTAAAAGTTCACTTACCTGTGTGACGGTCTTTAAACGGTCTCTCAAATTTAATAGGCATGTCGGGGAGCTTTATATTGTGTTGTAATAGGTTAAAAGTATTTATATTTGGTGGTTTGGAAGTCTTTGTAATTAAAGTGGTGATTTTTGTATCAACATATACAACAATAAGTTACACCTTATTTAGACTGTAAGACTAAGGGACTCTTTAGATGAAAAAGGACAATCTTACTAAAAGATGAAGAAAGTACCTGCAGATTTTGTATTATCTTTTTCTTCTTTCACATTGAATTTTCCCAAACAAAATCGGAATCGGTCAACTTCTTCCTCATGGTTGAGGTTGTTTGCTTCTGTGACTCCTACCTCCACATTTTACGGCTGGATTCCATTCCTAACGCCAACCCTTTAAAGACACCAGCGATTAGTTTAATTCTTTTGGCCTGACAGAGCTGTTAGAGTATCTATGTAGTGAAAGAAAAATCTAAGCTCACTGATATTTACGTTTGCAAATGTGTGAATATTACTTTTTTTTTAAAAAAAAAGAAGAAAAAAAGTAAGTGCCCCGGAACCGCTTTCGCATTACTTCAGGGCACTTTACCTTTACATCCATGCCATTCCGGAAACAGAAAATTTCGGTCAAATATTTCCGCTCCGGCCGGGATTCGAACCCGCAACCTCCGGGTCAGTAACCAATGCTCTTATCCACTGAGCCACGGAGGTCGGCGGTGAACAGTAAATTGGATTTTTTTTTTGTTCAGGACGGCCGAGGCCCTCACTGACCTGGTACCTGGACAACGTGGTGCTGGACAACACCTACACCCACACCAAGGACGGCAAGACAGAGAACTACCTGGAGATGGTCAATGTGGGGAGAGCCCACCTCAACAACCAGCTGGTGTGCCAAGCCTCCAACAGCAACATCTCCAACCCCGTCAGTAGAGCTGTAAATATAGATGTCAATTGTAAGTTGATTGATATGCAAATATAAATTGTATGTGTTAAAGAAATATGTAAAGAAAATTTTCATAAGATCGAACACATGTGTCCAATTTTTAGATATTGTCAAAGGTAAAATGAATTATTATTATTATTATTATTATTTAGAATATCTACGGGATCTAACCCATTTTACAATAATTGGCCCTACAAAAAAAACGCTTGCATACGAGTCTGCAACCATTTCGACATTTTCATCTTTACTATTCAAGGTCCAAAACCCAACTGACCAAATTTCGTATTGTGCGCATGACACACACTTTCCCTCTTCTCTTAGGGTTGCAATATCGAAACGAAAATATCGATATTAGGTATATCGATAATATCGAAACCATAATATCGATATCCGATATTAGAAGACTTCTCTCCCTTTACAATTCGATATTTCGTTACATAATATCGTTACATAATATCGTTACATAATTTCGTCACATAATTTTGGTTATGTGCCAGAGCAAAGACATGAAAATGTCAAAAAACTTAAAAATTAAAATCACACAATAAACATAAAATACAAATTAAAACTTAAACTAAGTAAATGTCAAAAAATAATAATAATAATAAAAAATAGAATCTCTAGTCCTGGCGTAAGGGAGGAAGTTTGTATAATTTGGTTTGATGGAATATATTAGAGGTCATTCAAGACAGGTCCTCCTATATTGGTTGGAAACTCAGAAACTAGCTACCCAACAGTAACATCACACAGCTTGGGTTGGGCTAGAATCTATGGTCACATCTCTGAACCTTCAACAGGAAAATGAAATTTGACGTATGACGTTTAGGCTTTTCCTTTTACGCTCCCACTGTTATAAGAAATGGATTCAAGACATTCCATGTCACTTATAGCAGTGGATATGTAACCTAGAGGTTGGTAATTCGATTTTCAAGCAAAGCAAAATTTAGAAATAAATATAATAAATAACCTTCGTATGATATCCTGGAAAGAATTTAACGTCTCTATTTTGAATATGTTAATCTCTCTTTGACCGTGATTATCTCTATTTTTATTCTATTCGTCATCTTCTTTTCCCAGTGAAACCAGAGAAGGTGAGCATCGTCCAGTTTGACAAGCACATGTCAGCAGGCAAGAGGTACGAGATAGAGTGCAAGAGCTCGGGGTCCCGCCCCCCAGCCAACATCACCTGGTGGAAGGGCAGCCGCCAGATCAAGGATGACGAAACCAGAGTGGTAAGTTATTGGTTGGAATGGAGGAAGGGTCTTTGGTGAAGCAGGTCTCTTTCCGATGAAAAGAGACCTGACAGAGTGAAAAACTGGAGGGGTGTAACACGGTTATCCTTCCCCAGCGAAATTCTAACAAATATTCTTTTAAACAGAATTAAAGATTCAATCGACCCAGAAAAACTGCGAATAGAAAAAGCTGAATATGAATACAAGGAAAGTACGCGAAGGTACCAACACTACAAAAACAGAACAGTACCAAGGTACTCCAAGAACATGGTAATTTCTGATTTTCCAACCATATTCATCTTCTGTCCACAATTTTCTCTTTTCACCTGAAAGCATTATTTTTCCATCATGAAGGAATTCAGATTCATAAATAATCCACATGTAGATATATCTGAAATAATGTAATCCCTTTTTCCTTTAATTATAAATAAAATTATATACCTTGGAAATGTATGCCTGAAAATCCCTCACAGTATGAATATTTGTAAAACATAATGCAAATCAAATTTAAGAAAGGCACAGTTAAAAACCTTTTCGCAGAAAATCACATTTGCATATGGGAAATGTACTTCTGAACAAGAAGACATTTTCTGAAAACTTATTATTCAAAATTTGGAGATTGAGTGGGTGAGATTTCTTTAGGAACGAGTCAGGATAAACATAATCAAATGAATCAAAATCGAATTCCAAACAAAAAATAATGATATTATATCACACGAAGTGGGAAAACAAGTGCCAGCCATGGCACTTATGCTTCCACGTGGATACGTTTTTCTCTGAAATGATAGGAGTTCATTCAAGGAGTCCCTGTTTTTGAGTGCTTATTTATCAAGCCAGCCTCCGTGGCGTAATTGGTTGTGACTAACTGCCGTAGTCCAGAGTTCCCGAGTTCGACTCCTCCCGGTTGGGGCAGGACTTTTCGACAAAAAATTCCCTGTTCCATCTAAACACTTGAAGTCCGGCATTTCAGGCCCTACCCAGGCGGGTGAGGTTAATGTGGGTAGCTGGTACGAATTGTAATCATTTTTTTCTCCTCACTAGGGGAAAAATGGGTATCGAAAAACCGGTATCGAAACCAGGTCACCATGCGGCCAATGACAAACTAACTAACTCACACGGCCACGGGTGACTACTTTTTTTAAATCTAACTATCATGTGGAGCCCATTCCAGAAAACACTTTCCACACGTCAAAATCCCCGAATCTCCGTTTCACTGTCACACAACGCCCCTTTGATTGGTTAATTTGATACGCAATAACCAATCAGATGCGTTTGTGTGACAGTTGAAAGGAGATTCGGAGAGTGGAAAGTGTTTCTGAAAACGCTACTACTGTCGATAGTACGCGCCAATAATCTGAGCAACTAATTGTACAAAAGGTTCTAAAAGAAGAAAGCAAACACAAAAGCAAGTTTTTCCTCTTTAATTTCTTCGCGTCGAAAGCGAGAGTGGGGGGAGGAGGGAGGAAGGGGATGGGGGCATCTGACCTGGAGAAAAAATCCAAAGAAAGGTGGAGCGGCAAAATAATTGATGAAAGAAAAACCCTTTATTCATCACATTACGTTTAAGCGTAAAATCAAAAGAAATCAAAAACCAGGCTGAGAGTATGGTGGAACACTTTTATTTTTCTTTTTCTTTTCTTTCTCGTCTGGGTGAACTTGGAATGTCAATTATCGACTTTTTCCATGAAGCAAAATGGAAAAACTACATAACATAACTATTTTGCTATTTTTAAACATAAAGTGTTCTCCCCACTCTCAGTGATAATTAATGCACACTTGTAGGGTGTAAATACCTATTTTACTCTTCATTACCTATTTACTTTTCATTTGAGGAACAAAAATTCCGACTTTTCAGGAGAGCAAGATAATAAGTAAAACAACCAAACAAAAATATTAATCTTGCTGAAATGTATAAGGTTATCCCTCCCACTCATGATAAAAAAAAAAATTATTCTGGATAGGGTATTTATCTTTCATAATTGAGGACGAGCATTCCATGTATTTAACTGCGATTCTTTTGTTGTTGTTGAAATGTGACTTCTCTGATCTCTGAAATATGATTTTACTTGACTTTATCCTATAGGGCGTTTTCCACTGGACATTCAAGCATGCGGCAAAATAACGACTGTTGCCTGGAGTAGTACGTCTACTCAGCAACAGACAATAATATGCCTGTTTTAAGAGTATCTTAACTTATGAAAATACAGTAGCCCCATATAGCTCAGTTGATTAAAAAAAATGAGAAAAAAAATTCGAAGTATACTAAACTTTCCTTTAAGTCATCATAATATTTGAGTTAATCCCTTGCGTGATATCACAACTATTGAAAATTGCTTTACTAAATCTACCTTAGAAACCGGGACTTGAACCATCGACCCCCCAGGTTACAAGTCCCGGCGCCTTATCCTTTTAAGACTACTGACGTCGTTCTAAACTTTCCCTTTTTCACCAAATACATAGATCCGAGAATAATAATATTTGCTTTAATTGTCAATTATTTTTCTGTCCCAGATGGAAATTGAACTAAGCGACTCAAGGTTTGATATGATAAGAGGCAGTCTTTTGCTCTCCCTTCTTTTTAATCTACTTTCTCTCCATCAGCATATTCTCATATTTATAAAACGATTCCTCATCATTCATAATGGACTTTTCCCATTTACTTGCAAAATAGATGTACATTTTTTATTGAAGTTAGTAGTAACCTATATTATAATAAAATACTTGTGCCTGTGCTTAATCCTTTCCATTTATTGAAACTTCTCTTCTTGTTTTATACCTTGCTTTTATAATTGTCCTCATCCTTCTATCTTCGTTTCATTCCCTCTTCCAGGTAGATAGAAGGTACCATGAGCAAGCAGGGTTCTAATTCCATGCTTTTTATGTATAATCTCCCTCAGTATCCCTGTGATCCTGTTTCTCTGATGCTTTTCCCGTTTCAATTTATCGGGATAATTTTGCGCGGGGGATTTTACGTTTAATACTATACGGAGTATTAGAGAGAATCAGAATTAGAGTAATTCTAAATGGAACTTTCAAAGTATTTGTAGAAATGTTTAGAAAATCCTATCTTGCAAATCCGGAACTGTTAGCGCCAGACGGTGATAGGTGGACACTTAGGGACAGTCTGAGAGAAGAGCTTTTTTTTCTTTGCAACGTCTATTTTAACATCCGTCATTTGAGACGAAAAAGAACCTTTTTCACCGTAAATTTTTGAAACTTGAATGTCATCTTATTGAACCAATTTGTGAACAACGTAATATTTTTCTTTCTTCTACGTTTTAGAAGCCAAATAAAAATGGCATAGGATGGGTCCCTCTGTAACAAATAATAAATATGAAAAATAAAAACGAAATGTTTATTATTATTATTATCTGTACCTACAGTTGTAAAATGTAGAAAATTAATGCAATCCAATCACTTTTTTGAAAATAGAGCTATTAATATTACATTTTTTTTATTTTTTCCACAACTAAACCTGGGGTTATTTTTTGTTTTTTTTTAACAGGTACAGAGGCTTGTTCTTTTCTTTTTTTCAGGTTTCTTTTTTATAACCCTTCAACCTAATACGGTTTGGTATTTTTCCTAATATCTGAGTTAGTTAATAGTTTCCACCAACTAGATTATTTCTACGGGTCTACTCCTAAGGGGTTTTGTGGAAGAGATTGCCACAGCAATAACACTGCCCTTTCAGGTAGGACATTAAGCTTTATTATCTTTCCATTTTTTCTTGTTTCTTTGTTCAATCTAGTTTTATTTTATTTTTGACAAATTTAATTGTATTTTACTGTAATATTTTGTCACGAATAAAGCATAATAATAATAATAATAAAATACTATATCTCTGATGAGAAGTTCCTCATCTGCCTTTGGTTAGTTTCCAATTAATTATTGGTCTACTTCCGGTAGCTTAGTGGTTCAAGGGTCGGTTCGGTCGACAATCAAGAGGTCGCGGCGGCGCGGGTTCTTGGAAAATTTTGACCACATAATAAAAATAATAATACGTCTGGGGCTTACTGCTGGAATGAAGAACTTTCAGACCTATCTAGCTAGTTTGAGCATATAAATGAGATGATAATTATACACTCCCTGTTTTTCACTCCCATCTGCTCTAATTGCAGCTCTGTCACAAAACTGAGTAAAACTTGGCTCGATTTGTCACATTTCATCCCTTCTAAAATGTATAAATTTACGAGAGCACGCCTTTCAGTTTTTTTGTATCCTGCGAGTGCTATTTTTATGCTCGCATTTTTTTTTTCTTCTTCTGGATTGTGAAACCTCTTTTCCTCTCGTCGTCTTCATACATAATGCACCATATACGAAAATAATGAGGAAGACCCCAAGCGCGCCCCGCGCCGTCATCCTCCCTCTCTTAGGAGAAAAACTTCATTATTTTAATTCCAATTTAAGGTCTGTGGTGATAATTGTATGACGAGAAAGAGAGGAAGATAGAGAGAAAAGAATTTCTGTCTCTCTTCCGCTCCCTTTGTCTAGGGATAAGTTATTTAGAGGATGGTATAGCTACAGAATAGAAGACAGGGAGCTCGGAAATAAGGAAGTCTGGTAGAGAGAGTGAAAATTATAGTCTTATTGCTTTTTACTGTAGTAATGAAGAGATTGTAGAGTATTGGCCTATACAGTATGTCCCAATGTAGAGTATTGGCTATACGTATGTCCCAGAAGTCCTCGCCCATAACTTTTGAACGGGTTGGAATTTTTTTGCTGGTGTCCTTGAAATCCAGGTTCGAAGTGGTATTTTTTCCCAAAAAATTGGTCCATTTCTCTCGAAGGTATAATTTTTATTCATAAATATGAATAAACAGATAAAAAATATGACAAAATGACATTTACTTAACTTTTCTGTGCATAATCAAAGGCGGAGTGAGAGGGTTTAAAGTTGAACATAAGGACCTACTTACTGGCGTATCCCTGTAGATTCGACTCTGTCTCTTCTAAGATTAACAAATTCGTTAGCAAATGAACATAAAACATTTTAAAATAAATCTCATTCAAGGTAAAATTCTTCAATTACTTCAATTTATGAGTAGATTGCCATGTAGTATTGTATGTAACTGACTATAGCTCAAGTGGGAGCTAAAGTATGAACAATGAATGTCATGAGCCAAGTTTCCACCTCCAGGCTAACATAATATGAGTAGTAAGGAGATCCAGCTTTTTTAAGCGCATTTAAAATATAATTTTCCAAACATTTAAAATCAGATTTAACAGGAATTGAAATTTACAATTCAAAGAGGATTTACATTGAAAATCGCATTTTCTGTCGTTTAAGCTTTAATTAGCTGTCTCTCAACGAGCTTTTTTTTTTTTTTTTTTTTTTTTTTTTTTTTGATAACCGCTTTAACTATTAAAGTCAATCGCGTATTTGCTATTATTATAGTTTGTTGTAAATGTGTTAGGTTTTTGAGGTATACTAAATTTGAGTTTATTGCATCTGGTGTCATCCCTTAGGGAGGGGAAAGGATCTAAGTTGTTTCCTGATTGATGAAAGCAGTGGGCATTCAAAGATGTGGGTGGGCCACACTCAGATTGACACACCACACTGACACAAGGGGGGTGACGTCTTGGTGAATAAGAAACTATGTGTCAATCTAGTGTGACCCAGTCCTCAGTCGGCACAACAGCTACCTCATTCAAATCTCTTAGGTTGAAAGCTCGATGCCCAAGATTTCTACACAAGGTTTAATCCCTTTTTATTTATTAGACAGAGGTATATGATCCCAAAACAACTTTGCCAATTATTATTTCACTATCTTTTTAACAAGGGTTTTTAATATCGTCTGGAAACATAATTTTCAGAATGAGAGGTGTTTAGGGAATTCTTGTGGCTTGATCCAACTCGTTCGTTACCCTCTTGCCACCAGTGAGAATGGGCACCAAATTAAAAATTATGTCCTTTTTCTTGTTTTTGGAGGTCATTCCAGAGCTGAATAACTTTGGAAACGAGAGGATTGTTGTTTTTGTTTATATTACATATGGCCTTTAGTGAAACTTAATGAGTCACTGTACTAACAGCATAGTTTGAAGGATTAAATGCAACTGAAACCAAAGTCCTGGAGACACCAAAAATGATTGCGATTAATTCTGTCGAGAAGAGACAGAATTAACATTGCGTAAGAAAAAGACGATTACATTTGAATCTTAACACTAAAAGCACAGCTTGTAGAATTGTGGGTGGACTAGATCCGTCCTGTGAAACATAATTATGGTTTGGAAATTTGGTATGTTAAAGAGGAAAATTTTTTGTTTGTAGACATGGGAGGGTGGTTTTTACCTATTTCCTTTCCCATATACTAGTATCCACAGTAGGCAAGATCAAAAAATCATTCCATGAGGTATATTCTCTTTAAAGGGTAACCATTTTTACATCTACTTAACTCTTCACGAATTTCTTTCTAGTTTGTCTAAATTCAGACCATCAAAGGTTTGGGACAATTGTACCGAGTTTTTCAAATGTTACTATTTTTTCTATCTACGTTGGGAGAGAACAATAAAATGCGGTAACGGGGTTATCCAAACACGAGCCGAAATTTTTATAGTGACATAGTTTTGCATTACTTAATTTTTGACGTCGTATTGAAGAGGAGGAATGCTGATTCAGTGTACTCAGCTAGGGACTGGACTAGTGCGTAATGCCCCAGTATAACACGGATGCCAACATGATTGTTCCGTGTTTTTAGTTTATTTTAAAACAGACTTTTTGGTGCTGAACCATAAACAGGAGAGCCGTAGTCCAAACACTGGAAGAAACAAAAGAACAATAAAACCTAAACAAAGTTGATTCTAGAGAGTCCCCACTTTTTATTACTTAACCCATTTTTAAAAGTATTACAGAATCAGCATTAAAAGCTTTGGATTTAGTGTATGTAATATGAGGTTTCCATGATAAGTTTTGTATCCCACATAAGGCCCAAAAACTGGAAACATTAATTATATTTTAAATTATTTTTTCCATTGTACGTAATTATACGGCAGATTTTGGATTCCTAGATCTAAGTAAAGTACATGCAGAAGATTTTTCAACAGAAAAGTCCACACCATTAGACCGAGAACCAATTTTCGATTTCATTCAGAGAGTATTGCATACGAGATCGAATTTGTTTCAACGAACTTTACCTCTAAATTATTAGTAAAAGTAAGTCCATTCTATGAAAAGAAGACCCACGAGTGGGTAGCTTTGATGGCATGGAAATATCATTCAATGAATACTATGAAAAGAAGAGGTGATAAAGAGGAACCTTGAACTAGAACCGTTATCGAGCCCTTTGAAATCAGAAACATAATTATTACAATTTAACAGCTATTCTTCTTCCATTAGAAAGTTCAAAAGATAACGGAATCATAATTCCATTGAATGCCAAGATTAAGAAGTATCTTGATAATCTTATGGCCTCCAATGTCAAATCATACGCGCGCAGGGATGTCGCACAGGACCGCCAACGATTCTCTTATAAGGGCCAATCGGCCTTGATGCAATCTCATTTTCCCTAGGAAAACCAAATTATCTAAGTTGACCTTGTTATGCGACCCCCACTTTGATAGATGTTCAGCAAATTATTATTTTGTTTCAATCCACCAGTAGAGTCTCTTATTTACCATTTTCCCTTTCCACCATCCCACTTTGCTCAACTCCATTTAAAAGGGAAATCGGTCCTATAGCTAGCTGGATCTATGTAGACTTAGTTGTTTTTTAAGAGGGGTATTAATATGGGCTGTTTTTCCATATTGAGGGGAAAAAACCACTAACCCAAATAAAATTATAAAAATCCAGAATTTTATTTAATGAAGATTTCAGGTAAATGGTTCAGCATGACAAAATTTATACATCAGGGGCCGGCAGCTTTTGATTTACAGGAACCGAGTATAATGATCATTTCACTGTAAGAGAATGGCTTATTGTAAACTTCACAATAATTTAAATCGATGGGCAGTGGCGCACCTTCAGGCCTTCAACTTGTTTATCTAAAAATGATTGAGTAATTAGTATAGCTGAAACAGTCCGAAAAGTGGTCAGCTAAATATTGGCCATTGTTAAACATCGTACAAATATCAGATGGATTAGATTTTGTTATTTTGTAACGCGTTGAGACGCCTTGGTGTATATTTACCCCTTAACTTTATTAATTCGGTGGAACATTTTCACCAGTTGTTAAAAGTTGATTCTATATAGAAACGAATTTTCTCCAAAACCGTTTTGTTCTTTTTTTCTTTGATTAGTTTTCTTGCCAACTGCTCTAGCATTTTTAAATGCAAATGGTTATCTAAAGTGGGGTATCTTTTGGCGCGTCTTAAACATTTTCGTCTTTCCCGAAATGGACCTCCTTAATCTCATCCATCCCACCACGGAATAGGTAATCTGTTAGGGGAATATTTTTAATTGGGATACTAAGTTTAAGCCGCGAAATTATAAGTGAGTTTATTTTTTATTCAGACATTATCCAAGGTCATTAACAAGTTTTTAAATTAGAAAAAGTGATATCATTTAGGTGTGACTTAGATTGAAATAAATCCCAATTGGCTTTAATCATAATTCCAAATGGTGAAATTTTCTTTATCTAAATGAATGGGGGTGGAGAAGATGGAGAGGCAAGTTGTATACAAATAACTATCGGAAAGTGATCAGAAAAATGTAAATCATCTGATACAACCTTGTCACATCAAGGAAATAAACTAGAGGATGATAATGATTAATCAATAGCATTTGTGTGGTTGTGTGAGAGATTGTAATGTGTCAGGAGTACCCGTTGTTAAGAATATAAACATCTAAATTTTGATCTATAAATTTTTTCTATTTCTTTCCCTTTTCTGTCCAGATGTGATAGTTTATGTCACTCCAGAGCGAACTGTGGGCATTTGAAGTCTCCTAAAATAAAGAAAGGATAGGAAGTTGATTTTTAATATGAGTAAGATCAGCCCTCAGAATATCAAGAATTGGGGAGGGGTGTAATGTTGCAAATGCTGACTAAGAAATGAAGGGAGGGGGAATATTTACTTGAACAGCCAAGCATTGTAATGGTGAGGTATATTCCCAAGACCTTAGAGTAACATTTAATATGGACACAATGTGCTCACAACCACCACATCTATATTAACTTCTGTGTAGTGCCTGCCTGTAAATAGAATAATTTCTTAGATTAAATAAATTTATTTAATTGGGTTTTTTTCAAAAGTGAGTTTTCTTGGAGGCAAAGCACAAAAGGATATATTGTTTTAATAAAAATAGAAGTTCTCCCGTATGAAGAATAAACCCATTGACGTTCCATTGTACAATAAAAACTCTCAAAGAAGTGTTCTACTTGTATGGATATCATCGTATTGATAGTGATGTGTCAAATGAAATACAGAGCCTTGGGGGGAGAAAAAAAAAAAAAAAAACATGCCCATAAATCTTTGACAATATCTAAAGCGGAGAAACAAGCATACTATGAGCCCACAGAGTAGACATAAAAGATCATCACATTAATGTTCTTTTGTTATAAGGATGAAGCATTGCCGGTACCATGAGGAAGGATAGTATAAGGACAAGACCATGACGTGTCCCAGGACTCGAGTAGAATCGTAACTCCCGAGCAGCACACAGACGGAAAATTTCCCCCTAGGACATTTAGGAACCAACTGCATAAAGGCAGAAAACTTATAATATTTTGAGGTATGTTTTCATAGTAACTAGTCGCAATTTGCAAATACGCCATAAATTATGCCTCACAACAATTCGTGTATAATGAGTTTCTCATTATAGAAGGGTAACTAGGATCAATAGGCATGTAAGGGAAGGGATAATCTAAAGAGGAAATTTTAAGGCAAACTAAAGAATACCAAAAAAAAAAAAAAAAAAAAAAAAATGGTATTAAGTATAATTTATGACAATCAGACACATCAAGATCAAACAGAATTACTGTCATCTTAGATCCTCATTGTAAAACTTCACTATTCAATTTGAGACGATAGAGATTTGAACAGATTTCTTATGTCTGTTTTTTAACTTTTTGGCAACTCTTTTCGGTGTACAACTGACCCAATCACAGAACAGAACTTCCTTAGGTTCCATGAGATACTACAGTGATTATTTCCAATTTTTTTTCCGCTTACCTTTAAGTCCCATCAATAAGAAATACCAATTCCCTTGAGTTCTAAGAACGTTTTCATAACTAGCTATCAAAGGATGAAGGCAATCAAGTTCTGTATTCAGAGTCTTCTTTAATAATTTTTTTATTAATCGAAACCCAGATATTCTAGTATGGAAGAAGAAATTCGCCGTTTTTTGGAGATAAAATCGGAAGAGCTCTGGGATGACATATCCAATCATTATCTCATCTGAATCTGGAAATAACTTGAATACCAGAATTCTTCTCCCCGAACTCTGAGAAGAAATTCTGGTGCAGGGAAGACTGGTTCAAAAGCCTGTAGGAAGTGGGGGGGATGTAAGAGTGTTCAATGATGGCAGTAGTGGTGTTGGGAGATTCCATGGTGGGGGGAGGATAAGAAGGAGGTGGGGGAGGGGGAGGCGTTAAGAACAGGGGAAGAGTAGTTGGAGGTAACTAAGGTTAGGCGAAAGCCACAGCGTCACTAGGTGGTAACATTCGTAACCTCAAGTTCTACCTAGAGAAGTTCGGGAGTAAGAATCCTATGGATTTCACATTAAGGTATCCTCATCTCCCAGATCCAATTTTAATCGTATCAAGAACGATTTGGACACTAGGTTAATTTCAGTAGTGGCAGTTATTTTGGATACATGTCCTTCTACATTACATGTAAAATCGTACCCTGTCTAGAACCACAAAGATCTTATAGGTTTACATTGTCCAAAAAATATATTGAATGAAGTCGGCAGAATTTCAATCTCTTCTACAAAAACACATACGCCTGAAGTCCCAGTAAGTGGGTAAATTCTGTGTTACGGGAAAAAAAAATTTTTTCAATCCAAGATTAACAAATTGCATGGTGACACAACTTTCGTGTACTTCGAAAGTTCATTGATCAATAGAGAATCAGGCTACTAGTTCTGATTACATAAGAAAAATCCTATGACCCCAAGGGTTACTATTTTTCTGATAGTAAATAATTTTGCCCATTAAAATATATACCTGGGGGTGACGCTCAAACCAGTTTTTCAACTTCCATTTCATTAATGAGATACATTTTTATTGAAATCATTATTCTTACCCAGCGAATACCAATTTTTTGGTCACCTACCCAATCGCCAATAGCACATAAATTATTGCTCCCATGGAGACACTGGGGTCGAAGGGAAGCGTGAAGCCACACTTCTTAGAGAGGTACAGATCAGTGATATGAGGGAGCAATATGGTCGACTAGACACTTAAGAGTAACCATTGTAAGGAAACATAGGACGGGCGAAAAGACACAGATTTTTTAATTACATCAGAAAACATGATTGAATAGAATAGGAAACAGAAGTTAGAAAATTGAAGAGAGTAATAGGTTATGGAAAAGTTGTTTAACACAGTTTGTTTATATATCGATGCCATGGCAAAACCAACAAAAGAAAAAAATACAAATGACACAGGAACAACACTAAAAAAGTAAGAAAAAACTAGAATATATACCACGGAAAAGCTCAAATCACATTCTAAATGCCCATATAAGGCAAAATAAAAGTTCTATGCAAAATATTTGAAACTGTCCTATAAATTAATTTCCACTGAAAAAATTAGAAAAACGCGGAGCAAAAATTTAGAAATGTTACAACGACGCGCGGAGGCACTATCTCACGAGCTTTGATGAGAAGAATATTTTGATTATAATTATTTCATTATAAAATTGTTTAGAAGCACCGATCTTCAAATACTTTAAATTCTAGGTAAAGAATATTGAAATTCTAATTTGGTGTTTTCCTCTTTTGCATTCTGTCATTCCAAATAAAAAGGATTATTTTCTGTTGTAATACAATTAATAACGTACAAAATTGTGGTTTCTGCTCTCAAGTGCTCTCGATATAAAATGAGTTTTTGAGCAGAGATATTCCTCTTTAACTTGTAGTTAATTTTTCAATTTATTCTGAGAAAATCTTTGTTAAAAAAGCAGGAAGCAATTAAGCTAGGGTCGGAAATTTTTTGCTTTTTTTAAATATAAGTTAGCTTAAATTAAGAATATGAAATATTTTGAAGAAACAAAAGCATTTTTTTGAGTATAGGGCAATTTTTAAAAAATATTTAGTTTTTCATTTATTTTCACTCATTGCAACCACTGTCCATTTCTCATTCAAGGAACTTTTTTTTTTTTTTTTTACACTTTATTAGATAATAGGAACATATACAATACAAACAATTACAAACTAAAAATACAATATAACAACAACAAAAAAATACATAAAGAAAAAATAAATAAATATATACATAATATATGTCCTAACTAAAAGGGCGGGGTTATTGCCTTGGCAACTACTCATTTTTCCTCACGAAGTAGATCTTCTGAGACTTAGAACGCGTCCCCAATTGATACCGCCTAAGTCCTTGGCGGTATGAAATGTACTACAATTACCTATACGCACTAATTTCTAATATAAAAATACACCACATCTAAGATAAAAATCCGCTCCAGTATCTCCCCCGAAGTACAATACCGTTGTTAGCTGAACTTATGGGCTATCTACGAGTATCCTAAATAAATGTCATTTGCCGGTAAATAATCCAACGGCTATGTATTGCCCTTCACCGCAGGCTATCCGAAGGGGCCCGGGGTAAGCTGTAGACAAAAGCGTGAACCTTACCGTAGAGCCGTAAGTAGGCAGGTGCAAGGTCTCATGCGCCCCACCCTAACCCTACCTCAACGATTAAAACTATACTCGACTTTGTGTTTGTACAGGGTGGGTCCTGATTTCTTTACTCATTGTTTCTTCTAAGTTTTTTTGCCGCTTGTAGTAAATTTCTTGTACTTGAATGAAGTACCATAAACGTGGGGAAATATTTGTTTCATATTCGAAATCCAAAGTAATGATTGGTAATATGTAATGCATATTTAATAAATTTTATATAAAACAAGGATTCTTTAAAACGTCTAAACGTATCTTTTGGTATAAAACGTATTAAATAATAGCAAACGTTTTCTATTGACATACTAAAATTTTAAATTCTGCAAAGTCAGAAGCCAGCTAAAAAGCTGAGATAATAAAACAAAACAATAATAGTTTATTCTGAGAAAAATTTTGAAGAGTTACATAATAAATTATTGGGGCATATAAAATTCGGCAAACTACTCGCTTTTATTAATTTTATATTTTTAGATAATCCAGTGGAGTACCAAACGATAAGTTGAGGAATCAAGTGTGTATCGAAAACTCATGTTTAAATTTTTAATCTTATTTTTCACATCCAATTTGAAGTACTGAAGGGTTATATTCAAAAAAAAACTGCCAATTATATAAACCATATTTCCTCGTGATTTGTTCACATTGTATACACCGTTTGCACATTGATCAAAATTATTTTCTATGGTAGAACACCATTTTTTCCTACATTCTCGATTCTAACGAAAAATTCAGCAGTCGTGGACCTTAGTTTTTGACTTATTTTTCCAAAACGTCGGATTTTAATTAAATATCTGAAACAGATAACAAAACCAAAGTTTGCTCATGAGTTTATGAAAACGTCCAGAAATGTAAAAAAAATTGAAATCGGAGAAAAAAATTATAAAATAACAAACACAAAACCTCCGTTTTCTAATAGGTACTAAATTTCTCGGAGTAATATTCAATTCACTCTTGGCCTTATGTACTCATCCTATTAAAATTAAATGATAAATGAAAAGAGAATTATAATAATAACACTCATTAAAGTGGAAGATAACCACCAGGCAAGTTTAATGCTCAAAAGCATATTTCCTACCACCTAACCCCTCAAGTCTTATTATTAAGTGGTGAGAAACTCAAATTAATGAGGAAAAAATGCATGCACTCGGTGGGATTCGAACAACGGATCCCTACGCAACCTGGGATTAACCAGACAGCTCGTTAAAACCCTTTGAAACGCCGGAATTAAATTTGGCGGCCGGGGAAAAAAATCGCAACCCAACTTATTTTTCATCCTGATGGTTTTCACTACTCTTAAGACTTTTTGGCGTTGGTTTCATGCTTTCTAGACTTTTAACGGTATAAAAGTTGTGAAATCCGTGTCGAAAAACGACACACTGCGCCACCGGGCTTAAAGGAACAAAATGTAAAGAAAATTATTACAATTTTCTTTAAAACTATATGTTAATCAAGCAATTAGCTACCTCTATTATTTTTTCATTTTTTCATCGTAAAATAATCGACCAGGAAAACACGAAGAAATAACTTGCCAAAGTCGGCAAAACTCCATGCGATGATGCACTCTCGAAATCTCAGCAACAAATGAAAATTAGAAATGTAAACAGAACAATTCAAAAATCGCGCTGGATAGATTTGAAGTTAAGAAGTTCCAAGGAACTGTTTCACACCTGAAACCGATAATGATACTGTATTCTAGTGAATAATTATTGAATGTCAAAGTACCTGTGTCGAAAACGACACGCTCGGCGTCAAAGGGTTAACCACTTGACTACCAGTGTCACGTATAAATGAAGATTATAATGGTATAGAGAAATAAATGATAGAGTAGATACATTCAGCCAACTCACATGTTCAAACCTGGAAACTCCAAAATTGATCAAACACCTCAGTATATCCTCAAATGATGAAAGGCATTCTCTCCCGTCCAAAAGTCCTAGCCAAAACGAACAAGAGCAAATGCAATATAAAATAACCCTCCTTCAATGGGTATTTGGGCAAAGCAGACGGCTACTGCAGTGCGATGTTGAAAGAATAAAACCTAAAATAATTATCCTCACAAAACCCCTCTTTTCAGTATGAATTTTTCTACATGAGAAATCAAACATCATTTCACATGCGAGCATGCTTTCTCTCTGCTCCCTTTTTTCAAATTCTTTGCTCCATTTCCTCTTGACTCTATATTTTCTCAAATGTCTCTTGTTCAATTCATCATAATCTTCTTTTTACTTTATCATGTCACTTTTGTGCTAGCATGCATGCTGTTTCTACATAAAGAGTAACAAAATAAATTCATTGTATGTATTTATACTCGTACTATTGTATACCTATAAGGGTCGGGTGGAAGAGATTTGCCAAAGGCAATATAACCATCGTCCCTTTAGTTAGGACATCATATATGTTTAATTGTTTATATATATATGAATTTTTTTCTATCTTAGTAAACCATACTTTAAAAATATTTAACATCTCACAATGAACCAAAATAATTTTGATTAAACAAATTTTTCTTAAGTTAGTTTTACGTTGTATTCAACTCAAGTAGTATTATCAATGACCCCAACACATAAGTTGAATGCTTCCCATTTACCCTTAGAGAATTATACCCTTACATATATTCCAAGCTACATTTCACAGGCCAAGTAGGAACATCAAACCAGTGGTTTTCAACTTAGATTTGGAGTCACTTTTCACAGTGACGATTCCTGTACATGTGTAATTGTGTAATGTTGTACATACCTCACAAAAAAATAATGTAATGACCCCTAATATATTGCGAATGAGTGGATCTTTTCTTAATGCTAAGGCTAACAAATTACATAACATAATATTTTGATGATTTTTTTCCTTTGTGGTCAAAGCAGTATCCTGTGCTGTGCATTTCCTCACAACGAATTAATAATATTATAATTTCTAAGGACGTGTGAATTTGGTGTGTCTTTTTTGTTGACCAGCCAATGTGTATGCTCTTCTCACTTCCCGATCATAATCAACTCGAAGATTTCGGAAGTATATTTTCCTTTCTAGAACTCAACTGACATATTCTCTTATCTAACTGTCATAAAGATCGAGATTATTTATAATTTTGGAGAGTAAATATTTAAAACCTTTTGATGAGACTTTTTATAATCATATCGAGTAGAAGGTTAAATTTATTTAATTTTGAGAGTTTTCATTATCCTTGAAAACATAATTTCTCTAGCTAGGTTTGATTTTTTTTTATGCGCGCCTATTAACTTTTCTAGTTATGCAATGTGCAATACGCTTGAACCCGTTGTCCCATACTTGGTAAGCACTATATACAAATAACAGCGGACTATACAGGTGTTGTGACTACAGGACCATACACTAGTTTACCTGTACTTTCCGTACATAATAAAATGGTAAAATGGCAAACTTAAAAATAAATTGTAGGCGATTCAGTAAGTAACAATTTACTGTTGAAAAAAGGAAAATTATTTCTTGTATAGAAAAGTAAGGCATTCTCCTAATGTTAGGATCAAGGCGTAGGCGAAAACTTATTAGTTTGGTATAAATTCATCCTTGGCAGGAGTATTTTTTCATGGTTTTTTGGGTTTTAACGTCCCCTTCCAACTGCCTTAGGCGCTCAGGCAATACCCTCTATTCTCGGGAAATTTACCACCCCGGTATCCACATTAGTCCTCATGTCAGCCTGTGTTTGGGTCGGAAATAGTTAGCGAAACAAGGATTCAAATTTTGAAAAGTCTCAACTCGCTGAACGTTGCTTAAGATTTAGTGATAGAATCGAAACTGATTATTTAACTTATCATTGAAACATAATAAAGAGTATTGGTTTATATAAAAAAATTAAATAGGTACATTAAAATATTGCCAGAAAGATAATAAAATTACTACATTACTACAACAACAAAAAGAGAAACGAAAAAAAAAAAAAAAACATGTGAAAATGTTTACTAAAACATTAGACATAGAAATGAATGGTTAAAGTGGTTCAAGAGAAAAAGAAAGGAATAATCTGATTTTATTCTGATTTTTTCTCCAAAAAATATAGGTTACCACCTTCGTATATATTTTTTATGAAAAAAAAATAGGTATTCTCAACAGCTGTCCAACATTTAGTAACGCACCTCGTTGTCCGTAAAAAAGTAATGAAATTTTTCAAATTAAAAAGGCCATGTGGGAAAAATAGAAAGTAGTAAAACGCTTAGGGCCGGGGCTCGCCTCGGACTGTCGAAAATGCGAAATTAGCGTGAGCTTGAAAATCTTGAAATAAAAATTTTGGGCCCTACCATACCCTTTTCGAAATAGCAATCGCCCTGCGGCCCAACTGCGGACGGATAGACCTTTGCAGGATTAGGCAAACTTGGCCATTATTATTCAGTGGGTAGAATAAGTTCCTGACACTCTTAAGTTTCTAGTGGAGCACTACATATAATACTAATATATTATTATTATTAACCGATTTTAAGATTTGGGTGGAAGAGATTGGCATAGGCAATAACCCCGCCCTTTAGTTAGGACATCTGTATATATTTTTATGTATGTAATGTTTAGCTTTTTTTTTTTTGCTTATATTGTTTGTCAATTTTGTATTTTAAATTTTTATCATTATTTGTTTTTAAAATATGCCCTGTAAATAAAAAGAATTTTAATAATAAAATATAATTAAGTTGGCACAATGTTACAGAAATCCTAAATTAAAGATCTCCTGTTCTTTTGCTGCTAGGTATCAAGCGAGAATTCCAAGATTTTTTTTTTGAAGCTTGCGGCAGACAACCATAGTTTTTGTTTTTTTTTTTTTTGCGTGTGGCACTCTCTGAAGCATGATAAAACAAGCCTGTAGAACAACTATTAGTGTTAGGCATGTAGTAACTTAGGTATATGCTACATGTTTAAAAAAAAATGTTCAAAAAGTTAATCATATTTGTCCTTAATCATTTCGTGATATCACAACTACTCGAAACAACTCGCTTTAAACTAAATCTACGCTGAAACGGGGACTTTGACCACCGCCTCCAGGTTACAAGTTAACCTTACGATCAAGCACTGAGGTCGGTTGTTTGCTACGTTTGCCCCCATTGTAAAAAAAAGCCGCAGCTTAAAATCCGAGAAGAATTGCACGATTGAAAGTTGAAAAGGTATAATATGTGTTTTATATGTGTTATTGTTGAGATAGAGAGAGAAGAAAAAGAGATAATTCCTGCCCCGGCTGAGTAAATAATTATATTACTGTGGAAAAGATGTTTTCGTAATAAATCATGTTTCTTTCCGCCTATGCTCTCGAAAACTCACTTACCCCTAAACTCCCAAGACCTTTTTTATTAGTCAATAAAAAAACAATACAATGTTGGTGAATGAGCTTAGAAGGGGATTCGTTTTGTTCCAAATTGGAACGGTAAAAAATCTATAATACAATGCCGACGGCCGTTCAATAACCCTTAGGTAGTACATTATGAACGTTTTGGTTTTTACTTTATTCAATTTCACATTTTAAAAAATTGGTGTAGGAAAATTCGTTTTTGAAAGATAATATTAACTAATAATAATACCTTTGGTGAAAGGTTACAATTGCTCAAAGCATGCTTTACACCTCCTAAATTCCATTATCTTTACAGTGGTACAACACTAATTAGAAAACCACATTTTTCTCGGATTAAGCAAGACAGGATATCAATTTTTATTAACTCAATTTTATGATATCAAATTCTCAACCATTAGAACTTGAGAATTAGAGGATCAAGGAAAAAAATTAGACCCATTTTCTTAATATGTTTAAAATATGTAAAAAAAAAATTGTCTTCCACCCAAACACAAAAAATAAAATAAAGTTTGAATTTTTTTTATGAACTACACATATTTCTTACTATCATTAACTAGATCTTCTGTCCTTAACTCTAAAAAAGGCCAAATTATAAAAGAGGATTAATTCAAAACCAAGCTGGCCCTCCCTTAAGTTGTCAACTTCTGCCCGAAACTATTCCTTTTTTTTATTTCTGCCCACTAAACTTCTCTATAAGTTATTTTTATAATTCAGAATATTAATTATTATTACCTAACTTTTATTTCATTCAGCCTCCCCCAATGTCCACCCTGCGAATGGGGTCCCCACTCTGAAATCCTGAATATCTCAAAAGGAGATTGACCGTCCCTATTTTGATGCAATGTTCAGTCCAATCCAAAATTCTACAAGCTCTCCTGGTTCACATAATGTAAGTATTATTTTGAACCCGACTCCCGGTAGCTTAGTCAGTATGGTCCTTTCCTAACATCTATTCTAAGACCATTTGCTGGAAAACTTACAAACCAGCATAGAAAGAAACCCCCGCCCACCTGGGTTTGGCCGGGATTAGACAGACATACGAGCGCTCCGGAATTAATTTGGTCACCCATTCGATATCTAACTCTCTGGAACGTAGTTTAACTTCAGTAACCGAACGAGAACTGGTCAACGTGGCCAATTGACGTTGTTGTAACCAAGTAGTCTCGGTAGTTCAGTGGTAAAGCGGCCAAACTGTAAATATCCGAAGATTCCAGAGTACGCGGGAATTTATCCTCCCACTTGGGATTTTTAACATCTAATAAATCTCTTGGGACTTTAATAGGACAGTAATATTAATTTAATACTGTCCTAATCGGGGCAGAAATAAAATAAGGCCATATTATTATAATACCTATAATTGACAATAACAGTTGAAGTAAATCTGTTCAATGCCTTCAATTTTCGCTTTCCATTAAATCAGTGCTGTCGCTAAGAACTACCTAATTACTTATGCGTTTTTTTCAATCATTGACACATTTCTTCCTTTCCTCATTCCATAGCTATAAAGTGCCCTCTCTCCTTAACAACACTACGCTAGGAACTAGCGGAATGGGCTTCAAGAATGTGGAGCCATAAAGGAAAAGTAATTTTCAGTTTCAACACAAGAAAGAAAATACAAACTTCCCACCGTTCTCTCGTTAATGACTTCCTTACGTGGAAACTTGAACCAATTAGGCCGGGAGAATTTCCTGTATCAATGGAGGACAAATGAAAATAAAATTTCGTTTTTATCTTCCGAGAAATTTATTTCAATTTTCTACATCTGATGAAAAGATTTTTTTCATCTGTTAATATATTTTTAATCGTTGAGGGCAGTCCATTGTTGGCAGGTTAATGAACGGTCACTATTACTGTAAATTATGTAAATTATGTTCAGTCTCTAAAATATTCAACAAATTTTTTTCTTATTTTTTTTAATAATCTTGGTTTTTTTTTCAATAGTATGGTTGATTTAGATTCTAGAATTATTCAAAATATATGACGAGTATATTTTGTGTTTTTTGTAAAAATTTTATACTAACCTGCATCAAGGTACTGAGGTCCGTAAGAACCTCCGTACCTTCATTGTTGTAGGAGAGTCTTAGTAACCTAAGGTCAATGGTTCGAGTTTTCCCAAAGCAAAAACATGAATGAATGGTAAGATGTTTTGAATTCATTAATGAAGGTTTGATTATGTAAGTAAAAGCTCTATCAAACACCTCGGCCGAGGTTTGAAAGAACGCCAAAAAAGGAGACACGCGGAGACAGCGTTATACAAAAAGGAGAAAGCGGCGGCAGGATGTAAGAGTAACGGAAAACATTTTAACCCATACATACATGTACTTTCAAGCCAGCAAAAATGTCCTACATGAATTTTCAAAAAATGCAATATTTATTGGAGAAATGGACTGACTAATACGTCCTGAAATATCTATTACATCCACTCAAGCGGTTTGTGATTTTTTTTTACTGTTCACGTTTTTCAGGGCCAGGAAATACACCAGACATGAGTCAGTGGCATCGTTGTGTCTCCAGTTCAGTCCTGGGTGCTAACAAGGGATCACCAAGCAGTTTTGCGGGTGACTACCAATGTCTGGCTGCCATAACGAAGGCAAAAGGCATGAGCAATCCCCGTTACTCCTCAAAGTCCAATGTAAGTCAATTATTTATATACGTAAACAAAAACTTTTATACCAACCTCATTTATAAGTAATATTACTAACGTCCATCTTGAAATGATGTCTTAAAAAAAATACCTAAGCCTTTGTTTTTTTTGAAACTTTCAAAAAACAACTCCTTAGGTCCAGTGGAATGTCTGTTAGTTTTAGGTGTTTTTTTTCTAGTATAAATATAAAATTGTCGTTCGCAGAATTTACTAAAATCTTCCACTAATTTAATGTGTCTTTTCATAATCTGTCTTATAAATTTTAAATAACAAAGGTGTCAGCACGTGCACTCTTTCTTATTTGACACTCTTTCAGAGAATTTGTGACAGTTCTATTCCGAGACACTTGTCGGTATAAGAAATTCTCTAGGTACAAGAAACAAATACTTCTAGGAAAGTTATCGATGAAGAAATGTAAATGAACTATTTAATAAATTTCTTTTCCTTTTTCCAGACATCCGGAATGTGGTCCGCAGTGAGAAGGACGAGATAGTCGGAGCTTGAAGCAAGAGTCCATCCTGCTCCGATGTAATGGTGGACGCTAACCCTCCCCAGCGAGTCCTTCCATTGGACCGTTTTCAACAACTCCGGGCGACCTCACCGAGGTAGCCACCTCCAAGTACATCAACACAGGCCACCAACTCCACTCTCAACTACAACACCCCCCATCAATACACTGGACTATGGGAAACGCTCGCGTGCTGGGCCACCAAATATGGTGGGGCACCAGAAAGTGCCTTGCCTATACTACCATTGTGTGGTGGCCGCTGGTGAGTTTAAAAGGTATTGTTTAAAGATGAGTATTTCACAGCCTTTTTTATTTTTTCAGCGCCATGAAAAAGCAGTTAACTACAGACCTTGTGTCTATGTGAGCTTGCCACAACCCGTTGTATGCCTCACATCTGATGAACAAGAAGACAGTGAAAAATTTACAGTACTTTTCATTTAGGTGCTTGGTCAACTTGTAGTTTGAAAGCTAAGTTCAATTTATCAAATTATTGGAAACTTGTATATATAAATATTATTCAAAACCGACCTGAGTAGTTCGATCGATAAGACACTATATAATATACATGGTGAATTTTAGTATAGCTGTTTTAGTATTATTGAATGGAAAACATGATTTTTTGTTGTCTTCTTCTCTTCTTTCCACATTTGCCCGTTTCTTTCTAAAGCATACTTAGAGTATTAAGAGGCATTGTTCGAGCTAACCTACTTGCTTATGTAGAGCTGGAATTAGATCATCGTTTCATAAGCTGGTGATTAGGACATTTCAAAGTGAATGGGAAACGTCCATGAACAGTGCATGCACCAACATTACTCTTGCATAAGCTATCTTCTATGAATACTGAAAATTAAACGTTGTGCAACAGGCAGTCCCCTAATTCTAAACTCATTTCCTTTCCAACATGGTCACACATGCCTTCCCACATTGCTTCAAACGTAGAACTAGAGGTTTACGTCTGGGTCGGCGTTTCACAATTTGGCCCTGAAATACTCAAACTAAACGTCAGAAGAAAAGTAGAATTTCCCCCGGCTAACGATGTAAAAAAAATTATGAATGTGTGTACATAAAAGTATATTATGAGCATGTTTTCGGAACCTCTTCCTACGTCTCTCTTCACTCCAATCTTTTCGCTCTGTGAATCTCTCTCTTCTCCCTTTCTCTATTGGCCTAACCTTCGTTTCCTTCACCCTTCCCCCCCCCCCCCCCCCCCCCCCCCCCCCCCCCCCCCCAATTACACTCCGGACTCGAGTGTATAATGGAATTTAAATTAGTGTGAATTCCCAACTGTCCTAGCCCTCCCTTCCCTCCCCCACCGCCTCCCTCCACGTTCAAAACCACGCAGGTGTCCTGAGGTACGACCACAACCATGTATCACTTTCTTTCCTTTCCCCTTTTCATCTTCTGTTCCTCTCCTCTCCCACGCATTTCATCATTCCCTTGACTTTCCTTCTGTTACTCAACCTCCATCCTCTTCACTCCTGAATTTTTCAATATTGTCTTCTTACATAGCATCCGGTATCACCAGACCGCAAAGGTCCAAAATCTTCAATGAGACTCATCACCTAAATTCGATATTGAACTGTGTCAAACCTTTCTACTCCTGTTCTGTGGAGATTTTAACCTAATTAATATAAATCCATTTCTTAATGTCACTAGTACCCTTATATCTGAGGATCTTTATCAACTGGTCGTTCTATGTGGAATTTAAAACTTGTATGTTCTAGTAGGTATGGGTTTGTTTTATTTGGAAGATTCGAATTTTCGCAAGTTTCACTATTCAATACTCTATGAATTCCATTTTCCCTCTCCACAGTTCGTCCTTTCTCGTTAGTAAACTGCACCATCACCAACTACACGATTGCTCTCTCGACATCGAGTGTCTGGAAGAGTTTCCGACGTGGGCGGCCTACACAGAGCTTCCAGAATGGAGCTGCTGGGTAAACCCCAGCATGGAGTCCCAAGATCAACGTGACCACCACGCGGAGTCCGCGCCATTTCCAGGTGTTTTGGAATCGACACCGCGCCACTAATCAGGTCAGAGTGTAGCCATCAATGCAAAAGGCGTCAGCCGATACTGTGATTATTCGATCAGATCTATTTCCGGGGCATCAGCACAGTTTATAACGATTAAGTGGTTTTATTTATTTATTTTATTTTTTTAAATTTTACCTAGAGTTTAGTCTAAATAAATATCTTTTCACTGTATCAATACAAAGGCAGAGGAGACTTATCTTACCAAATACTGATTACTTTCGTTCCAATGGTGTCGTTAATAAAATTTTTTGTTAGATACTATAACAAGTAAGGTTCATCTAACAGTAATATATGGTATTCACATGCTCAGCAATTTCTGGTCTTGGTTGTTGAGAAAGATGACACTCGACAAGCAATAAAGTTTGTTCAAAATCCCTGAAGGGTCACTTGGCATTTCCATATCAACGTATGGATATAAATATGACCATCATTACGGCCATTAATAACCTTCAATTTATCTACCAGAACATCATTACATGGATTTTTTTTCTTGTTGAAAAAAGAGTAAAAATGCTGACACAGTAAAAGGGAATGAGGTTTGTAAAAAATAAATGATCATGGAGCAAAGTGTGGTGGGAGAACTGCTCTTTCTTCCTTGATTTTAACCTTTGAAGTTCTTGGTACATTTGTTCAAAACACATTGAACTGATGTTATTTTGATGTATTGTACAATGTGTAGCTACTTTTTATTTCCATTTTCTCTTGAAAGAAAAAAACTTCTCAATTTTAGTAGCCTCAAAAATACCCTATGCCCTGTAAATTTAAGAGGATAACCTGACCCACCTGACCAGTCTATAAACTACCTTTGTATTTTCCTGTCAAAAAGTTTTGGTTATTATTTATGCCAGAAAAGCAAAGTACCAGTTCCTTTTATTGGGCTCGTTTTGTTTGCCAAAATATGATGAGTCTTTTTAGAAAAAGTGCAAAAATTACGACTAGATACTGTGATAATAAATTGTATCAGTTAGAATGAATATTAATTAAATATGAGCATGTGGAAGTCTTTATTTAAAATATGTAGACATATCGTTGTAATTTATGACAATAATTATATATATCTACAATAACAAAATAAAAATAATGTATACTAACAAAATAACAAACTCCGATGATGATTAAATTTATATTTCATTATATGAGTTTTTCCCTTTGAAAACCGAAGAGGATCGAAAAACATGGACAAGGTATCCCTATAAAAATAATACGTTTTCACGAAAATAAAAAATTAACAAAGAGCACAAATTGGGACATAAAAACGAGCATGTCCCACCCCCCGTCCCAGACCTTTGTCAAAGAAATAACTAGTCTTTCTCTAGGGGTTGGTAAAGGAAAAAAGATAAATTTAAAATTGAATTGCAATTTTCAAGCATTTAGAAGAAAAATTGAAACGGGGCACCCAAGGGAAAGAGGAAAGAATAGCCGAGGAAGAGACAAACATCACCACGCGCGCCGTACAAGAAACGAAAAAAGGCGCTTTTCAAATGATTGTGTTTTTTCCATAGTTGAAATTTCTACTTATATTTTCCCCCAGAACTCTTAATTTCGTTCCACTGGAGCGGGATACAGCTTGCAAAATGTGAAGCATCAAACTGACATTTTAATTAGCATTGTATTTTTTACAAACAAATTCAGTTTTAAATGAGCTATTATGGGGTGAGGAGGGAATGCACAAGAGATATCTAGTAGCTCCATAGCCACGGGGTTTTATTCCAGAAAATGGGGCACGTATCACTATGAAACTCGTCAGTTTGGGGTAGGAAGTACTTAAATACTTAGCACATTATAATAGAAACGGTTAATAACCTATACTATTAAACTTCATTTAATAAATAGGCCAGCTTCTGTAGTGTTTTCAGAATAATCAGTTTCCCTTGGTATGTACAATTGTAAACAATTGTGACTTTAACATAATTTATGAAGAACAATACTCTAACCGCCAAGGCCCAATGGACCAATTCGTTTGACTTTCACATTGTGGCACAGTCCACTATGATTGCCTAACTGTATCAGAATGTTCAAACTACTATGGACACTGTTTTCCAATTTCTTTCACCCTCTGTTATACCATCGTGTTAAATAACCCCACCATTTGATGGTACCCATTGGAAATCGTTTTTAAAAATAAATATTGTCATTTATTAAATTAGATTAAATTAAAATTAGAGATAACTGTTCAAATCATTGATAACTATTGTCCTTTCCTATATTTATAAATTTATTAAATTAAATCTTCTCGCCACGTTAAAATTCCAGCTTTATTCTAGCTTTCGGTCCTGTCATCTCCTAAACATCTTTAACACCTGGAGAATATTTTCATTTCAATAATAATTGAAACATGAAAATACGTTAGAGTAAATTTATTGGAAAATAATGAAAATCGCCCCACAGATATAATGTGCTTCCCACCGTTACCTTTTTTTCTCTCTTAATTGACAAACCGATTAATCCAATATACGTAGGTAGGTTCCTATCACTTACTAAATCAGGGGGGTTCAATAGAATCATATTATAGAGAATTCAATAAGAGTTGATTAAATTTTTAACAGATTATTCTATATTCCGAGTTGCTTTTTTTTCAAACTTTTGACAAAAGTTTGAAGTCTTTTTTGTGAGGCAGAGTGAAATCTTCCAAAGAAAGTGAATGTTATTTTTTCAATGGAGAAAATACTTTGGATAGTTGGTAGATACTTTGCATTGGTTGGGTATTTTTTTTAGTTATATTCGATAATGTTTAATTTCAGTAGTAAAATTTTCGCTACAAATCCAAAAAAAAAAAAAAAGATCAGTTTGACCGTTACGTGCCAGCATCTCATTTGATTTCAAATTGTTATACCTTGTAATATAATGTTTTCTCCATTATTAACTTTTTTAGTCAATAAGTTAAAACAACTTTTCTAGCTCAGGAAAGTCCATTTTTCATAATAGTCCATATCGTCTATATGAAACTAAATTTAAATACTTAAATGAGCAAAATATGTAACCTTATAACAATATATAATAGAGGAAATTAAATATAACACGTAGCGTTCTTAGAGAGTTTTCCTTTACTAATAAAATACTATGGAAAGGTCAATAACTCCTAATTATAAGCCTAGAATACCTAAGTAGGTACTTTTATCATTTTTTTTTTTTTTTTTTTTAACAGCTACTTTCCACACGGATAATTAATAATAATAGTACATATTTAGATATATACATTTAGGTACTTTTATGTATAACTTTGCTTCAGGTAGTTAAAAGCATAGTCTCGAAAATTTATTTCCCATGAGCCTTGGTCCATTTATGTGACCTTAACATTGTAAACTTTGGTGGTCAGGATCTAGCAGAGGTTAATGAGTTCATTCAAGCCAGCGTCGATGGCAAGTTGAATACCCGGTTTTCCTTAGAACACCGAAGATTAAGCTACAAATCCCAGCGAGGTTAAGACTTGGCTGGGTGACCATTCAAATTCTAATTCTCGTGAACGCTGGCTTTTTCCCCTACCCGGCCCCACTCAGCTGGGTGAGGTCAATGAGAGTAGCAGGTTTGGTGAGTTTCCTGCGAATCGGAGGGTAAAAACCCCTGTCGTGATATGACCATGCAGTTGAAAAGCGACGTTAAACCCCACTTAAAAAAAAAAAAAAAATGAGTTTCATTCAAAACTGCTGACCACAGTCAAAATTCCATGCAATACTCAAAATTGCGGGAATACATAAACAACTCCGTGAGTAAATTTTAAAGTCTATGAGAATACTCAAAATTGCATCAGAGTATAACTCAAATTCCATGCGATTCAAACTCCATTAAAAATACCCAACAACTCAGATATCCATGAAAATACTTAAAATAAAAAAATTCTGTGAGAATACTCAAAATTCCATGAAATATTCAAAACCCATTGAGAATAATCAAAATTCCATGAGAAATATTCAAAACTCCCATGAGAATTACAAAAACTCCATCAAATACTCAAAACTCCAGTGAGAATATCCATGAAAGTACAACAAAATTGTCCGTGAGGATATTCTAAACTAACTCCATGAGAATATTCAAATCTTCATGAAAAACTCTAAATTCCATGAGAAATTCAAATTTCCCATCAGTACACTCAAAACGGCCGTGAGTACCTGCAAATTTTCAAAACACTTGCCGAGTAAGCATAATCTCTCCTGTAAGAAGTTTTTAGTAAGAAGCCCACGTCAAAACCAGTTTCAGCCACCCTTGAATATTTGCTGTACATCTTTAATAAATAATTGATTCGAGATTTAGGAAACATACCTAAAGATTGAAAAATAATAAAAACAAATCGTGATGCTGAAGAAAATAAATGGAGGATGAAAACAGAAGAATGTTGGAAAAATTAATCAGAAGAGATAGAATTTTGCAGGCTTCTTGATATTTCCCTGCGTCTATCAGCAGGTTGACTTTTCATTCCGGACATGGTGGAATGAAAATCAAAGTCTCTTTCCAAATAGAAGACCCTTTTAAAATTAGTACCCTTCGAAAGTTTCATGTAACTCCTTTCTCGAAGGTATCTTTTCCCTCTTTGTGATTTATATTGAATCAAAAAAATATGTGCATCATTATTTAATGATAACCAGAAAAATGTTGAGTTTTGAATTATAAAATATATCGATAGAAGAATAAAAAAAAAATGTTTCAATATCATGAAGCGACAAACCATTTTTCTCAAGGAACAAAGGTATTGAATTTAAGATCACACAAGCTTAAAATATGCTCTCTGGTTTGAGTTTCTTCATCCTGGATTCTTTGTTTAAAAAATTACCAATTTCAAATATTTCCGTAATTAATTGAAATACCTAACTATTATTCAAACTGTTGTCTATCTTATTTGAAATAATTTATACTCACATGAATAACTGAATTTGCTTATCAATCACCCAAGAAACTACTACAAACTATCTCTTTCATTATATTCGTAAATTTAAACATGAAACTAAGTTTCTACCTTCTCAATAGCCATTTTCCTCTAGGGAAATTTGAATTTCTTCACATTATAAAATCAGCAAAGCAAACTCAAAAGTCTAAATTTAAAAGTGAATGAAATATTACTCATTAATTCACAGAGACTAACAGGGAGCAGGACATTATCCTGGAAAGCAGGTACTCCCTCCAGGGGCTCTCTCCTCCCTCCTGGACTCCACACGATTCCTTAGTTTCTAACGGAGCTGTCGAATGGTTTCTGAGAAAAACAGAGCCATTAGGAATTCTTTACGAGACCAATAACTTTCCTCTTTTGGTCTTTTTACCTCATCAGTTTCCCTCCTTCCCTCCTCCTTCTCATTTTTCCTCTTCAACTTCCCCTTGTCCTTTCACTTTCCACACCTTTTCTCTCTGGACCGGAGAAATTGAGGTAATTTAAAAATAATTATCGGTCCGCATGTTACCTTTCTTTTTATTACCTCTAGTTATTTCAGTTTCTGACCATCGTTATCGTTTATATCTTTTTCTCCGTGTTAACCCGCTGCTAGACGACGGACTTACCTCATAGCTCAGTCGTAGAGGGCAGCGAGTCTTGAACTGGAGGTCCCCCCGGGGGATTCGGAGTCTCGAGTAAAGTGAATTTTTTTGTAAGGCGGGGTGAGCAACCTGATATTTGTCCGTTAACCCACAAACACCATGGGCGTTCTGTTTATACTTGAACTAACTTATTTTACTATTTTTTTTGTAAAAATTACTTGACCTTTTCTCCTCTCTACTCTCTCTCTCACTCTCTCTCTTTTGCAGTAGGTAATCAATACGCAGAATTCAACATCAACGCAATATCCTCCCCACGTAACTTGCGCCTTTTCCGATAGCAACAAGTCTCGTGGTGTAATCTCCTCCAGTCTATCCTCTAGTCTGTCCTCCAGTCCTAATCCTTTAGTCTATCCTCCAGTCTATCCTCCCAGTCTATCCTTTAAGTCTATCCTCCAGTCCTATCCATCAGAATCCTCGCTAGTTAAAGTTTATATTCACCTAAATACATGAAGCAAAAAGCTCGGTGAACGTGTTGGGGTCAAGGCTAGTTGAAAAATCAGGTGATGGTAGAGCAAATTTCAATCTATCAAACAAAAAAATAAGCCTAGAGCTAATCAAAGAGGAAAATGCGGCGGCAAAGTTGTGTGTGCTGTATGTGTGTGTCCCAAGAAGATAAGTTGGTTTGACTTGTTTTATAGATAGTAAATTAATATAATTGACATCTTAAAAAAAAAAAAAAAAAAAAAATGAACAACATAGAATTCATAATACTTTATAGGCAAGAAAAGTTTTATAGTCCCGCGTCAAGCAATGCTGTTTTCCAGAATCAAGCAACGTCCGCAGTTACGAAATTGGCTTGTTGACCATTCAAAACCGACCGCAGGTGATGCTTAAATATTACCTGCCAAAAACCCAGGCTGGTGAGGTTAGTGAAGGTGGCTTATGTGGGATGACGGTTGAAATCCCGTCCTAAATGATGGTTAAATAGAGACGTTAAGCCAAAAAAAAAAAGAAGAAAAAGAGTTTTATACTCTTCACTGGATTGGTAAACTTACTTTCGTGATGCTGCCATTCCAGCTCAACCCCAGGTTGGGTGAGGTTAATGTGTGTACAAGTTCGTGAATTTTAATGCAATAATATTCAAACATTTTAATTTGAATATTATTTAAAGAGAATGGAGAAAAGTGCGAACAGAGAGAGAGGGTAGGTACTTTCTTTTTTTTTTTTTTTCCTTTTTTCCTTGGTAAAGCACTTTAAAACAAGGAATTACACCTTCGTTCAGGCTGTTCTCAATGTATACTTTTTAAGTCTAAACAAATAGCACAAAGATCACAAACGAAATTTTAATTGTGGGTGTCTATTTCTTACTTCCATCCTTGGTTCCAATTCGACATTAAAATTTTCACAGATTTAAATACCTTTCATCGACATTCGGCATTATTTAGCGATTTATTCCTTTTCCTACTTTGAACGCAGTTAGACATTTTGACCCCATTTTGAAATTTTTGCGTGTTGCAAAACTGTCAATTCAAAAAATTTTAACAGCAAAAAAAGTCAGTGAATAAATTGACAATAATATTATTTTATACCACTAACTTTTCACTAAAACAAATTTCCTCGACAAACTCGTAGTCTACCAGCGTAAAACTCTGTAAAAAGTTGGGTGGAAGAGAATGCCATAGGCAATTAAAAAATAAGGGCGGCATTTAGTTAGGACATATGTTTATATAATTTTTTTCTATTTTTTTTTCCCTTTTTTATTGTTTATATCAGCGTAGATTTAGTAAAGCGAGTTTGAGTAGTTGTGATATCACCGATAGTCCATTAACACAAATATGATAACTTAATTACATAGGTAGTGTAGGTAATTCACGTAATGTAATCACACTTTCTTAAAATTAGGTACATAAAGTATAACTAAATTAATATTCCATTGACTTAAATCGAAAGCCACAACACCTCTACCACTCCGCTACTTGTATCCTGTCCCACTCTTTTAACTTTTTGAAACTTTCTTGGAACAGCTTTCTAAAAAAACCGACCAGAATGATAAGTTAAGACTTTCGTTTGGTATAAATTCAGGGCAGATTTATCAACACCTGGCTATGTCTCTTATTAGTCTTATTCGATACCAAAGAAATATTGATTGTTTTTTGTATTATTACATAAATTGAACATAGATTATCTAGTTACAAAAATATTTTGTCAGATTTTGTCAACATTCTTATTATTGCTACGCTTTTGCTGTAGTGAAAATGCCTGAAAAATAAAATGAAAAATGTTTTTCTTCCTCTATCAGTACAAACTTGGGGATTACTATCACAAAAATCGTTTAAAACTCAAATTTGCTTAGTCAAGGATTTGTGGTCTGAAATAATTATAGGAATACGAAAATTTGTTTGAGATGTGATGTGAATTAAAATTTACAAAGTTTTCCAATAACTTCCCAAGAAGTGTTCCCAAAAATAAATCGGGCCTGTGTTCCTCCTGTACATGTCATTCGTATCCGACAGTAAAGTTTTGTCGAAACCTAATAAGTTCTCTCCTGGAAAGTTCTAAATAGCAGAAAGTTGTGTTCTTGGATACCCCCTCCCAAACTTTAGCTATGGTGAAAGATACCGTCAATCAAATTGAGGTTTACTAAACTCTTCCCGCTGTGTCCTATTGGATTAGAAATGTTTTAAGCTATGTATTTGTGTATAAAATGTAGTCTGGAAAAGCATTCTTCTACTTACACTGAATTTTTCGGTTAGGATACATAAAATTTTTTTAGCTAAAAAAGGGCCTTTTGTGAAATCTCTTTGTTTGTTTATAATATGGTATAAAAGCATGATTCCATTAATCTCCTCCTCTCAGTTGACAAGCGAGAGCGCTCAATTACTTATTCACAGTTTCTGTCCTATTCCAGTTTTTCACTCTTCTGCGTAGGCAACACGACGTGTCAATGATTTTGATGACAAGGCGCTTTTTTCTTGCCATACAGATAGCTTCTTTTTTTCTATGCAGGTAGTAGATAAGTAACAACTTGGAGCTACATGATTCATTTTTAGCTAACTGTTACCACTGAGTCATCAAGCGGCGGGAAATTTGACTTATTTACGATTAATAAGGAAAAATCGTGTGGTCTCGCACCAGTTCATTTTTTTTAATTTGGGTTTAAAATCACATTCAATTACATGATCATGCCACGATGGGGGTTTTACCTCCATTCGCTGGAAACTCACAAACCAGAGACTCATAATTAACCCTCACCCAGCCTGGGTGGAGTTTTTGGGAAATATGCTTTGCATCACGAGTGTTTGAATTTGAATGGTCACCGCAAGTTCCAACCTTGCTTGACGTTTTCAACTTCAGTGACAGAACGAGAACACTTGTATTCAACGTACCATCAAACGCTGGCCTATTATTACATTTTTGAATCTTCTTCCTTCCGTGTTCCCTTTCTCACACAGTTTTTTTTTTTTAACTTTGGAAAATGGTACCATTCAATCATTTTAAAATCTGTATCAAATTAAAAATGTAATAAATAAATGGAAAATTAAAAAAAAAAAAAAATGTTTGTGACATGGTAATGCAGGATTGAATGGGGTGTAACACATGTGGGACGCGCAGGAGCAATTTTCTGGGCTCTTTCCATGTCCCTAATG
This sequence comes from Bactericera cockerelli, assembly GCA_024516035.1. Taxonomy (NCBI): domain Eukaryota; kingdom Metazoa; phylum Arthropoda; class Insecta; order Hemiptera; family Triozidae; genus Bactericera; species Bactericera cockerelli. Next base: position 34,918,028 of record CM044958.1, read on the forward strand.
TGTGGTGTTCATCGTAAATTTTGAGATGGTAACTAAGTTTAAGTTATGGAATACTCAAATTTGTGTTAATCACTTTCGTTATGGTCACAACAACTCCAAACTCGCTTTACTAAATCTTTTGCTGAAACCGGGACTGAACCCAACCGAACCTCCTGTACAAGTCCACTGCCCATATCAATCAAGCTCCTGAGGTCGGAATGGTAACTGAATCTCATTTATCCTCCCCTATGTTTCAGAGCCTCCGCCCACCAAGTTGTCCATAAGCTCCGTGGCTTTTGGCCTCGTGATCACCGTGATAGCGCTCCTCCTCCTGGTCTGCATAGCGCTAGTGTCGCTGCACCGTCGCAACTCGGGCGCTAAGTGCGGCCATCAGGTGAAGCTGGAGTTGCCGCCCGACAGTAGTGATGACCCTACGCGACTGATGTGCACGCCTCTCAGTGTCGGGGATGAAGACCCTGATGTGATACCCAACAAATATGGTGAGTGCTGTTCTCGCGTCTTTTTTATATGAATTATTTTAATGAGAGGTCTACCTATATAAAACTAAAAGTAAAAAAAAATATATATAAAACTCAGATTAAGATGTGATACCCAACAAATATGGTGAGAACTGTTCCTACGTCTTTTTTAGATGAATTAATTTAATGAGAGGTCTACCATTAACACTCAAATTTATTTATTTATAATACCTACTCTTTTTATTTTTTTTAAAAAATCCAACGGGACAAGTCACGATTTTTTCGAGGAAGTTAGGTTTTAGTGAACTCCAGAAAAAATCCCCCCCGCTAGTATCGAAAAGGTCCCGGTCAATCCCAGGAAAAACCATCGGATATTTTAGGTAAGAAAATCCAAGCTTAAAAAGGCAACCCGCTAGTATGGACGTACAGGAAGAAAGGGAAACACATAGAAAGAAGAGTATCCCAACCATGTATAATTATGACACCCCCCAGATAACCCCAAAAAAAAAATGAGCTTAATAATTATGTATATTATGAAAACCTACCTAGATGACGGCAGAATTTACTCCCGAAGAACATTTCAAGGTCAGATGGTACACGCACCATTGCACAAGGGGCACAAGAGCCGACCATAGCGCAATAAACAGATGAAGGCAAGGAAGATATTATTTGAAAGATCCACGCATCTGCTAAATTTTAACGAGCACTCCACATAAATTTATTTCATTCCATAGGTATTGCTACAGTTTATGTTACATGTTACCTACAAGTTTTGAAGAAAAATATATACTTGTAAGGATGTTTCACAAAGGGGCGGTAAAAAATAGCCGTTTTTGTAATAACTCCGTGGCGCTAAGTCTCGGATTGCGTACTGTCTAAAATAGGGATAACCGATGCTAAGCAATGACTTATGTTATCGATTTTGTCTATCAATTTCGCTTTTCATATGTCATACTATTTTTTCTTCTTTTTCAGAGAGGAGGCCGCTGAAGGCTTCATGAAAATGTACAAACGCCCCACAGAGGCGACGCCAGAAGGGAGATGAGGAGAAGAATGGAGGTTCTGTCATCCTGAATCACAACCACGCGAGTCACAAGGATGGCTCCCTACTTCTCACAAAAGGGGGTAAGCCCTACTATTGTTAAGGTATAATGCTCAGTACCTACTTCTCAAACATTGTGTAGGCCCTACTAATGTTAAAGTATAATGCCTCAAGAACTTCTCACACAAGGTGTAGACCTTACTACTGTTAAGGTATAATGCCTCAGTACTTCTCACACAGGTGTAGCCCTATTACTGTTAAGGTATAATGCCTCAGTACTTTTCACACAGGACTTAGGGCCCCACTACTGTTAAGGTATAATGCCTCAGTATTTCTCAAACAATGTGTAGGCCCACTACTGTTAAGGTATAATACCTCAGTACTTTTCACACAGGATGTAGGCCCTACTAATTTTAAGGTATAATGCCTCAGCACTTCTCACACAGGATGTAGTCCTACTATTGTTAAGGTATAATGCCCAGTATTTCTAACAATGTGTAGGCCCTACTACTGTTAAGGTATAAAAACTCATACTTTTTACACAGATGTAGGCCCTACTACTTATAAGGTATAATGCCTCAGCACTTCTCACACAGGATGTATCCCTACTATTGTTAAAGGTATAATGCCTCAGTATTTCTCAAACAATGTGTAGGCCCTACTACTGTTAAGGTATAATACCTCAGTACTTCTCACACAGGTGTAGGCCCTACTATTGTTAAGGTATAATTTCCTCAGCACTTCTCACACAGGATGTAGGCCTACTATTGTTAAGGTATAATGCCTCAGTACTTCTCACACAGGATGTAGGCCTACTATTGTTAAGGTATAATGCCTCAGTAATTTTCACACAGGATGTAGGCCCTACTATTGTTAAGGTATAATGCCTCAGTACTTTTCACACAGGATGTAGGCCCTACTATTGTTAAGGTATAATGCCTCAGCACTTCTCACACAGGATGTAGGCCCTACTATTGTTAAGGTATAATGCCTCAGTACTTTTCACACAGGATGTAGGCCCTACTATTGTTGGGAGAATGCCTCAGCACTTCTCACACAGGATGTAGGCCCTACTATTGTTAAGGTATAATGCCTCAGTACTTTTTACACTGGATGTAGGCCCTACTAATTTTAAGGTATATGCCTCAGTACTTCTCACACAGGGTGTAGGCCCTACTATGCTTAAGGTACCAAAGCTCAGTACTTCTAGTACAGTTTGTAGAACCTCACTCTTGTGGTAGGGGTTCTTTAAATAAACACACAATAAGTACAAATTTGAGTTTTAAAGAGATTTGGGGTTTCTTTTTTTGACAGAAAAAAAGGGAAAAAACCCATTACTTTCACCAAACAAAATTAAATTGCCCCCTTTTAGCTGAGTGGTTAACTCACTAGGACCTAAATGATCAGTCAATTAAGAATTGGTATAAAAAAAAATACTCATAACAAAATAAGGAAAGATGAAATAATGTTCGGCCCGGGCACTTATTTGGGTATTCTATTACATGGTCCAATCATACCACGTGGGGGAAAAACCCCATTTTCTCCCTTGGTGTGGGGTCTTTGAAAATGACTAATGTTGAAATTATGAACAAAAAATAAAATTTTTTAAAATACAAGACCTTTGGAAAAAGTACGGGTTATTCTTGTCATCCACTAAAAATGTCACATAAAAAAAAACCCAAATTTTAATATACTCTTTAATATAGGTACCTAGGTTTTTAAAGTTTTTTTGCGAACAAATTAATTAATGTTGGTTGGGGGACTATAAACAGGGAGGGGACCAGCATTGGCTCGGTGTCAATCATTAGCCTCCTTGTAAAGCCCAGTGGTGAAGGGCTGAGCCCTTTTCCCCCACTGTCTGGCTATCATCGTTCCGATGACGCCCCCCTATGATGATGTTTGTAAAAAATTTAAATTTTTTCAAACTTCAAATAATATTGCTCGTTTCTTCTTCCCCAGGGGCGGGTTGAATCACCCGGGCATTAACTTTCAAGCAGGGGCGTCCCTGCCCCGGGACACACCCGGGTGATCAACCCCCTGCACAACCAAAAGGGTCGGCCCTGAAGGGGGTCACCGGCCCCAAATCGCATCCAGGGTCCTGCATTTAATAACGAGCCATTGCCGTCACGTCCCCCAGGAATGCCCCCTGATAAAAGGTTTTTTTCCCTTTCCCAAAAGGGGCCCTTCATATTTTTCCCCATAACGTAACGTACCTTTAAATTTTTTTTTGGCCCTTTAAAAATTTCGTTTCATAAACAACCCTTTGGGGAGAACGATGGAGACCCAAGTGGTGGATCGCACATAGTTTTGGGATATGGGGGCTCAAAAACCAGCCAACTTTCAACTAAAATTTTCGCTAAAGGGACCATCTCTATCGAGGAATGGTCAGGCTGGTTTCAACACCAACAAATGGTTAGTTAAGTTAAAACAGCAACGTGTCAGCTGTCAGCCCCATTTTCTGCACATGCGCTGTTTTCCATTTAGATTATTAAATATTCGCCTTCCCAACCACGAATATCATTTTATCGTTGTGAAAAAAAAATTAGGGGGACGGATTGTCTCAGTTTCACTGGCCTAAAAAATTTCCAGGGCTTCTCAGGCAAAGACTGTCCTTTCCCAATTCAGGGGGGAAAAATGCGGCTAGTGTGTTGGGCACTCTTCCGGGTTTTGTGCTATGTGGAAGTGTATTCATCATATAGGGTGGCGTCATCGTGAACGATGGTAGCCAGAAGGGGGAGGAATGACTCAGCCCCCCTTCTACCACTGTTTTTAAAAAAGGGGGGGGGGGGGGCTAAAAATTGAAAAGGGCGCCCGGGAACCAAGCCAAAAATGCGGTCTACTCCCTGTTTTTAGCCCCACAGGAGATTATTTTGTTTTTCTGTTAATTAAAGAAATTATAAGATTAGTTTTATTTCCAATCGTTTAATTTTACCCGTTTACCTTACAAACTTTGGGCGGAACTTTTGGGGAATGGGACCTGAACCCTTCCTAGAAAGGGAAATTTGCTTTTCGATTTCTATTTGCACTTGCCTATTGAAAGTCGGAACGCATTTTCTGTTCCTTATAGCGGACTTTAATGAGCAAAAGTCCCATTATTATGAATTATTAAAGTTAAATTATACCCTGAAAATTCGTTTGGTGATAAAATAAGGACCAGTGTGATCAGCTAGCTTAGTTGACCAGTGTTCTGAATAGAATCAAGAAAAATGGTAATCTTAAAACTCCACTTTTTGTAAGGAATATAAATTTTTTATAGGTAGATAAGTTTAAAGGGAATATGAAAAAAAAAAGGAATTAGACTTGTAATAGTTAGTGATTATATTAATATCTAAAAAATAAATAAATAAATGTGTTTCTTTGTGTTATTAAAATCAAATTGTAGGGGGGGAGGCAGGAAATTATAGGCTTTTCCATATCATTTAAAATCCCAATATCCCATTTTTGCCTATAAAATTTCCCCCACTGGTCCCCTGCTCACCTTAAAGCCAAACTACTCATTTTTCCCACCCAGGGATGAGTGGACCCCGAACACCCCAAAAACCGAGCAGGGAAAAAAACCTGCCCCCCTGGGAAACGGGAAACCCCGGTCACCGGGGCGTGCCAAAGCCCAGCGCGCTAACTCACTCTGCCACGGGGACTTCTTCATCTAATATCTAAACAATTACTTTTAATTGCAATTTTTTTTTTTATCAAGGGAGCCTTCCCTTTTTACTATGAAGTTAGGGACTCGGGAAAAACCCCGGGGTTTTAAACCTTTGGGGTAGGTAGATATTTACCTATCGATACTTTAGTGCCCCAGGTATATTCATGCTTTGTGAGGATATTCAGAAGGGGTACTTTCTTACTAATTGTAAGAGAGTCGATATTTAAAGGGGCCACTTGAGAAATGATTTGTAGCATCGTGCATGCTTTCATGGGGGATGATTTCAGAAGTGTGGGATGTGCATGTTGTCTCCTCATGTGTGCGTCATTTGCGTCAATCTATCTGTGTTCTGTTTAAAAAATAAATATCGTATTACTTTCTGTTACCTATTTTTGTTATTATAAAGCGATTCTACCGATTTTCCGTTCCTGAATAAATTAATATCCTTAAAATCTAATATCCCTTCTTTCTTTATCAGCTGTGTAAAGAAATTGAAAACCGTACCTGTCCCCGGGTTTTTTTTTTTTCTTGCTTTAATCCTTGATCAAAAAAAGGGGAAACCCCATTTTGGAAGGTTTTTAAGGGGTTTACACCAGAACTTCCCCAAAAAGTCATATTACAGTAACATAAAAATGTACCCCTGCTTTTTACGGATCAAGGGCGGAAAAATTTTTTTTTTTTATTCTTATTAGAAAAAAAATATAAACCCATTTTCCTACCCAAAAAATTTGTAGGATTTTTCCTTTTAAATTCCCCCCTGTGTATAAATCATTTTTAAAAAAAGCAAAAAAATTGTAAAAAAAAAAGAAACCCCCAAGTTTTTTATGTTGTTGTTTAAAAATTTTAGATAATTATTTTTACTTTGTAAGTAAGTTGCTTTATTTACCCTAATATTATAATAGAAAAAAAGTTTTAGGCAGTTGCAACTTTCTCCCAGACAGGTATTACTTGGGTACTTGTTTTTTTGAAAAATCTTGTAGAATACCAAATAAGTATTTTGTAATATTTTTTTGTGAAATTATTAAAAATTTTTAGGTAAACTTATAGAAAGATAATTTATTATTTACATAATATTAGATTAAATAATTTATTTAGTTGTTTGTGATTCTCTCCTGTTAACCCAAAAATTTTCATTGAGTGTTTTCTGT